>JBBPDC010000007.1:1783465-1817098 GCA_037974485.1 Hemigrammopetersius urotaenia | reverse complement strand
TACAATTGCAAGGAATTTAGGGATTTCATCACCTACTGTCCCTAATATTCAGAGAAAACAAGTTTCGGAGAATGTGGAGAAGAAATCTCCGCACTTAAGCGGAAAGGCCGAATACCAACATTGGATGCCCGTTACCTTCGATCCCCCAGGCGGCACTGCATTAAAGACCGACATCATTCTGTAAAGGATATTACAGAAAACCATTGTCAGCTAACACCGTTCATTGCTACATCTACAAGTACAAGTTAAATTGTTTTTGGAAATCATGGACGTTGTGTCCTCCGGGCCAAAGAGGACAAGCCCCATCCGAATTGTTATCAGCTGTGATGGTATGGGGGTGTGTTAGTGCCCATGGCATGGGTAACTTGCACATTTGTGAAGGCACCATTAATGCTGAAAGGTACATACAGGTTTTGGAGCAACATATGCTGCCATCCAAGCAACATATTTTCAGGGATGTCCCTGCTTATTGCAGCAAGACCATGCAATCCACATGCCACAACAGCGTGGCATTGTAGCAAAAGATTGTGGGTACTAGACTGGCCTGCCTGCAGTCCAGACCTGTCTCCCACTGAAAATGCGTGGCACTATATAAAGCGCAAAATATGTAAACGGAGACCCTGGACTGTTGTGCTACTAAAGTTGGACATCAAGAAAGATGGTGTAACACACTGGTAAACATGCCCCTGTCCCAGCATCAAATTCAAAATGAGTGAAAATTCAAAAACAGTCTTTGTAGTGTATTACATTTAATATAAGGATCTGAAATATTGAAAAGAATCTGCCAATCATTGCATTTTGTTTTTATTTATGTTTCATTACGGGCCTCATCCGCTACGCCCCCTATCCTTGTGCTGGGTTGCTAAGCAGTGCGCCCAGACATAAACAACCAGTTCGAGGACGAGGGGGTGTGGCGGACAAGACGAAGGTCACAGCTTTTTTTGTGGCAATATATTTTTCATGCATTTTAGCGCTCAATTATTATTTGGTAACAAATATTAATATACATTCAATTACATTTCCAGATAAACCATACATGTTTTGGTACTGTCCAGAGAAACACAAAGAAAGCGTCCTGGGACGGTGAAATACCGCTGTAATCAAGAGGCGGGGGATTTAAAAGTAGCCAATCCGAGAACGCTATTTATTTCTCTTTGCTGCTGAATGACTGCTACCCTTTAACGCAGCAGCAGTCTAGAATTTCCCCCGTGGAGCGTCTCGAGTGTTCTCGTGTTTTTCATTTTGTTCTTCTTAAAGCCATGTATTTATGACTGTAAACTAAATTATTACTGTATTTACTCTTATACCAAAGAAAACGGGCAACAGCAATTTTGAGATCTATCAGAAACAGATATTCATTACAGTATGTTTGAGACATTATCCTACTGGAACACCCATGATTTCTGATGCAGAGGTCATCTTCAGATTTTATGATGCCTTGCACACAGTCAAAGCACCCAGTGCCAGAGGCAGCAAAACATAATTGAACCTCCGTCATGTTTGACTGTAGGTACCGTGTTCTTTTCTTTGAACACCATTCTTTCTGTAAACAGTAGAATGGTGTGCTTTACCAACTACCTCTACCTTGGTCTCATCTGTCCACAAGACATTCTCCCAGAATTTTTGGCTTCTACATTTTGGCAAACTGTAGTCAGGCTTTTTTATGTCTCCCTGTCAGCAGTGGGGTCCTCCTTGGTCTCCTGCCATAGCATTTCATTTCATTTCAATGGATAGTTCAAGCTGACGCTGTTGCACCCTGATCTGCAGAACAGCTTGAATTAATTTAGATGTTGATTGCGGCTGTTTATCCACCGCTTGGACTTTCCTGCGTTGCAGTCTTTTATCAGTTTTTCTCTTCCATCCACGTCAAGGTGCCATGTGTTGATTATGTGGCACACAGTGGACAAAGGAACTTGAAGATCTCTGAAGATGGACGTGTTGCCTTGAGATTGTTGATATTTTTCCACAATTTTTGTTCTCTACTCAGACAATTCCGTTTTTCTCTCTGTTTTCCATGCTTAGTGTAGCACACACAGATACACAACAGAAAGGTTGAGTCAACTTTTCTCCATTTTAACAGGCTTCAGGTGTGGTGGCTATCACCTATTTCTTGGCACGTGTGAGTTTGAATGAGTATCATGTGCTTGAGATAAAACAATTTACCAACAATTTTGAAAAGTTGGCAATAATTTTATCCCGCCCATTGTTTGAGTTTTGTGTGAAATTGTGTCAAATTTGTTTTTTCACAGCTTTTTTGTGTTGATCCAATGCACATAAAGGAAATAAACATGTTTAAAGAAGCCAAAACATTTGTAATTGCACTAGTCTTCTGGGAGAAATAGTGCATTTTCTGGAAAAATTACAAACAGTAAATGTCTAGAACACACTAAACCAATATAAATTGAATTATTGAAATGTTGAAAAGTAGGTTCCTTCCTGTTTGCAGCAGTGAAGAAAGCATGACACAAGCCAAAATGTTGGAAAAGGCACAATTTTCTTTGACTTTGCAAATAACTGTTTATTTGAGGGTAACGTTAAAAATGACTGGACAGTTAGCACTGTGGAGAATCAGCCATCTCTGCACAGTCAATAGCAGCTTTCAGGAAACATGATTCTAACATGATCAGGAGAAAATGAATTAGATCTTGCATCTATTAAAAGCATAGGATATTTCTACCACCAGACTACTTCCTGCGGCCCTGGCTGGCAGGTTTGGATGCGGCGGCAGGAGAGGCAGAGAGCGCATGTGTCTGCAGGTCCACTTTCTGCTGCAGGATACCGGTCAGCAGAAACTCAGCACTGACCACAGGCACAGCCAAACTCAGAGCCTTATTACACAGAGCCCTGTCCTCCTCACACGACACCACCACCGTCTGAGCCTGGGAAAGAGAGAGAAACACGCTTGCTAAGAATACTTGTTCTGATGAAGGAGGAGGTAGAAGGCGCACGTGGCCTTTTAGACCAAAAAACGTTCTCAAAATTATTGTAAAATTATTGCAAGAATATACCTGTGAAATTATACCATAGTTTTTTTTTCTCAAATGGTTTGTGGTTTTCACTTTTAAATTCATAAAACTAGAAAAATCTCTTTAACTTGGTTCCCCCATTCCAGACAATTAGGCACCCATGTGGTGCCACCAGTCAGGAGAAACACCATGGCTTTAGGGAGCCAACTGCATGTGACTAAGTGTGTTACCTTGTGAGCTGAGGGCATCTTGGGAAGGTAGCGGGCACCACAGCAGGTGATGATGTCCTTCATGTGAGATGGCTCAGGCTTCACAGAGGGCGTCACATGAATCTCATAACCCTGTAGGCAGATTCCGCTTCATTACTACATCATATTAGCGTGGCTGAGTATTGAATTTCGGTTCTGAAAAGGTACTGAAAGGTACTAGCGTATACAAAGACAGATTGATTGGTGCTTATACTGTATTTCATATTATTCATTATGATATTGTGGTATAGGCTGAAGCTCAGCTGTTTGCAAGCTATGAAAGAATGAGAAATTCTGAGCCTTTTCTTTCAATTAATGCTTTTAAATGTTCCCTAGCGATGCGTTGAGCATCATTTGCAAACTACATTTACAGTGTGGGAGATTTAATCAATGAGCAGCAAACTAACAAAAGCAACAGCAAAGTAGAAAGTTCTACAATACCAAGAATCCCTTAGCTGTACAGATGAGTGATGGAATAATTGACAGAATATTTCTGCTCATTGGGTGGAAAATGCAGGCAGTACTGCTCTCATTGAAGGTCTTTGATGAAAACTGGTGTTTAACCTGTGGAAAGTAGGATTTTCATAAGACTTTAGATGAAGAAAGAAGTACCTGTAATAGGGGTTGACGACTGGCCACTTTCAGGGCCTCCTGCAGATTAAAGTTGAATTTCCTCTCCTGCTCCCTGTCCTTTACCAAGAACTCAGTACAGGAGAGGAAGGTCCCTGCTTTACCACACTGAAGGAGAGGGAGTGACAGATAAGGATAAAAAACGATATTTTGTTACAATTGTTAACATGTCGAAATACTGAATTTGTGGTCACTTCAGATTCAGCCTCTCCTTTGAAACTACAGAATACCCATTTAATATATTTATTTGAACTTACTCCAACTTTACCAAAGCATTGCCATCACCAACACCAGTACACCATAGATGTGCCACAAGAAAACTGTTATAGTCCTTCACCTTGGTCAGCCAGTCCGGGGTAACAATGGGCACTCCTCTGGCCACAGCACACAGGAACTTGACGGTGCGGCGGACTTTATCAGTCACTAAGTGTGTCATATCACCCACACCCTTCGCCAGCCCACCCCCCAAACGCACCAGGACCTTCTCCCCATCCTCATCCAACACTCCTGTAAACAAAACCTGAAACAGAAAGATTTGAGTTGTTCAGTAACAAAGTTTGTAACTCGCTTGTGTTGTTTCTGACATTGTATGACTCACAAAAGACAATCTTCTAGTTTCCGTAAACTATGTATGCGACACAGGACCTTACCCTAGCACTTTAGGACCCTTCTACTGGACTAGATTGTCCATTTTACTTTAAAACTGGAGGTACTGGGGTTTGTCAGACTAAATAACTATGTGGTGTTATCAGCCCAAGGCTGATGTACAACACACCATATAGTATCAAATATCAGTCTGATATCAGTATCAGAAACCGCATACGTGAGTCTATTAGAGATTACTGGACGGCAACCTATTTTGAGGCATGTTATGATATAATCCTGATGCTAAGTTTCCATTACTTGTAAAGTTAAGTAGTCCCTTATAGTCACAGGGGAACGCAGCACTGGACACAGTGTGAAATTCATTCACCAAGTGAAGCAGTGGTCTGCCACCAACCTACCCAGGGTGTGTGGGGACGGTACCTTGCTCAAACGTATCTCAGTGGTGCCACCAGCAGTACTGCGATTTGAACCACAACCCTCTGATCACAGGGGTAACTCCCTAACCACCTGGACACCAGCTTCACTCCATGGAATCAAACTTGCAACCTTCTGGTTCAGAGGCCAGGGTGCTACCGCTGTCCCATCAGGGTAAGGGGGAACTGAAGTACATGGTCTATTTGTATGGATTCCTAAATGTTCTTTACCTTGTGTGTCTGACTGGCTAACGATCGGCGAGGAGTCTTAGAAGTTGGCTGAGGAGATTCTGCCAGGGTGGTCTCAGCACTTCTCTTGCGCCCTCTGCTGGGGGTCTGGCTTATGACACTGTGCTCATTGACGGACACTGTGTTTGATTTGTCCATCTCTTGGTGGGCCTGTTCAGCGGCATCTACAGTTACATCACCTGGGTCAGGACGTTTACCACCTCTTCCTCTGCCCCGCGGCGCAGCCGGTAGCTCATGTGGAGCTTCTTCGTCCGGTTTTTCCACTTTCATACTCTTCCTCCCTCTCCCTCCCTTCACTTTGTTCTGGGTTACAGCACAAGGACCAGCATCCTGCTCCATCTCAGTCAACTGTGCCATCACTGTTTTTCTTCTACCTGACGGCCTGCTGTTCTCCACCTTTTCCTCCGCTGGTTTCCTCCCTCGGCCCCTTCCTCTGCCATGGCCTCTCGTCTGCTCGTCCAGCGTGGAGAGGAGAGATTGTTCTGAGCTGACGGAGTTCGAAGAATTTGAGCGTGAACGCGTTCTTTTGGCTGGAACATCTGCAGACACTGATTCCTCTGTACCAGCAGGGGGTGCTGTGGATTTCCTGCCTGGTCTTCTGCCTCTGCTAGGTTTCACCTTTGCTGTCTCTCCTGGTTCTTCTTCCTTCTTCATGGAAGTTCTCTCAGCGTTCTCCATCTGTCCATTTTTATCTTCTAATTCTTCATCCTCCTTGCTCTCATTTTCTTTCCTCCCTAGTCCTGCTCTCCGTCTTCCTTGTCTCTTTCCCTTTTCTCCTCCCTCGCCCTCATTCTCTTTCTTTTTCTTCTCTTTCTTCTTCAGTTCTCTCTCTTCCTTATCAAGCTTTTCTCTTTCTTTCATTTCTCTTTCAGCTTGTTCCTTCTCTTCTTTTTCCTTTCTTTCCTTCTCTAATGTCTCTTTTTCTTCCTGCTCTCTCCTTTCTATTTCAAGCCTTTGCTCAACCTCTTCTTTTTCCTTCTTCTCATTTTCTAATCTCTCCTTTTCTTCTCTTTCCCACTTCTCCTTTTCTAGTCTTTCATTTTTCAATCTCTCCTTTTCTTCCCTTTCCCTCTTCTCGTTTTCTAATCTCTCATTTTCTTCTCTTTCTCTCTTCCCCTTTTCTTCTCTTTCTCTCGTCTCCTTTTGCAGTCTCTCTTTTTCTTCTCTTTCCCGCTCCTCCTTCTCCAATCTCTCCATCTCCAGTCTTTCCTTCTCTTCTTTTTCTCTCCGTTTGTTTTCATTTTCCAATCTCTCCCTCTGTTCTCTTTCGATTCTCTCTTTTTCTAGAAGTTCTCTTGCTGCATTTTCTTCTTCCCTTTCCTTCTCTCTTCTTTCCCGCTCCTCTTCATTTTGCTGTTGTTCCAACCTTTGTTTCATTTCATTATCAGCCCTCTCTCGCTCTACTCTCTCCTTTTCTAACCTGTTCCTCTCCTCCTGTTCTTTCTGCTCACCTTCCTCACTTTCCATCTTCACTTGTTCTTCTCGAGTCTCCCTTTCTTTCTCCTCCTTCAGCTCCAGTCTGTCCCCGTCATCCCTCTCTTTAGATTTCTGTCTTGTGCTTTTCCTTCCCCTTCCCTTTCTCCCCTCATCCACCTCCACTTTGCTGTCCTCCTCTTCCTCCAATGTGGCTCTTCCTCGTTTTTTCTTTCCTTCTTTCTCAGCAGTAGCCCTTCCTTTTCCTCTTCCCCTGCCAGATGGTTCTCTCCCTTTTCCTCTGAGGCTTCTCTTGCTAGATTCCTCCTGTGCCTCCTCCTCCTCAGCATTAGTACTAAGATCAAGCTTGAGAAGCTGGGTTGGCTCAGCTTTAGTGGTTCTTCTCCGCCTGTTAGGTCTTCTGGGTTGACCCTGTTGCTCTTCCTCCTGTCCCCCTTCATCCTCACCCATAGGCTGGGTTTCAGCAACAGCAGACTCAAGAGGCTGCGTTTCCTCAACCTTATCAACCTCTTTTCTCCTGCGGGACCTTTTGCTAGACGTGGGTTCACTCCGTTGTTCTTTCTCACGTTCCTCCTCACCCTCGCTTATAGGCTGCGTTTCAGCAATAGCAACATGGGTGCTACGTTCAGAATCAAGGAGCTGCGTTGGTTCAGGTTTAGCAAAGTTTTTACCCCTACCGGTTCTCCTCGTTCCACCCCGTCGCTTTACCTCCTGGGCCTCCTCATCCTCACCCACAGGCTGCACTTCAGCAACAGCTACAGTAGTGTTTTCCTCAAGCTCAAGAGGCTGCGTTGGCTCAATTTTAGCAATGTTTTCCCCCTCACAGAATCTCCTCAGGCCATCCGGTTGCTCTTCCTCCTGTGTCTCCTCATTCCCACCCACAGGCTGAGTTTCAGCAACAGCTACAGTAGTGTTTTCTTCAAACTCAAGAGGCTGCGTTGGCTCAATTTTAGCAACCTCTCTCCCTCTACACAGCTTCCTGGTAGACGTAGCTTCACTCTGTTCGTCTTCCCCCTCATCCTCAACCATTAGCTGCGTTTCAGAAATGGCAACACTGTTGTTAGCTTTTGGCTCCAAAGGCTGTGTTGGCTCTTCATCCACCTGCCCACCCATGCAGGGCTGGGCACTACGCCCAGTTTCATTGCTAAACACTTCTTCCTCCTGCTCCTCTTCTTCCACACTGAGTGGTAGAGTTTGGGCAGTAAACAGAGCGTAAGGTTGAGTCGGCTCCTCCAGCTTTGGACTTCTGACCAGGATCAGAGTATCCGCAGTGGAGGGGTGCGAATCCATCATCTCCCCATGACAACCCATCGCCCTTCCTGCTCTTTCATCGGAGTCAGGCACTCCATTACTCTCACTGTTGTAATTTTCTTTTTCCGGTGGCTGAGCCGCCTTTTCCTCCCTTTCCTCGCTGACTAAGTAAGCCTGCGTAGCCTCCAGATCCAGCCGCTTCAGCCCAGCTCCAGCACTGGCTCCTCTCATAGCTATGAAACAATAACAGTAACAACAAAAGCAGTATTAGGCCACACTATGAAAAACAATAGTCACACAGTGCTATTTGAGGGGGGTTTCAGGTGATAGTCTTAATAAAACTTAAATTTTGACAGATTGCTGTGCACCACATGGGACAATATGCTTTTATTGTTTTGTTGCATCATAGAAGAAACTGCTGTTCTGACAGGACTGAGAGGAAATGGTTGATTCTTCAAACAGTTGAATAATGGTTTGTAAATCATGTCAGTTATGCAGGCAGGTTGTGATTAATACAGCAAATGTGAATGTGTTCTCCAGTCTGCAGCTTTAGATAGAGTACCTCTGTGGAATCACTTGCTTGTTGGTGTCAGGGATGTTAAATGAGTGGGGTTGGTATGCACAAGATCAGACTGAGCTATACTTTCCAGACTGACTAGTAAAGTGAAATGACGATTATAGGTACCATATAGCTGGGTAGCCTGAAGGTCCCAGTCCTCCTCTGCTGCGTCGGCAGTCTCTGTATGTTCTTCGAGATCTGGCTGTTGGTGGCCGCTGTCAGAGAGGCCAAGCTGGAAGGGTGAACCTCCAGAGCCCTTCAGTGAGAGACGCGTCTCATCCAGGTTGCCATTTGCAGCGAAAGCGTCAGACACGAAGGGCTGAGTCTCAGCCACAGTGAAGTCATCACTACAGCCTCCAGGAGAGACAGAGGACTGGAGGGGAGAAGGGAGAGCTGGACCTGAGAGAGAGAGAGAGAGAGAAAGAGAAAGAGAGAGAGACAGACAAGTGAGGAAAAGGAGTTTAGTCAAAAATCAGAAAATCCAAAACCACTATGTCCATAGGTTTTCAAACACCACTTATGTTGAGTGGGTTCTCCTACCATAAGGTGCACTTATTGCTGAAATGTACATTTACATTTGTTTACATTTATCCAAAGCAACTTCCATTCCCTAACTACAGGGGGCAGTCTCCCTGGTGCAACTTAAAGTTGTATGCTGAAGGATTTAAACCCTCACCTCTTGGTCCAGAGGAAAGTATCCTACCCACTGAGCTACCTGCACCTCATGGAGGTTTCAAGCACACAGCCACGTCAAATCTTTAGAGAAGGATAATCAGTAAAATGAAAATTACCTAAAGCAAAGCCAAAGACCACCAAGAGGGTCCAGAGCTTTAAAGCATGATTGGTAGGTGGGATGATGCTCTCCTGAACACTTTAGGGATAAACTAGAGCAGGGGTCACCGACCTTTTTGAAACTGAGAGCTGAGTTTCATACACCAAAACAGACATGACCTAATCTTATCTAATCTTCATGTATAGTAAACATGTTTTAAATGCTTTAAATATAATCAATATAAATGTAAATGTGATTAAAGAAGAATAGCAACATGATCAAATTAAATGTTAGACGCTGCTCACAAATGAGTTGTGCTATTTTTAGAATAGGCCACTCACGTGGTCCTTGTGGGTACCCCGCGGGCACCATGTTGGTGACCCCTGAACTAGCGTGAAGCACGGATGAACATTTTTGCGAAGAGTTGGAGTGCTGAGACCTTTGGGATGAGTGTCACATTACTACTGAACACCTTGGAAATTACATGCAAGGCCATTTGCGATCCATAACTACTTGTCTAAATAAGACCTAAACCAGAAGTCAACACCAACCATCTCCACCTGACTTCCCAGAAGAGTACAGGCAGCTTCTGCGGGACCACCAACCCATTAACTGTGCAGATTTTGGAAATGCTGCATGAACAGGTGTTTTGATGCTTTTTCATTTGTGGTCAAAGTTTTAGAAATGACTTACGTTTGAATGGCTGCGATGGACTGAGGAATGCTTGAGTTTCCATCTCCTCTTCAGACACACCTGCAAAAACCAAACAAAATATCAAAGCATTCACATAAACACAGGCTTAAGGAGGGTGGGACGAATTTATTTACAGTGTAAACACGGAAAACTCACCTGCTCCTCTTGGTGCTGAATACTGGATATTCCCTTCTGCTGTTTCTGGAGCCTTCTGCTCTCTCTCCTCCAGCTTCTCCTCTTCTTCCTCTGCATCTGTATCGCTGTCCATCCTGAATTCAATCTGCACTTTTTCAGCAGGAGGTTGGACCTGAGCAGCATTGTCTTTATTTGGCAGAGAGCTGGCCACAATTTTGTCATCTTCCACATCTGTATCACTATTGGAGTTGTCCTGTACTGTTTTGGCCTGTGGAACCTTCACCTTCTCCATAGTTCTGCCCTTTGTGGGTTTGAATGGATCTTCATCCTCAGTGTCACTGTCTGAGATCATCTTAATTACCCCTGTTGGCTTCTCCTCCTCTTCTGCATCAGTGTCGCTGCCCAGTTGGAATTCTGCTACTGGATTGGCTGGGGGTATGGAGGCCAGTGTCTCCAGCTTTGTCATCACAGGAGCATCCTCGTCTTCAACGTCCGTGTCACTATCCATATGGAACTCAGAGGAGGTCTTTTCCTCCAGGACAGTCTTGGTTCCAGAGGTTGGAGCGGTTTCCGTTTTGAAAGGCTCATTCTCCTCTACATCTGTATCACTGTCCACAGTGCAACCGGCTGGAGTGACAGAGTCCTTTGGTGCAACTACAGGTGAAATGTTTGAACTCTTGGTTTCCTCCACCTCCTCATCCTCAACGTCTGTGTCGCTGTCCATGCGGAGGCAGACTGCATCAACTGGATTCCCTTGTGGTGTGCTAGCAGCGTTAACTTCAGGTTCACTCTTCATCCCAGCGACCTCATCCTCCTTCTCGTCCTCGGTGTCGCTGTCTAAGTTCAGTGGAACAGGTTTGAGGGAATCTGAGGAGGCTTCACTGTGGTCCTTGGTTGACCTGCCAGTCACAGCTGAGCATGGCATGATAAAACTTTCATCCTCACTGGGGAAAAATGAAACATTTTTTACACTAAAAGCTATTCTACACACTTAGAACATAGCATATAATACAAAACATGACTTGCCCCTTCTCTATGGCTCATGTATTGTTGGGTTAGGCTTTGGCTAATTATTATTTGACCGTTGTTGTATAGATGCTCTGACTACAGTATCTTGGTTAAATAAAAAAATGCCGTAAATGTAAATGTAAATGCACCTAACTGCAAAAGTATCGTCAGCCAAAACGTGCACAGAAAGCACATAAGCCAGTCTATTTCAGATACTTGAACAACTCGATAGAATTTGAGGCAAGCTATGTAGGTATACAGTCAGCTATGCTAATTAGCGTGCTATACGCTAGATTACCTCTCTGGAATGACTTTATTTGCCGGCGTCAAGAACGTTGAACATGTTGGACTTGACAGATCAGAAGAAGCTGAATCTGAGGAATACAAGAGGGAGAAGGAACAGATTGTGAATGTGTGTGTTTGTCAGTACCATTTGTGGCAGCATCACACACATGCTACACCATTAAAATAATATTCAAATAATTGTCTGAAACTGTGGTCAGAAACTGACCAATGTTGAATGGGTTAAATGGGGATGATACAGTGTGCGGCTACAGTTTGTAACTGTACACGTAATTAAGTGTTTCTAATAAAAACAGCGCCCTAGTCATAGCCTCAGAACTAATTAAACCCTTGTCACATTCTAAGTACGCTTGTCACAAGCTTGGCAGTTGATTGCTATATAATGAACAATTTAATTGTGCTTTAAGTGGTTAAAATTTATTGATTAGCTGCCACAGCTTGAGCTTAAGTACACAAACATCACTCACTGCTGCTCTCTAAAGGTGTTAACAAACACCAAATAAACAAACACCACTCACTGCTACCCTCTAACAGTGTTAACAAATATTACTCACTGCTGCCCTCTAAAGGTATTACTAACAAACAACAGCTGAAATGCACTTACAGTGCTTACAGTGCTTACAGCACTTACTGTTACAGTGAACGCTAACAGAAAGCTATCGAAATAACCGGTCAGACATCTCTCCACCTACCCAAAAACTTCCTCCTCTCTCTCCGTGCACCCTTCTCCCCCTCAGAGTCAGAGTCAGAGTCAGACTCGGGAACCAGTGTCCTCTCGGGCTGTTTGGGGGTCGTCTGAGGTGACTGAAAGCTTGTCTCTTTATGCCCCCATATGGGCACAGGCGGTACACTCTTCTTTCGTTCATTCGCAACACCTCTGCCTGTCTCTCCTGGGCCTGTGACGACGGGTGCCGGACTCTTCACCTTGTCCTTGTCTATGGTCACATGTGGATTTCTCTCCACGTTCCTCAGGCTGATATACTGGCAGGGCAGGTCAGCGAGCACCACGCTGTCCCCCTCTGTCAGAGCGTAACGTACATGCGGGGTCAGTTTCATCCGGCCCTTCCTGGTGCCATTTAAACTGCCCAGGTCCCACAGCAGCGCCTCCATGCCATCACTGCCACCGTGTCGACGATCGTTAGCGTGGAACACGGAGATAGAGATGACTGCATGGCAGCCAGATATGGAACGGGCCAGTAGAGGAACAGAGCAAGCGGCCGGGTCACGGCCCAAAACATTCTCTCCCTGGTAAAGCGGCACTTCTGTGAACAAAAGAGAGAGAGAAACCTATAGTGAGGCTGCAAAAACATGAATACAGTTTAAAAACACTTGTATGTATTTTCATGGGACAGTCCTGCCAAATTTATTTTTAATGCTGTATATGAATCTGTTTCATGCACGATGATTGGCAGTAAGTGGCTAAACATAATTTTGCCAATTAAGCTTTTATTGGACCTATGTCTAAATTTACATTTACGGCATTTAGCAGACGCTCTTTACCAATTTACCAATTGCAACAGTACACAGAAATGTATAAAGTGCACTAAAGGGCAGTTGGGTAGCATAGTGGTTAAGGCATCCGCCCTGCGACCAGAAAGTCCGGGTTCGATCCCCGAGACCGCTAGGTACCCCTGAGCAAGGTACCGTCCCCACACACTGCTCCCCGGGCGCCGTGTTCCTGGCTGCCCCCTGCTTCACTTGGTGAATGGGTTAAATGCAGAGGAAGTATTTCGTGCTGTTCACGCTGTGGTGTGTTCACGTATGACAAATGGTCACTTTCACTAAATTGTACATTTCTGCATAATTAAATTGTGAACATGTAAACAGTCATTCAGAGCAGTTTTATGTGAAATGTTCCGTTGTAAAGGCATTTGAATCTGAAGAGTGCCTCCAGAAATACATGTCCGGATGCCTCAAAAATGTATTCAAGATCGTTTTGAAAAGGCTTAGGCTTAAATTGTACTGTTTAATATTTTATTAATGATGGAGCGATGCATGCAGGCAAGGCATACATTCTCTCACCTGTTTCTTGAATGTAATTATTTTTAAACACTTTTAAGGCAGCTAGTGGTTCTCTTTCTTTCTTTTCTCCTCCTTTTACTTTTTCTCCATCCGTGTCATCCTCCTCTTCACAGAAGGAGTCATCTATCTGCTGGGTTGCATCCATGTGCCTCCTGTACCAGCACCTGCAGGGGACAACACAAGGTCAGTCAGTGGAGAGTCTCTGACACCATTATCTTCAGTCTAAACGAAGGTGATACCATACTTTTTCTTGCAAAAGAATGGAAATGGTAAAGACTTTTATATCTCCTTTTTAGATCTAAATAGAGGTTAGCCTTTCTTTCCTATGTTTAAGGCGGAACAGATCATTAGAATGAAAGCTATATGAGCCCCGATGGAGACTGTGGAAGCTGCACCATTTAAGCTGGACCTGACAATCGGAACAAGAAACCAACTTCAGGCCAGAGAACTGAGACAATGCTAATGCAGGCCACATTGTTGTCATTCCGACCATATACACACAGTAGACAGTCAAACCAAACAACGTGCCTCCAGGACCATGAAGCAACACAAGAAAAGAACAGAACTGAACACAAGACCACAAGAGCAGACATGACAGGAAAGTGTGCACAAAAAAAACACGAGACCCAAAACACCTGGACAAGACAAGACAAGATTTAGTGCAATCGACAATAACTACAGTCTGGATGAATGCAGTATTTTGACGGATACTGTATTCTAGCAGCAGAGAATTGTGTGCACAAATGCAGAAGAGAAGATACGTGTGCAAAATGTGTAGAATAGCGTTAAACTACATTAAATATGTTTGTGCAAATAACAGGACAGATAATGTACAGTGTAATAAATAATAGTGTTCATCGTAGCTTGCATTAATCCTTCTAATGCATTACACTGAAATCACAAACATACTTAATATTTCAAGATGTCAACATGTTACACCAGTGGCCCTGCAGCTGGACTGCTACTTCTTTAGCTTGCACACATGCTACTTGCTAAAACAACTCCAAAAACTGCAGACGCCGTAGTGTAATTTAATCAAGACATGGAAAACATGCAACGAGATTATGTGTGAGTCGCTTTTAAGTGGCAAAAATGGGGGGAAATGCCTTCGATCGTTAGATTTGACTAATAATTCAAATACTTTACCCCTCAGTTATGATGGCCAACACAAACTTCCTGGACGTGGTAACGTTGGCAACCCCCCTACCAAATACTGACACCTGATTGGTCGAGTGTTACGTCATCGAGCCCATGCCGCATTTTGATTGGACAGCGAGGTGACCACGTTTTCTTTGTGACAAATTTCCCCGCGCATATCCAACTTTTATCGATTCAGATTTTGTTGTTATATGCTTTATCGTTTTCTGCAGCTTTATTATCATTCGTATGACTCATATTCACAAAACCGGGACATTTGGATTCACGCTTGCTGATACAAATTGTAAGACTATGGCAACTAGTTACACCCTACCTTGTATGTATACAAACTACACATTATGCACTATATGGACAAAAGTATAGGGACAGCTGTTTTCCAGGGGCTGGGCGAGGTCCCTTATTTCCAGTGAAGGACCATGCTTCAGCAGACCAAGACATTTTGGAAAACATCATGCTTCCAACTTTGTAGACACAGTCTGGGGAGGAATCTTCTATTCCTCAACCCCACCCAACACCTTTGGGATGAACTGGAACGGAGATTGTGAGCCAGATATTCTCATCCAACAGCAGTGTCTGACCTCATAAATGCTCTATAGAATGAATGGGCTTAAATTCCCACAGAGACTCCAAAATCTTGTGGAAAGTTCTCCAAGAAAAGTAGAAGCTGTTATAGCTGCAAAGAATGCAACTCTATGTTAAAATCTATGTGTTTAAATGCAATGTCATAAAAGTCCCTGTTGACGTCCCAAAACTTTTGTTCATATAATGTCCATTTACCATGTTGGTACATTCTGTAGCTCTATAAGGATATAATGTAGTCCATCTGTCTCCCTGCAGAATTGGTTAACCCCCCTTTATCCCATCCATCAGTGGTCAGGACCCCCACTGACCAGGAATTATTGACCAGGGGCAGACCTCAGCGCTCAGCATGCTCACAAACTCCAGCTTCACTACTATCCCCTGTTGTTTACATGGTTAAAGGGGAATTATACATATTCACAATTTCAGAGTAATAAAACACAAACATTTAGTGCATTATGGTGCTCAAGTATCCATTTTAACTTTAATTTTTAATAATAACTACGTAGTTTTGGTATTATTGACTTTTTGTTTGGTGTTAATGGTTTTGCCAAAGGTCTAAAATGTTGGTTTCCTCAGTATTCATTTTAAACAGTCTTGTGTTGAGAAACGACAGTGAAATGTAGTTTTCAATTTTGTTTTATTTGATTTTTTTGTCCAGAGGCTCAGATTTTTTTTCCCAATAGGAAATTGCAGTATAAAATGTAAGGACATTGTTAACACTTAATGCTGTAAGATAAAACACAAACATGTAAAAACAACTTTTTAAAAAGCTTTGGGCTCAAATACAGGACGCAAGTTCCAAGTTTCCGTTCTTCTGAACCTTCTAACACCAGCCTTCTCATAGTTCCAGTTTTTCCCACATGACCCATTATACTTTCCAGTTCCACTAACACCGACCGCGTCTTCCTCCTACAGACGTTGGTTGGCGTCCAGGTAGGAAGCACCCAACATTTTCAGTCCGATCCGTTCCTCTAGCCATCTTTCCTCTCAACCTTTCGATAAAAGCCTTCTGCTCCTTTGTAAACCGTTTGACTTAATACTGTAATCCCCAGTGAAGGAGGACATGTTGAAATGGCGCCTTTCTGCAGGGTCATCCCATTGTAGTGCAATGCTCACGCTAGGAGGAATACACACGTCTACAATCATTTTTATTTGTTTCTGCTCTGTAGGTAGAGGTTTCACATTTCCATGACTGTCTATAAAGTAAGTAAAGTAAGCAAACTGGATAACAAAACTGAATTAAAAAAAAGAGAAAAGAACTTTGTCCTCTACAGAGAACCTTCCTCCCCATTACAGACATCATCTGCTCACTCGTCTGATGGTATCTAGTCTGTCCAGTTTTCTGCCTTTGGGGCATTGGTCTGATTGGCCAAAATTATATGGCTGGTTTCCATGACACAGATCAAGCCTAGTTTTGGATGGAACTACAACGTCAATGACAGTTTTCCACTGAAAACCCTTTAGGCTCTAAGACTAGGCTTAATCTGTGTACTGGAGCCTGTGTCTCTGCTGTGAACGAGGAGGAAGTAAGGACATCAGTAAGGAGAAACGAAAATCTATTCCTACTAGTGTCGAGTCCTTTCATTTGATTTTTTTTTTCCATTCTGTGTTCAAGAACATTCGTTCAGGATTCCTCTGGTTGTTTTTGGCCCCGTTTGCCTAGTGCTAACTTCTACTTCGTTGGAGACACTTACGGTGGGGTTCCGTATGTGCTTTGCTACATTTTCCCCCTCCTTCATAACCACTACTCCAGGTGTGTCAAACTGTAGTCCGAGGGGGCAGCAACCCTGAAGAGTGTACCGTTCTACCTCATTTAACACGCCCGATTCAATCAGCCAGGACTTCGGGGTGTTAAAACAGGCACACTAATCTCTGCAGGGCTGCGACCTCCCAGGTCCCAAGTTAGGGATGGGACAACCTTCTGATTTTAATGATATGACAGTATAGAACCCCCATTTTAAAAGGCTCAGTTTTAGTGTACAACTGCCATTTAAGGAGTCACCAGGACAACATAGGTGCAATATGCATTGTGTATGTAGTGTTTCTTGTTGAAAAGCATGGTGGAGTGAGTTTCCTTTTTGTAACTGACTTTGAGATACTGTAAAGAAGCAGGTCAATGAGTATTTATTTTGATACGTGTTTAGTACATTTGCCCAATAACCAGGCAGCAAGTATTGTGCAAATTATTCCTTGACAGGAATTCTTCACATTGTCCCACCCCTAACTTGACTTTGACACCCCTGCACTACTCCAAATCCTTCTCTAGCACCCCTTGCCCCTCTCTTGTTTAGGCATCCTCCTCCGCCTCCTCCTCGAACTCGCCCTCCTCTTCGGCTGTGGCGTCCTGGTACTGCTGGTACTCGGACACCAGGTCATTCATGTTGCTCTCGGCCTCGGTGAACTCCATCTCGTCCATGCCCTCGCCTGTGTACCAGTGCAGGAAAGCCTTGCGGCGGAACATGGCAGTGAACTGCTCGGAGATGCGCTTGAACAGCTCCTGGATGGCTGTGCTGTTGCCAATGAAGGTGACTGCCATCTTGAGGCCGCGGGGTGGGATGTCACAGACAGCGGTTTTGACATTGTTGGGGATCCATTCCACAAAGTAGCTGCTGTTCTTGTTCTGGACGTTGAGCATCTGCTCATCCACCTCCTTCATGGACATGCGGCCACGGAAGACAGCGGCCACTGTCAGGTACCGACCGTGACGTGGGTCACAGGCTGCCATCATATTCTTAGCATCAAAGACCTGTTGGGTAAGCTCTGGAACGGTCAGGGCACGATACTGCTGGCTCCCCCTGCTGGTCAGCGGGGCAAAGCCAGGCATGAAGAAGTGGAGACGTGGGAAGGGAACCATGTTGACGGCCAGTTTGCGCAAGTCGGCATTCAGCTGGCCTGGGAAGCGAAGGCAAGTGGTGACTCCGCTCATGGTGGCGGACACTAGATGGTTGAGGTCACCGTACGTGGGCGTGGTGAGCTTGAGCGTGCGGAAGCAGATGTCGTAAAGGGCTTCGTTGTCGATGCAGTAGGTTTCATCCGTGTTCTCCACCAGCTGGTGGACTGACAGGGTGGCGTTGTAAGGCTCCACCACTGTATCAGACACTTTGGGAGAAGGCACCACACTGAAGGTGTTCATGATGCGGTCGGGATACTCTTCACGGATCTTGCTGATCAGCAGGGTGCCCATGCCAGAGCCAGTGCCTCCACCCAGCGAGTGTGTGAGCTGAAAGCCCTGCAGGCAGTCACAGCTTTCAGACTCCTTACGCACCACGTCCAGGACCGAGTCCACCAGCTCAGCTCCTTCTGTGTAATGGCCCTTGGCCCAGTTATTACCAGCCCCACTCTGACCTGAGGAAAACATAATGAGATTGTCCATTGTGTAAATGTCAAGAGCTCATTTGGCCAGCAGATATGATATTATAAGCATATTTGATCTCAGTACGAGTGACTGAATGTCATCATCAAACACTACAAGCACTGATTCATAGGCTTCAAGAAAAGGGAATGTCTCTTTATGCGGGACCCCTGAGGTTTAAGGACTAAGAACCCCCCCTTATGATGCTGAATCTGTATTAAGGTGTTAATGCTATATGCTGTGTTAGTAACATATAGTATATATTAACATGGTAGAATTAAACTAATGTCCAAAATAATGACCAATGGTGGCAGCTGGTGGCCTAGTGGTTAGGGCATTCGCCCTGCGACCAGAAAGTCCGGGTTTGATTCCCAAGACCGCTAGGCACCTCTGAGGTACCCTGAGCAAGGTACCGTCCCCACGCACTGCTCCCCGGGCGCTGTGTTCGTAGCTGCCCCCTGCTTCACTTGGTGAATGGGTTAAATGCAGAGGAAGAATTCCGTGCTGTTCACACTGTGTGCTGTGGTGTGTTCACGTATGACAAATGGTCACTTTCACTTTCAATGCTGTATCATTAATGATAGTTAGCACCACAGACACATTTATTGTTACTATATTACCACTATATATATTTTATTGGCCATGCGGTTTTATTACGCTATGTTGGTTGAAGTGTTGTATTAGGAAGCAGTGATAACACTGCCAGAGTTAACCTCAGCAGGACTAGTTTAATAAAGGGCATGAGCCACAGTTCAAATCATTGAGAAATTTGTCAGATGTCGGAAACGTTTTATAGAAAAATTAAGAGGTACCTGTAGTATATTTTTAAGCATTTCATTGCTTGTTGTGATAACATTGCATTACAAAACAATAATAAGTTCAAATGTGTAATTAAATCTACATTAAGGGGCTGAATGATTCTCTAGTGACTCACCAAATACAAAGTTGTCGGGTCTGAAGATCTGGCCGAAGGGCCCGGAGCGGACAGAGTCCATGGTGCCGGGCTCCAAGTCCACTAGAATAGCTCTGGGCACGTATTTACCTCCTCCATTCGAGAGAGAGATGGGGAGAAGGAGTGAGAGGAAGAGGGAGAGAGACAGAGAGGGAGAGAAAAGAGACACCAGTTCAGTACAGAAGAGAAAAAACACATGACTCTCCCAATGAGTTATTAGAAGCTTCGTAGTTGGCTGCACTGAGCCTGTATTTATGCCTCTACCACAGAGTATAGTAGATCATTTATAACATACTGTGTGCTGTCGTCAGAAAAAAACTGTTACTTTTTTTATTCACTCGTCCAAGAACGGCAGCTGCTGCTTGCATTGTGTGCATGTTTTACAACGAATGGTCCAAAATGGGCTGAAATTATGTTCATTATTTTCAAAGGGAAATATTTCTCTCCGATACAGTTACTGTTAACTAATAAGAATTGTGCAAAGTCTCCTAATCTTTTTATTTTTTGAGGTTACATTAATAACATTTTGACAGCGACCCATATAAATATGGGTTATACCTTCACTGTAATTTGTTAAGGTTACCTGGAAACCTTAAAGTTACATGCTAACAGTATGACATTGAAATCCATGCAGTCTAGAGCGGTACCTGTAGCCTCATTATAGTAGACGCTAATTCTGTCCAGCTGGAGGTCGCTGTCCCCGTGGTAGGTGCCTGTTGGGTCGATGCCATGCTCATCGCTGATTACCTCCCAAAACTGTAAAGCAGAATAGTCCACAATAAAACTCACATTGTCTTCAGTAAAAATAACTTCAAAGCAACTCATGAGGTGCCTCTGCAGAGAGAGGAGGCAACATGAGGACACTCCAGTTCCGATCCATGTCACCATTCCAGTTCCAAGCCTGCATTTTATTTATTGACTGACAGACTGGGTATCTAGAGCTCTGTGTGTCTGGGGTGCACACATTCAGAATTTCTGGGACGCTTCCATGCTGATAATTAATATGCTGTGATTGATGCTACTATGTAAAAGGCTAATTTCACTTTTTTGGCCTTTCAAAACCAGTCTGCCATTATAACCTATAGAGAAAAGCAGGGCATCTGCTTCATATACTATGGCTACATAGTGAAAAATAATGGGACTATTTATTTCAGTCATTTTTATTTCAGTCAAAATGCCACGCCCCTTGCTGCTATATCTGGGTGTGCAGTTGTATGCAAAAATTTGGGTGTTCCTCATCACGATGTCTGAAGTGAAATGTAGTACACGGAACACACTTCTGGACATTTTCATGCACAATTGCTGCATTTGTGCTGAATTTAACATACTGAGAAAGCCTAAAATTAAAAATGTCTACGAAAAAGGTGTCTTTGTATGTTAAACAGTAAATAAACAGAAACTGTTCGCTGAAATTGTCAGAAAAACATATTTATGTCTTCTCCCTGTATCGGACAGGTTAACCCAATTATACGACCCATTAAACATGTCATTTAACGAGCGGTGTCCCAACTTTTGCACACGAGGGTTATTACTAATGTTCGTCTGCGGAAAGGGCATGGACGTAATCTGCAGCAGAAAAAAGCAGCATATGGGGATATAAGCAATCCGCCCAACTACCTAAATGACCTCAATCTGAAAGACGGCGAGAGTGAAGAGAGGGAAGAAAGAGTGCAAAATGAGGAAGGGACGGTGGACAGCTCTCAAAGTAAAGGGGGAGTAATTGCTTTGAAAGAATGAGGACAAACAAGCAGGGAAGCGCTGAGTGGCATGGACAACTCACACCGCATCCATCAGACCACGCAAGTGAAACCCTCAGAGTCATCAGACCCATCAATTAAGCCTTGTGTAAGATTTCCACCTCGTCAGCCCACATGCCAGTCATGGGAATCCACAAAGGGGAAAAATAGGCATCACCAGTGCAAGGGCCGTGCAATACTAGCACACTAGTCCAGGAATGTGACGGGGTTGAATAAAAGTGGTAATTTAAGCTAACTTAAATCTATGTTACTTTCCTTGGATTACATCATTACCAAGATTTGTCCACTTGGAACTGGGATGCGTCAGGGCAGTATATTGATTGGTTGTATTGTTCATTTGCATATTGCTCTGGCATCGATACTGGTTAACAAACTATATATCGTGCAGCCCCATTCAGTGCACTGCTAAACATACATAGACTAATGCATATTGCTATGTATTGTGATATGCCTTAAAACACATATGCCTTAAAATCCAGTGATGTAACGAGTGTTTGTCAGAATCGGAATCAAAAAACTTCATTTATCCTGGAGGAAATTGCTTATGTAATGACTGCAAAGACACAGAGAACAATATAAAATACATAGTCTAAATAAAAATCTGTAGAAAAGAAAAAAAGCTCAATATGAAAATACTGATTCGTCCATTTGGAACGGAGATGGGTCAGGACGCCTGGAGTATATTGATTGGTTCATTTGCATATTGCTTGGGCAATGATACAGATTAACAAACTGTATATTGTGCAGCCATCATCAGTAGACTGCTAAACATACTTGGACTAGTGTATATTGCTACAATAGCAACGTGCCTTAAAACGCACAATAATGTAACGAGGGTTATTTTAAGCAAACGAATTTACTTTTCTTGGATTATATGATTTCCATGACTCGCCCATTTGGAACGGGGGATGGGTCAGGACACTCACAGCATATTGATTAGTTGGATGGGTCATTTGCATATTGCTTTGGCCAAAACCTATAGCAAGATGCTGATTAACAAATAATATATCGTGCAGCCCCAAACGACTAGAATATAATGATACAAACTGCAATATGCCTTAAAATCCATCACTGAGAACAAATTGTGACAGAGCTGAATCAAAACATAATTTTAAGCTATTTAAAGTGAAGCTAATTTCCATGATTTCCATGATTCGCCTACTTGGGACTGGGATGGGTCAGGACACTTACAGCATATTGATTGGTTAGATGGCTCATTTGCATAAGGTTCTATAGAGCGAAATCGATGCATTGCTAAACATGAAGTGACTAAATCTGGTTTAAACCCATTCGAAGAAGCAGCTGGGAGCCCCATCACCAGACCCATGTCTTCCATCTGCTGAAGCCCACACCTCCCCACCCCAGACCCTAACTGGGTTCAAGACAATGGCTGTGCAGCTCTACACGCCCCAAACCCAGCGCCCTACACTCATTATCCTAATAATGGGTTCAAATCAGGCCATTCAAATCGCTTACACAAGGGAAGCCCCTTTAAAAAAATGTAAATGAATATTTTTTTACAAAGCCATATCCACCCCAACAACAAAAAACCTACCATCGCCCCATTTGTGTTTTAGTGCCATCTATAAGGGGGTTAATATCAGCTTAGAAAGTGGATAAAATCCTCTTATCACACACGGACTTGACATTTTCAAGTCTGGAATAAGTGAAAAAGGTGAAGGACCTGCAGCATCCGACCCACGATTAAAAGAAAGACAGACAAATTAGATAAAGAAATAAGCGATCGAAAGCATAGATAATAGCAAATAGGTGGTTTAATAAAGGCTAGGGTTTGAGTTTTCGACAGGGAGAAGTAGTTTTCTTTGTCAGTGCTCCGTCTCGCCCCACCCTGCTACCCTCATTCATCTGCACTGAGGGAACAGCTGCACTGGAAATGTGGGGCTGAGGAGGACAGAAAATATTTTTAAAAAAAGATAGATATGTGATGGACTTTAGATGGGGGGAAAGGAGAATGTCTCCTTTAAGTTGGCTTAGAAGAGGACATCAGCTTGTTTTGAGGGATGCGAGTCAGCTTAGCCTCGTTTGCTCGCCTCGAATTCTCAATCTAGTACGAATGATCCGTTCTACCTTAAATGCTGCGGCAGTTACATTCAGGTCGCCTGCGCGAGGCGCAGGCGCCCTGAATGTAACTGCTGCAGCATTTAAGGTGGAACGGACAAGTCGTGGAAGAATACGAAGAACGCCACGCCCGTTAGAAAGCAAGCAAATGATGGAGGAAAGACACACAAAAAACATCACGGCTACAACCCCCTCTTGCATTCAGACTCACCCAAATGAACATACTATTCACTCCCCATACATAATATTACCAGTTCCCCACTATATATTGAATTATTACTTCTATGGATGCCTGGCTCTTCTGTCTGAGGGCTGCAAAATAAGGACAGGGTCGTCTAAGCACCAGAAAACAGCTAATTAGGATTAAAGAAAATAAGTTTTATATCGTCCTACAGGTTGATATCATCGTTTATGCCTGTCTATATATTTATGAATAGGTGCAGGGGGTCGTTGTTCATGTATGCGTGCATATATAAGCATTTTAAGACAGTTTAGGGCAATATTGATGATTTTTAACGTATTTTTTTTAAATCTATTTGATTTGATTGGGATGAGCGTGCGTGGTAAGGCAGCATGCCACTCAGATGAGCTTTCATTGTTGCAGCTTTAAACCTCCAAAGTGTGAGGAGCCTTTTTTTTTTTTGTACATTTTATTGTAAAGGGAATAAAAAAGAAACGTTCTTACCTTGGCACCGATCTGGTTACCACACTGGCCGGCCTGGATGTGGACGATTTCTCTCATGGTTGCAGATGAGGTGTAGTAGATGTGTCCTGGACTGGGTATAACGGCGTGGCTCCGTTTCAGTCAATGTGGCCGGACAAAGGCTTTATAATCCTGGAGCCACTCCAGAACGAGGCTCGGCCAGCGGTGGAGCGATATGATTGGTCCGAGGGAGATACCGGGGGCGGGACTTCAGCTCCAAGACTTTAATTCTGTATCACTGATTTTGTCTAGACGCACTATATGGACAAAAGTATTGGGACACACCTGTTTTTCAGGGCCCCTTATTTCCAGTGAAGGACAATCTTAATTCTTCACCACACCAAGACATCCTGCACACATCCAGGCTCCAAATTTTGTGGACACAGTTGGGGAAGGCTCGTTTCTAGGTCCGGGGTTGCATGAGTTGGATTTGGAAGAGCTTGACTGGACCACACAGAGCCCTGACTTCAACGCCATTCAGCACCTTTGGGATGAACTGGAACGGAGATTGAGAGCCAGACCTTCTCATCCAACATCAGTGACCGAACTCATAAATGCTCTACAGAATGAATGGACACAAATTCCCACCGAAACTCCAAAATCTTGTGGAAAGCCTTTAGGGAAGAATGGAAGCGGTTATAGCTGCGAAGGTGGACCAACTCCATATTAAAGTCTATGGATTTGAATGCAATCCCTGTTGGTGTAATGGTCAGGTGTCCCAATACTTTTGTCCATATGAACATATTTTATTTGCTTCATTTTATTATAATTGTTCTTTGTTAAAAACACTGTTGTTTATTTCCAAATTTAAATGAAAAGAATATATATATTTCCATGTGAAAATAGAACTGAATTTAGAAAATAAAAAACGTGATTAACCCAAGAACATGTTCAGTTTGATCAAAACAATAAAATTCTGTATCTCTTCTGTTGCTGGTTGCTTGCAAGGACAACAAAACCTGTATTTTAGTTCAACAGTGAATTATAAGTCCTAGAACATCCTCTGTGATAGTCCTGGTTTTCTTTTTGGTTCTGCAGAGCAACATCCTGTATTTGGTGCTCCTCATGTATGTCTTGCCATTGCAGTCCATGTTCCCAGCATCCTATATATAGGACATAAAACAAACAAAAACAAAGCCATTACCAAAACAAAAGAGCAAAACCATGAGTCCCTGACCCCCTTGCAAATGTGTGAGCAGTGAGTCTTGCTAGAGGAGGCTGGAGAACAGACTGAGGAGCCTGAGTCAGTTCCTCATTCCTGAATCTCTCACTCTTACAGGGTCCGACATCCTCTCTTTATGGACTTTCCTCTTCAGCTTCAGCCCCACAGGTGTTCAGTGAGGGTTCAGATCAAGGGACTCATTCTCAGTGTGGATTTGACCATGTGTTTTGAATCACTGTCCTGCTGGAAGAATCATTTTCATTTCTGATGATGCCACTTTATGATCACACATATCCTACCAAGATACCCAAAGCCTTGGGAAAAACTTCAAATGATCACAGATCCCCCAGTGATCCCCCTCAGCACTGAGAATGAGGAATAACCATCTATCTTTTTTAGACAAACCAACCTCAACTGCTTGTTACCAATAAGTGCTACTTTCATCTGACCAAGGCTCTCGTTTCAGGTAAAGTTACAGTAAAGTTCCTGATACTGCAGGACCCTACAGTAGAATGTGAGGAAAAATGGTATCTGTTCCACCTCCACCAGCCTCTTTCTCCATCTGGTCACATTCCCAAATCTTCTGCTGAACCCCAGTAACCACATGGACCCATTTATGGGTGCAATAGTTTTGTCATCTGCAATATTGATATCAGTACTTATCCCACTTAAGACACTATTTATGTGCAAGGATTTAAATGCAATAGTCTTATCTTTAGCAATATCACTGCTCATGCCATTAGTAGTGCAGCTGGTGGTCTGGTGGTTAGGGAGTTGCCCCTGCGATCAGAAGGCCATTGGTTCGAATCCCGTTAGTGGCACCACTGAAATACCCTTGAGTAAGGTACCGTCCCTGGATGCTGTGTTCCTGGTGAATGGTTTAAATGGGTAAAATACAGAGGAAGAATTTCATGCTGCTCACACTGTGGGCTGTGGTGTGTTCACAGGGACACTTTACTCGTGTCACTATTTATGCAGTAGTATCGTAATGTGCAGTAACACCACTTATGTCACTGATACATGTAATAACAGACTCGGTATAGAGAACCACCCCAAACCACTATTTGTGTTACTAGAAAAAGCAGTAACTGTATTTATCTACAGTATTTATACCTATATATATATATATATATATATATATATATATGTATTTTTTTTATTTTTTTTTTTTTTTATTGAGATGTTCTTAACGACTTTAACCTTCAATACCCCACCCCTCCCAAAATAAAAATAAAATTATATAAAATAGACTTAAATTAAATTGAATTTCTAATAGAAAAATTAAAACATATCAAAATAAATGAATACATACAAGCAAAATAAGCACCCAAGTAGGTAAAGTAACCAAGATTTCAGCAGTGCACATATTACAGCCTATTGCAATCTTGAGATTCCAAAAAACGTACGTAAGGGTTCTATAAGTGAGCGAAATTCTCATCTTTCTTTTTTACAAAGTATGCTAATATTTCCAGGGCTAAACAGGTCATTAATTCCTTTGTCCACATTCGAGTTGAAGGTGTATCCATGCTTTTCCACAACAGTGCAATAATTCTTCTGGCCTGTAAGAGTCCAAAGTCAATAAGCAATGAAGCATTAAAGTCTTGAGGGTATATACCCAATATACAACGTTTGGCTTGCAAAGGAACTTCCCTTCCCACTACAAGACCTATACATTCTATTACACTTTTCCAAAATTGCTGTATCCTTGTACACTCCCACAAACAATGAATTAAGGCCTTTTTCCACTTTACATTTCACACAGATATCAGGGACATTCGGGAATATGTGATGTAACCTACTGGGTGAAAGATAAGTACGCATCACCCTTTATACTGTAGTTGATATTATTCCATTTCTACACTTTATTTTGACTTTATGCACTATATTTGATACTGTTCTTGTCTCTGTGTGTCTGTACAGCATAACCTCTTTCCTCTATGATCAATAAAGTTTTCTGATTTTGACTGGGTCACTTGGCCAAACTTTCCATTCAACACCCACCATCAACACACGCCCCGTAACCACACCTGCACTCGAAACTCTGTAAATGCTGCCTGGTTTACAGTTTGGACTAGTTCCTCTATTCAACTGCTGCATTGAGAGTCATGTGTGTTTACTTTTTGGTGGATTTACTGTATATTGTTGATTCAGGCTGTTGTGTATCTGCACTTTATGTATTCCTGTTTAATTTGCTGTTCCACACGAACGATAAACATAAATGGAAGAGGAGCAAAAACTGGAACAGAAGTCACACACCTTCAAGCACAAAAGACTCTTTAAGGTATCAGTTTGGGTATCAGAGTGTATGGAACCAGACATCACATATTAAGCCATTTTATTTGTCCTCAGATCCCACCAGGGACCCTGCATGTGTCTTCTGAGTGTGATGCTGATGATGGTAAATTTGTGGTAAGTCTGTAAAAAAAAATCCTTATTTTGCTTTAACACACCCTGCATGTATCCCTCTGCTGTTAATGTATTTTTAAAAAGCAAATTTTAAGCCAAAAAGGTATCTTTAGGTCTATTTAATCATCACATCTCAGTCATCTGACAATGCAGTTGTTAAAACCTCATTAAGACTTGATTTGGAGAGTCTGGCATTTTAGCAGATCATCATCTTGTCAAACGTTCAACTAAAGGTCTAATAAATGTAGATTAACTGTAAGGTGAAAATATTCTATTAAATCGTAACCAGCATTCTAATCCTAATCTATTATTTAAAACTGATTCTAAACCTAATTCTAACCCTAACCCACAATTAAATCTAAACCTAAACAAAACCTTAATTCTAACATATACCCATAATTTAAATCTAACCTCAAACCTGACTCTAATGCTAATTCTAACCCTAACGCACAATTTAAATCTAAACCTAAACAAAACCTTAATTCTAACATATACCCATAATTTAAATCTAACCCAAAACCTAAACATAACCCCAATTTAACCCTAAACCCATATGGAACCCTATGTTAATTTAAATATACAGTAATCCTAAACCTAATCCTAAATCTAACCCTAATTCCTAATTTAAATCTAAACCAATAGCTAAGGGTAACCCTAATTTAACCCATTACACAGTTCAACAGGTCAAAATCATCAGAGATCAATTTCTGTGGGTTCTGTAGTTTTTTTCATGCTGATCTCAGATCTGTGTTTAGTGTTTCCTGCAGGTACACTGTTTGTGATGAAGCTAGTTCTATACTGCATGATAGTTGGTATAATGATGATATAATAATCATATGCTGAGTGTTTGTGAAGAAACAGTGGTGTCTGACTGACACTGATCATTATATCTGTGCCACAGTGTGGCCTGCCTGACTCCACACTGAAATTACTGAAACAGTTCTTGATTGATGATGTGCTTTAATAAAAACCGCATTCGAGTCCATTGTAAATCTAGTATCTAATAATAAAACTGGTTTCTGATGATTACAGTTTTTGTTGACCTGTGTACAAACACGACCTGTGTACAAACACTATTCCTAAACCTAATCCTAAATTTAATTAACTATCCCCTGAGTTTTACTAGCTAGCTTAACCATTAAAGCACCTGTATATATCTGGGGACATACGAATTACAGATAGGGGACCAAAAT
This sequence comes from Hemigrammopetersius urotaenia, assembly GCA_037974485.1. Taxonomy (NCBI): domain Eukaryota; kingdom Metazoa; phylum Chordata; class Actinopteri; order Characiformes; family Alestidae; genus Hemigrammopetersius; species Hemigrammopetersius urotaenia. The sequence continues at coordinate 1,788,465 of JBBPDC010000007.1, read as the reverse complement.
AAAAAAGGGACCAACATTTCATTGAACACTTCAGAGTCTGGTTCCATTCACTTCAAATTCTGTAGGTTTCGCTGGCACTTAGTGTTAGTGAAAAAAATCTTAGTGAAATTTCTTTTTGTCTTTATTCAGTCCTGTGGTGGAAGTGATTTTCCTGAAGGAGTCTCCAGGGGGCGCTGATGTGTGTGTGTGTGGGTGTGGGCGTGGCCTCGGCTCGTTTGCAGGGCGTGTTTGTTCTGTCGCTTCTTTCAGGAGGGTCTGCTCTTATTTTAAAGATATTTTCGTCACCTTTACCACACTTTCAACGGTAAGAAATCACGGACATCGTTATAAAGGGTTGCAAATTGAAATCTTCTTTCAACGGGCGGTGGAAAACGATTGCTTGTTTGTTTACGTGTTGTTGGAAGCTAACAGGCTAACTCAGTGATTAACTAGCATAAAATCCTATCAAGCAGTCAGAAGTGGCTCTTTTCACCAAATTATCGTCTGTAAATCTGCTCTTATCTGCCGCTTCTCTGCCACATCGTGTGTCGTGTGCTGTTGGTCTGACCTGCATTTGCGGAATTAAGTTAAATCGGAGATCTTGTGACCCTGGTTAAGTGATTGAGTGAGTGGGAGTGAGGAACCACTGTGTCCAGACAGCTCTTCCAGCTGGGTGGGGGCTTAGAACAGGGGGTCCAGTCTTTCATGGGCCCTACAAATAGATCCTGAGACAACTGCACTCCCATGACCCAGCTTTATATCCCTTTCATTTTTATTCATAACAATGACGCATAAAAAATATTTTTATTGAAGCTAAATTTGATGTATAATGGCTACAGTTTAAACAGGTGGTCTCAGGTAAACATTAGGTTCACTTTACATGCCAGTGGGTGGCATGCCTAAATAGCATTAGCTTTAAAGTAGAGCATCAGTCAGTACATTAATCATTTACAGTTTTAAAACAATTAATTTGTTTGTGGGAGTGACACTGAATTGTTTTTACACTGGGGTCAAAACATCCTAGCTGCTGGGGTTGGAGACACATATATAGTATACAGTGTGTGTGTATGTATGTATGTGTGTATATATATATATGGATGGATAATCCACGGCGTTAATTCAAGTCTAGTTAGGTCTTTCGTGGTCTAGCGTAACCCTGCTGCTGAGGGGATTCCACGCTGGCCCAAATTTACAATTGGCCCACCGGGAAAATGCCTGGTATGCCCAATGGCCAGTCCAGCACTGGTCTAGACTGAAGTATCTCCACACATGTGATGTGTGTCTGTCTCTTCTGCCATGTCTCTCGTCTTGTTGTGGTTTTGTGTTTAGACTCCCTTCACGCCAATCTCCGCCCTTTTTATGAAGGGACTATAATAATTGGTTAAGTCAAGGAACACGTGTCAGCGTCAGCCAATCAGAGGCAGAGACTGAATTGTGTACACAAACGTGCACACAGCGAGGAAAAATAACACAGAACTTATCAACTTCACTTGGGGGGGCGTCGACGTCGACTAGTCGATTTTCTGTTAATGCCCTAGTGCCATATGATAAGAATGGAGCACAGTGGAAACCAGGATTCATTTACATGCTAAAAGTTTTAGACCCAAAGTATTGAGGAGAGGAGGGGAAAATCGATTAAAATCGAAAATCGGATTTATTGTGAAAAATTCAGAGGTTTTATTTTTAGGCCATATCGCCCAGCTTTAATAAATATTAGCATAAATTCATCTATTTTCCATATAAAATATCTCTAAATGTTTTGGTAAATCCCATAGCATGTCTTGGGATGGTGAAATGCCACTGTACTCAGAGGCGGGAGGTTTGAAAGTAGCAAAGGTGTGAGTGTTATTTATTTCTCCTTGCTGCTGATTGGCTGCTGCTCTTTGACGCAGCTTCGGTCCAGAATTTCACCTGTGGAGTGCCTCAAGTGTTTTCGTGTTTTTCCATGTTTTTCTTGTGTTGTTCTTAAAGCCGTGTACCTTTAAATTGTCTTTAAGGGTAAAGTATTAAGCTGAGTTTAAAATGAAAATTAAGTGTTTTAGGGATAAAAAGCATATTTGGGGGCATAAATATGCGTTTTTCCTCTACACGCCGGTGCTCTTGTAACGTAACTACAGTCTTAGTTATGCAGTTTGAACTTTTGTGAATCTATTTTAATACTTCACAATTATATTTGATCTTCCTGCTGTTTTATTTAATATTAGTAGTAAAAACTCACTTTTCAGCCAGACAGTTTGAAAACATTCTTCAGATATGGGCAAGTTTTGAAAACACTGTATTATTTTTTTCTGCTTTAAGAGTGCTGAAATTCAGTCTTAAACAAGATGTAAGAATAACATAGTTATATAGTTTAAAGGTAATGACATTTTTCAAAACTAAGTGACTGAGAAGTTAAAAGTGCCTCGGAGTGGATTTGATATGAAACACTTAATTCTCGAGAAATTTAGCGAGCCGAAATCGTTCGCTGCCTGTAAAAGCTACCTCAGCAAATATATGAAATAATGAGACATGCTGAGAATTCTGTATTTTTCATATGTTATTGGCTGGTGAAGCATAGCAAGGCGTTATAGGATCGAATAGTTATTGAATAAAACTGATTGAACTGTACTCCACCTCAGTGTTTCCGGCCCACTGAGCAAAATGAGGGGAAACAGTCTTGTGTGACAGCCCTGATCAAGTGATGTGGTTTGGTTTTCAGTGCAGCTGCACTGAGCTGTGAAAACAGGAAGTTCTGGAGAACGAGGGAGTGAGTATCCTGGTGTCCGCACCACTTATTGGACTTAATATTATGTATTGTGAACTCAAAATCCTTGGTGTGAGAATTGAGAGTATGTAATGAGTATGTAAAAAAGTATGTAATGAGAATTACATACTTTTTCAAGGTAAAATGTAAATGTCTGTTCACAAACAGCTGCCAGCCTGGTGAAGGAAAAGTCAGGTGACTTTGGCACAGTCTCAGCACTCACCATGTGACCACTGATATCAGTCTGTGGAGGTTTTCCAGTCTGAGTCTCTGAGTTGAATGACTTGGACATTAAGGGTGTTTTCACACTTGGTTCGTTTCAGCCCTTAAAGTGAACTCAGATTGATTAGTCAGCATTATTTGCGTGTATGTGAACATGCCAAACGAACCCAGACCCTCTGAAACTAACCGAACTGAGACACATCAAGAGCCGCTCTCAGTCCGTTTCGCTTAAAGTCCACTCGAGCGCTCCGGGGGCACTTCGATGCTTCTCGGGAAACAGACAGCACATAAAAGAAATAAAATAATGAATACAAACAAATAAATAACAATAATATAAATAACTGAATGGGACTCAAAGCATTCGTGCTCTCCATCAGCTGAAGAACGACAGTAGCAGAGATCTTTGTGGAAAATGTAGTGGTAGAGCTTTTAACCATCTACTCTTATGTGGGGAAGAAAATCCCCAAGCATTGGGGACGTGATGAAACAGTGGCGGCAGGTTGGATGAGGAACTGAAGTGTGAACAGAAAAAGAACTGAGACCCATCTGAGCTGAAGTGGAGCAGAAGAGTTCCCTTTCAAATAAACTCACACTGTGAACACAAAAAGAACTGAGTTCATTTTTTGGACCACTTCTAGAGGACTGAGTTCGGTTCCTTTAAAGAGGGCTATATGTGAAAACACCCTAAGACAGCTTGACTTGTTGTATAATTTGAATTTTGAATTATTCTCCAGGTTTGATCCAGTCTCAACATGTTTTACACCTGCGGACCCAACGAGGCGATGGTGGTCTCGGGTAAGAACAAAATGCAGCTTAGGATGTAAACACACACCCACACACACACGCACATTCACGTTTTAGGGATTTTATACAAAACTGACAATTCATCAAATACCAGTGACGCTCTGTCAGACACACCTAGTGGCTCTGAAAGGTTGTTTTGATTTGATTATGATTCTTTCACACTCGGTGAAGCACGAAGAGCCTGATATTTTCACTGATTATCTTTGTCACGTGCTGTTCTCAGGACGTGGTGACAGTTTTATCAAATATGCAGAAACCTTATTTTTATTACTGGAGCGTTAATGTAGCAGTTAATAATTATTATAATTATTATATTTGCCAGGCAAATACAGCAGGTCTCTTCCCATAGTTCTGATAAGAGAGTGCTGCCCTAACAGGGGGTTTTATTATCAAGCATAACGTAATGGCATCAGTTTCCACTCTGGGGTTATTTGAGTTCTACTCAGCCTATGTGTGTGTGAACTATGGAACAAGAACACTCAAAAGAGGCCAGAGCTACACTGACCATAGTCTCATAGTCGCTCATAATTCTGCGGTTTCACATTCTCTATAGGGCTGCACAATATATCGCCAATTTACTGGTATCGCGATATCAACATGCGCAATATACATATCGCAAAAAAATATCCATATGGTGAAAGACTGACTGAACTGCAATAAATGGTGTTTTTCCAACTCTTCACCCAGAGCAAAAAAAAAATCACTGTTTCTTCATCTTCTGTACTGCTGTTATAGATTGTTCCCTTTGCTATTTTTTTTTCAACAATGTTTAATGGTTCGAATATTTTATGGGAGGCATTAAATGCTCTGTTTAAGTTAATTTTTTATTTTTTAATTTTTTTAAAAAGCATGTTGGAATGGAAATATTGCATTTCATTTTTTTTTCTGCATAGACTAGTCAGCGCCTGGAGTCTGTTACCAGCAAATCTAAAGCAGAGAAAACGCTATAAAGTTTTTAATTACTTATCGCATGTGATCTCGCCATCGCAACACTCAACAACATTATCGCATGTTTTCCTAATATGATGTGATGGACTATAACAATAAAAAGTGCAGACTCTATGTAAGTATACATGTAAAAAAGACACTGCAGCCTGCACTGCAAAAACTCCTGATCTAACTGAGACTTGCAATCTTATTTCTAGCCTTAGGCTAGAAATAAGATTGCAAGTCTTAGTTAGATCAGGAGTTTTCGCAGTGTGCTTGACTATTATCCCCCACCACACACAAACACAAACACAAAAACACCCCC
>JBBPDC010000007.1:1758807-1780505 GCA_037974485.1 Hemigrammopetersius urotaenia | reverse complement strand
GTGTGTGTGTGTGTGTGTGTGTGTGTGTGTGTGTGTGTGTGTGTGTGTGTGTGTGTGTGTGTGTGTGTGTAGGAAGCCCATGCCACGCAGGAGAAGATATCTGCACAGTACATGAACGAGATTGAGATGGCGAAAGCTCAGAGAGACTACGAGTTGAAGAAAGCTGCCTATGACATAGAGGTCAACACCAAAAAGGCTGAGTCTGAGATGGCCTATCAGCTTCAGGTATGAGAGTCATGTGACGGAGTCAATATCATATCTACAACAGATTCCACAGCTTCTGGAAGTCATTCAGAAGCTCAGAGACGGAAGTACAAACGTGATAGATTGAATGTACTCGAACTGGATGTATGATTTCTACATAAATATATTACAGTTGTTGCCAAAGGTGAGAATAGCATGATTCTTAGATGCTCACTTTTGAGACATAAGTACCATGAGCTATTATAAATGCCGGGTAAGTGCACTGTTTCTACGTCTGTAGCAGCTTAATTATGCTAAACAGCCCAGTTTGGCTGTAAAGAACTTGGAATCTGCCATAAGGTGCGTCTCGTTGCACCTCTGGTCATCTTTTGGAAGGAAATGTAAGAGTGTGATGGTAAATGTGTCTTCCTCTGCGGTTAGGTGGCTAAGACCAAGCAGCGGATCGAGGAGGAGAAGATGCAGGTGCAGGTGGTGGAGCGCACGCAGCAGATTATGCTGCAGGAGCAGGAAATTTCACGCAGGGAGAAGGAGCTGGAGGCCAAGGTGAAGAAACCAGCCGAGGCTGAGCGATACCGACTGGAGAAACTCGCTGAGGCGGAACGGTTAGTTAAGCACTCAACACTAACCAGCTTACGTCAACAACACAGAGTGATCTTGCCTGGAAAGAATACTGTCAGGTCCACAATTAATACGTGCCTGACCTTCATATAGGATGAGTTGTTCATGTTACAAGGTTGAATTGGTAGTGAACAAAAGCCTGATCTTCAAATAAGACTTTCATATTTGCTTCTAGACCTGTTGCATAACTGATACATCGTGGTGCACGTGGTGTAACAGAAAAGGTCAAATCAGTATTTTTTGTGAATTTGAAATTACATTTTACTTCTATTCAATGACTGCATTCTGAGTAATATCATATCAGGGAGTCTCCAAGCTCCACGTGTGTGTATGTGAGTGACTCTGTCTGCCCTGTTATGGAAACAATGCAGTTTTAAGTTTATTTTCTGTACAGTGTGTGTTCACTTAGTAACAAAATCTGAAATTATATGACTTTTGCGTGCGACCGTGTAACGTGCAAACCATTAAGGCAGAAAGATTGGGAGGAAAAGACTGACAATCAAGGCCTGGCAGTGGTTGTGTAATGTCTCCTCTCGTTCTCACCTGGCAGGCTGCAGATGATCATGGAGGCTGAAGCTGAGGCTGAGGCTATCAGAGTGAGTCCCTCTTCCCTCTTCGTTGTATTATCCAGGAATCATAAGAGATTTCAGAAATTCTCATTTTCCTCCCCCCTTCACACTGACTTGAAAGTGTCCTCATACTGTTTTGGATAAGCGCGTCTTCCAAATGACTGTAATGTAATCTAATGTGTGTTTCTCAGATGAAGGGCGAGGCTGAAGCGTTCGCTCTGGAAGCGAAGGGCCGCGCCGAGGCCGAGCAGATGGCCAAGAAAGCCGAGGCTTTCAAGCAGTACAAGGAGGGAGCAATGGTGGACATGCTGCTGGAGAAACTGCCTTTGGTCAGACATCCCATCTCTATCTGTCCCTAAGACAACTCGCTGTAGCAGCCGGCTCATTCCTCCTAATTATGCTGGGAGTGGAATAATTTCTAAATGCAAAACAAATATAAATGTGTTTTCTCCTCCAGATGGCAGAAGAGATCAGCAAGCCACTCACTGCAGCCCAGAAGGTCACCATGGTGTCCAGCGGAGGCTCGGAGGTGGGTGCGGCCAAGCTGACGGGAGAAGTTCTGGACATCATGACCCGTCTGCCAGTGGCTGTGGAGAAACTGACTGGAGTCAACATCTCTCAGGTGATAACAGAAGCTTGCCTAGCTTTATCACACAGCAATGCATGATGTAGGCTCTCGAAGTCATCTTAAATGGAATAAATGTATCTTATGTTTCGATATTGTTGGAAGGATATTCCATTCTTCTTCTGCTGGCAGATATTGCTTGTTTGAAGCTTTGCTTTTTGGAATAGGCAACATTATCTGCATTATATGTCCGGACAAGCAAAATCATCCACAGCAAAATGGACAGTTGGTGGTGGGTGGTGGAGCCTAGTGGGTAGGATACTTGACTCTGGACCTAGAGGTCATGGATACCTTCAGCAAACCACCACTGGATTCCTGAACAAGACCCTTAACCCCAAGTTGTATAGTCGATCAGCTAAGTCCTGTTTGGTGTCTGAAGTTGTTGCGTCTTTAGTTTTGCACTGGAGTTTCAAGGCCAGTCTAGCTAAAGAGTAATGGAAGTGTGGAGGTGTTCAGTGATCTCTAATAGACTCACCTATGTATCTAATAGACTCGCCTCGGTGACTCACTGTAAGCATGAACAGAAGGCTGTTTTTTTGGCTTATCAAGTAACCTTTGTATGTCTGTATAGGTAAAAATGTGCTGACTACATTTAAAGTGCAAATCTGGAAAATAAGTGGGGGAAAAACACAACAAAAATGAGGAAAGAAAATCTTTAGTCAATTAAGGACACATTTCAAACTCTTTTCTTTCTTCGCAGGGTGCCATCACTCGCATGGGCTGAACACGAACCTGACAGAACTGGAGGTGGGGAACCCGTATGCTACACGTTAGCGACCCCCCCGTTCATTTCTCTATGCATATCCGAATGGCTTTTATTAGAATGTTATGGGAATTTAAGGCTTTCTGGTGTTTTTGTAGTCCTCCATAGTCTTGACACTTCGTAGTTTTTACATATTATTTACATATACATATACATATATATATATAAACGTAATGATTTTGTTTGATTTCTAGTTGTCATTCAGGTAATCCATCCCATTGTTGTCTTTAGGAAATAGTTGTATAGGCTGTCATACAGATAATACATACTTTTCTTTTTAAACAAATGTTATATATATATGTGTTTTAGACCACAAGTGCATTTTATGGGCACGTGGACATACCCACTGTAATGCTGCCTTAACTAACCATGCTATTGTATGTGTACATGCTACCTTTGGCCTTGCATATGCTAATGTAGTTTGACCCGTTTATCCGGATGTAGATGCATGAGCGAATAGAATGACGTTTGAGCCAAAATCTTCAACACTTAATTTGCGCCGTGGCTGAATATTTTGAAAAAAGTGTACTGGGCGTATCTTCCTTCATTACATTTGCGTTTGTATTGTTTATGTTTTGTGTCTGTATGAAGTAGCACTGGTCCTCTGGTCAGACCCCAGCTGTGAGTTGTCCTATGTTTATGCTGTTAAAGGGGAAAAGGTAAATGGAGCAAACTGGTTAAACAGGCATTGACATTTGAATAGCCTTCACACAGTCCTTAAACTCTGTTTAAGTGCCTGTTCTCATTCAGAATGACCATGAAGGTCGTGATCCATGCTTTGCATACATTAGGGCTGTCAGATGATTCAAATAATTATATGTTGCATTGAATTGGATTGGTTTCTAAAGAAGTCTGTTTTCTTTTTGAGCAGACGTCTCTTCTCAACCTTCATCCAAATGTTTTTACTACGTTTAGGTAGATTTGATTTTTAGGGTCTGAACACAGGCACTGTTCAGATCAGCCTGAACAGTGACAGGCAGCGAGAGCGACAGTGACCATGATCCACCCAGTGAGTGTATAGGGTAGGGCTGAGCAACAATCCTTGTTATAACAAAATGTCATTTTAAAAATGTTGTTTTCAGATAATAATTATATACCATGTGATTAATTGGGGAGCCGTAGGGTCCGGCACTCTGCATTCAGGTCTTCAATGCTGTTAAAAAGTGCCGACCTTTAGGATGGACATCATTTATAGAAACTAATTACATTTAAATCGCAGTAGCAATATTATTTGGGGGAAAAATGCTGTTGGGTGTTTTCCCCAAATTGTTCAGCCCTAGTATATATAATGTTTACTCTGCAATCTATGTGTGTGTATAATATAGTTGAATCATTCAGGTATATCTACATAATCTATAATATACATGATTTTTATGATAATCATTTTTTTTAGTGAACGGTTCCAACTACACTGTGATTGTAGCCTCTCGTTCTGACAGTGGAGAGAAACTGGAGCTCCACTTCGCTGCTGCTTTAAAAGCCATTTCCAGTGACAGATTCTGTCTGAGTAACGTGCAGCTGGGCTTCAGCCCGAAAGACTAATGATCTGACCGGCTTTTACAACCCTGCCTCAGCTTTGACAGCCCTAATAAAGAACAGCTGCTACCGTAAACGCTTACAGTGCTGACTTTTCTAGAAGGGAAAACCAACCTTAATGCTAATATACTGCAGTTTAATGAACCAAAGTAGCTCCAGTTTATTTTAGACTATTTCTTTGGGGGTCATTCTGAAATGTTAATGTGCCCATAATGTAAAGGGGAGCTGAAGTATAACTCAAATTTGAAATTTAATTTGTTACACTTTGATGGTCGATAATGGAAATGGGTAGAATGGAAGCAGAACCTCTGACTGTGTTGTGGACCAAGTTGGAAGGGGTTTTTACAGATGGTGGGTCTGAGTGAAAGCGTGTGAATGAAACTGTTCTGCAGAGAAAGAAGGAAGGCAGAAGAAAATATGTGGTTTGGAGATGCCAGTTAAGTTAAATCTAGGTCAAGCACTGCGGACGGAAGGTGAGGTTTCAGTGGGCGTGAAGTGAGAGAGGTGTGAAATGGGCATTATGTCTCGTCTGTATCTCATCTGTATCATCTGTGTGTGTTCTAGAGTCAAGTTTTTTTTAAACGATATTGAGCTCACCTTAAACCAAACATGTTTTCTACTGTTCTATTATACCATCATATCTGGGGTTTAATGTGTTATCGATAGCCCATAATATATAGTAATCCCAAAAATCACATTTTGTCCAAATGCTATAACCCTGCTATTAATGCCTGTCCGGTTTCTGCCTAAACACTTGGTGCCTAAAAGACCATTTCGGCTCGAATGCCATTTCATACCTCAACTGTAGAGAAACTCAGTCGTCGTTTACAAACGGGGATTGTATTGAAAACCTTTGTTTCTATTATATTTCGATTTGTTTTCTCTTGTTTTTCCCTGCCAGACTGAATTCTTGACTCTGGGTGTGCTGTGCTATTATGGATGTCTGCTCTGTGTCGATTAGTATGGGTTAAGTTCTCTCATTTAAAATGAATGAATAAATAAATAAACGAACGTCTCCGTGGTTTTCATCCGAAATGGTTACTTTATTAAAACAACTACAAAAATAGACAACTGGCACCGACACGGGTAGCGAAGCTCTGACAGACAGACCCAACCGTTCACAACAAAGACACCAAATATTAGTGAAGAAAATTATGTCCCATAGACTATTTACATATTCTTTTTTCTTCCTTTTACATTAAAGAAATATGAACAGAAGGCAGAGCTGAAATCAGATTTATAAAAATACAAGTTTTTAGTTCAGGTCTACAGTGTATCAAAAAAGGTTAAAAGGTCACGACGAGCACAGTCCACATTGCAACATAACCATTTATCAACCACATCTTTCACTCTTTATATTACAATAGACGCAGGGTCAGTGTCCTCCACACACACTCACACATACACAACCACTCACACACTGTGTGTGTGTGTACACAGATCAACTCACTGTTTAAAGGGGGATACCAAAGAGTTCACAAAGTCTGTGCAAGTCACTTGGGGTTAACCTCAGAGCGGGATTATCTATCGGGCCCCGGGGGTTCAGTTCGTAATACTATCGTAACTGGAATCAAAATATGTTTTAGAACTCCGGTACAACAGGGTTTCAGGCATCAGGCAGCAAGTTCTTAACCTTTTCATTATAGTGAACTCCTCACCACCACCGGCTCAGCAAGTTTCTCTACGATAAGCTTATTTCGCACTAAACTATCTTAATTTAAAGATTTTTTTTTTAAATCAGTGGAATTCCCCTTTAAAGAGTCAGAAGAAATTTATGACTGAAAAAATGATCTTGGCTGGTCAATAACGCTTAAGTTTTTTTTTTTTTTAATGTAACTCGATTCTGAACAATAATGCTTTTGTAAAATTTACGCTGCTGTTTATACTAGGGCTGTAACAATACATGGTACCCGGGTCACGGTTCGGTACATGATGTCTTTCGGAGAATACACGGTACGACGGAGAAGAGTGTGGTGCACCTACTGGCGTAACACTTCTGCTGCCTTACACATACATGAAAATATAAGCAAGAGTGTGTTTACTGATTAATACACTGCTGTTTATTTAAAATAAACAAAAACAAACCAAGCCTCATTCTTTAGAACTTTTTGTTGCTCAACTTTGCTGTATCGTGAACCGTACCGAACCGTGACCCCAAAACCAAGGTCCGTACCAAACCGTGACCGTTACAACCCTAGTTTATACCATCATAGACTGTAACGATCAGGTTGTCATTAAAGTGCAACTATGCAGCTGTTGGCCTGTTGTGGGCTTTTATCACTTTTCACTGATTAACATATTTACACAATCATTCCTGTGAATCTCTTCTTTTCAATCCTGTATGAGTCCAGGCAGAACCTGCGAGAACATGCTGCAATAGTCTCATCCACTGACCTGGACAAGGGACCTGATCCAGCATGATACTGTTCGTCCATCCAATTCAAACCAAATCCAGTTTAGCCCAGTTCATGTGTGCCTACACTGCTCTGTTCTGGTGGGTCTAAAACCAACACTCAGGCCCAAGACATGCACGGGTTCTCGAGGGAAGTGGGATGAGTTCTGAGGCCAAACGTGTGTCTGAAGGGGCGTCTAGGGGCAGAGCATCTGATACCGCACCTGGTATTTATTATAATAGCATGGAATACAGAAAATCCTCCAAAACTTCAACCCGATCTCTTTCCTGCTGTCTAATACAGTCGATTACCACTGACAAATACTTTTTTTCTGTGCAACCCATCGACTCATAATAGGAACTAATGAGCAGTTGTTGCATGACTGTATAATGAGAATTCAGGACTGAAAGCCTTGAACGCAAAACAGTTCTGCTTGCTTTTGCTTTCAACACAGATTTCCTGCTTCTGTGGCGATGCTCCAGCCACTGCACTAAAAACTGAATCATTTATGAGCATTTCTGCCACACTCCCGGACAGCAAGTGCCCATTGGCCTCTATTACAAACGTCCAGAGTCTCTTTCAGCAGGCAGAGATGAGGTTAAAGCTGGAATAAGGATCTGTGTGGGCCGTGTGATTCCACTTAATTAAATAAAAGGGCTCTACTGCTCTAATCTGACATTTAAAAGGAACAGCGGAGGTAAACATGTTCACTAAATGACTAAGTGACTGAGATTCTTAACTCAAACTTGGGAATACTGGCAGATGCATGACAACACTTTCAGTAACTCAATGCTTTGAAATGGTTATTGATGCTCCATGTGTGTGATAGCACGTAATGAGAGTGACACCCCACAGTACCCCACCTTACTGTATGCTAAAAATAAAGCAGAAAAGCCCTCAACCAGTCTGAGTACAGATATTAAAAATGAGCCCTCATGCCCAACATGATCACCAATATTAGACAGAATCCACTACTGGTCACCTCTGTTGACGGTTAGAAACGGATAGAAATCACTTTATGACTCTACTGTTACCTATTACTCTTGCTCTCCTGCTGTTATTCCTGCTCTACTGTCCTAAGTTAGTGTGATTTGCTGGGATCACTGAGGTTTTGTGATGATTTGAAGGATCTGATTCACAGTCTATAGTGTTATGCCTATTGAAGAAAAGCCCTCCACCACTTAGCTTTATAATGGTTAAGGTATAGGAAACACGATGAAGGAGTCGTTTAGGGCTCAGGATGAAGGATTAAACTGAGCCATAAAGGCCTTTACACATCGAACGTAACATGAAAACGCAAAATAGTCAGAAACTATTTCCCTCCCTGCGGTTAAACTAAGCACATCGGATTTACCTTTGAGGGGATTTCACCATGTTGTCTACAGAGTTTCAGCAGTTTTAGGGGCAGTTTTCTACAACACTTTAGTGCACAGTTTGATTTTGCTGTTTCACGTATTGAGGAAAAAACATTAAAAAAAGTGTGGCATAACTTTTGGCAACATTTTATGTTAAAATTTTTGGTAAACAGTAATAGTGCAATTAAAATGTAAAGAAGTGTGTAAGGGAAAGTTTAGTTTTGTTGATGCAAAATATACACAGAATATATACAAAACATTCCATTTGCTTGTGTGTGTTCAAACTTTAACATACTACATTTACAGGAGGTCCTCAAGTCACACTACTTACTTACGGACTGCGTGGGGGAACTAGTTTTGTTGCGTATGGTGGAAGAATATGCAGTGATGCGGCGTGTGAGTGAGGGAGCTTCCCTTTTCCTTTTTCTGTGGCTTGGTTGTGTTTTTATGATTTTACAGCTCTGTTAGGATCAGTAAGTGACTGAGGCTCAGGTGCTTCAACTTACACCAAAATTCAGGTTACATCACTGTCAGGAACGGATCTGTGAAGTAACTTAAGGATCCCCTGTAGTCTAACAGGGCGGTACATTAGAAAGTCCAAACCAGTTTGAGTTGCTCTGGGGGCAATAAGAAAGTGAGTATTTTATTTGGGCATATGTTCAATTATTTAAAGCTGAAGTGCTCCATTGAATTTCCTGATGTTCGAGTTCGGTGTGTAAAGGCCTGAGAGTTTAGGGTTTAAGGGGTAGGACTAGTTTGGGGTTTTAGCTCTAAAGCAGGTCCAGCCGGAGCACCGGACCAGCGGCGTCTCTCAGCTTCGCCCCGCCAATCACAACGTACGCTAACGTACATAAGAGTGCTTAGCTCCGCCTACTTCTACACCAGCTACACCTCCACCAGCTTGTGCGATCTACACACACACTCTGGCCTCTTCTGTCGGAAGGAGTGATGGATCTGGTAGGAGTCGTTCCTTTCGCTCGTCTCTTCTCCCTCCGCCTCGCTCTACACCATGTTCATGGCGTCCTCTGTGAGGAAGGAGTGAATGTGTGCGAAAGAGGGGCGGAGTTTACAGTCTCTGTTCCAGCAGCTCAGCATCAGCTCATACAGACCCTGCGGGCACACGGCCGGGCGAGTCAGATATACCTACAACAGAGAGAGAGAGCGAGTGTGTGTGTGTGTGTGTGAGAGAGAGTTAATCCCTAAACTGTATCATTACATTAAAGTGAAACTGGTGAAGAATCAAATGTACACAGTTCTCCTCCTCACCGCATCTGAAAAGTACCTCATACCAACAATCGCACTCACAAACTGAGTGGATGGGTTCAGTAATCTCTAACAGACTCGCTTATGTAGTTTCTGATATTGTATGACACACTGTCCACTGTAAATACGGCCTAAACTATAGAATTCTACTCTTACACAGTTGTGTGCAAAAGTCAATGAGACATTCTGTTCATTTTGTAAAAATCAGCTCACATCCTCAGAGAGCACACACTGCATATTTAATACACACATTCATGTACCGTTTGTGTGTCCAAATGCTAGGGGCACAATTTATAGTTTTTGCATAATTTTTTAGCACATACAGAATCAATTAGTACCAAATATTGCAGGAAAATGTCATTTCTGTTCTCTGAATGAACTGTTACATAAAAAAACAAAAATGTCACGTGTCTGGAGGTATTCAAACGTTTTTAAATGAACAGTGTTTACAGAAAACAGTGTGTCACTTCTTGCGCATGCAGTTTGCAAAAGGCTGCCGTTTAAGGTTTTGGTTAAAAGCTTCCATGGCTTGTTAGCTACATTAGCCTCGTAGCTTCAGTGCAAATCTGAAAGAGAACTATGGACACCCAAGTACGTCTATTCTGATCTGTTACATTTAGGTGTGTGTGTGCGTGCGTTTGTACCTGTCTTCCATGGTCTCTGAAGAACTCTCCTGCGTTGTCAATCACCTGCTCATCAGTCATGTGACTGTAGGGCTGCTCCTGACACACACTCAGCATCTCCCACAGAGTCACCCCAAACGCCCACACGTCGCTGGCTGTGGTGAACTTCCCCTGCGTTCAGAGAGCAAATAAACACTAACTGCACAGATTAATAGCAACACAGATCATCTTCTCCGATTAACATATAAGGAATGTGAATAAGGAATGGTGAAAATGGTGGGATCAAATAGTACCGGCATCAAAATATCAAACAACACACAAACACACACACACTTCTCACCATCAGGATGCACTCCCAGGCCATCCAGCGAATGGGCAGAACCGCTCTGCCCTGAATGCGGTAATAATCCCCAGCGTACAGGTTCCGGCTCATTCCGAAGTCGGCGATTTTGATGTGCCTCTCGCCCATCCTGTCCTCGCTGTCCCCCAGCTCACCCCCCACCAGGCAGTTCCGCGTGGCCAGGTCTCGGTGCACGAAGTTCAGGGATGACAGAAACTTCATCCCAGACGCTATCTGACTCGCCATGGAGATCAGAGCGGGGTAACTGAGGAACAACACACAGAGCAGTGGCTTTAAAATCTCTACACATCTCTACACAATCTGTACATCGCTATACAACCTACACATCTCTACACAACTCTACACATCTCTACACAGTCTGTGCATCTCTACACGAACTACACATCTCTACACAGTCTGTGCATCTCTACACAACTCTACACAATCTGTACATCGCTATACAAACTACACATCTCTACACAAACTACACATCTCTACACAAACTACACAATCTGTACACCTCTATACTATTTTAAATAACTACCCAAACACAAGGTTAACTGAAATGAAGTAACAGCATGAATTTAAAATCTTTTATTCAATGAATTAATTATATCACCGTTTCTGATGCAATTCTTTGAAAATGTTCTTTGTTTGCCCTTGTTTACAGTTTAATCCCTGGTGTGTGTGTGTGTGTGTACCTGATGGTTGGCATGTTGTGCAGTGGTCCAGTCTTGTCCAGCAGGACTCTTTGTGAGAGGTACTGGTTTAGGTCTCCGCTCTCCATGTACTCAGTCACCATACACAGCGGGTCGCTGCTCACACACACTCCGAGCAGACGGATTATATTAGGATCCTTCAGTCGGGACAGGATCTTCACCTCCTTCAGAAAGTCGTTCCTGCAGGAAAGAAGACAGAAGCTCACCTAATTTCCAAAGGTGTAACAGTCCAGTCATCATGAAATCGTTATATGTTAATAAAGTTAATGTAAACGGTCATTAAGGTGTGAGATTTTGTCAAACTCTACCTTGTTCTTCCCCAGTTCATGTGTAGTACTGCAGGATGGGGGAAGAGACTAACTGCCAATAAATAGAAAACTACCTAAATTGTAAAATAAGGATGAGCTTGAGTAACGTTTGTTATTTAGACTCAAAAGCCTCTGACTTTTTATAGTTTTCTCATGGCTGAATGCAATCAAATTACTGCAAAAGACCTCCCAGAAGAGCAGAGGCAGCATTGATTTAATTAGGCATGATGAATAGATGTCTACAAACGTTTTGCCATTTTGGCACATGATCTGTTGTATTAGCTAACCTGGCATTTTTAGACGCGTCGGGCCGCAGGATCTTCACAGCCACCAGCAGGGGGCGTCCTTTCCTCACGTTGAAGGGAAACTCCAGGTTTGCCAGGTCCTGAGGGTTTTCAATCTCACACAAGTGAACCTTAGAGAAGGGGCACAGGAGCATGGCGAGGTTTAAGGACAGTACATTAATGTTCAATCTGGACAGACATGTGACTAGATCCTGTGTTGCACCCTGAGAGTGTATGAGTGGGAGTGTTCACCTCTCCGAACTGGCCCTCTCCGAGCTTCTCTTTGAAGATGAGCCGTTCCCGTGGCAGCTCCGGAAGGGGCGGGCAGTCTGTGGGCGAGGCCGACAGGGCGGGGACAGCGTACGTGTTGTTACCGCTCACGCCCTGCAGGCTGATGATGTCGGCTTCTGCATAATGAGGGACGCTGGCCCCGCCCCCTGAGGCTTCTGCATAATGAGCTCCTGACAGGAGAGGGGGCGGGGCTCCAGGGTATGGGGGCGGCCCTTCCTGCACGGGCAGGGCTTTGTCATCCACATCTATGCCACATGCTGTCAAACAGAACAAAACAAGATTTTAAAACAGTGCATTTGTTAATAGAAGAATGATTTCATTTCTAACATTTCAATTACATAGAAACTACGAATCACGAACATGCACTTAAACACTCAAACATACACAGGCGAGTAGATACTGTACATGCAGACGAAGGTTATGGCTGTGGGTGGGTATGGAGGAACATGGTTCACTGTGAATAAACCCTTAAAAACCCACAGACTCACTCACCGGCCACTTTATTAAAAAGGCCTCCGTTGTAGCTTCACCTGTGCTGCAGCAAAAGGGGGCTGCAGTCTGTAACCATACGGACCTACCGTCGAGCTAGTAGGGTGGTGTTTCTAATAAAGTGTCCAGAGACTGTAATCCTGAGCAGCTATTTCAAACCCTTCATGTCTTCTTCATGATCTCGCTTACAGAGAAATGAATTTGAGAAAATGTTAAATAAGTAATGAACATTTTCTTTTGAGATCCCCACACTTTCCCTGAGGCTATGAAGCCCTTAAAAGAATAGCTTACTTCAGTGTTTTCAACCTAATTTATCAGACACTTCTGCAACAAACCGCTGGTTTCTCAGTCAACATTTTTACTTTAAAAAAAGATGAGAAAATAATGGACACAAAATGTTAACAAAAGTCAGTGTGCACTTGCTGAACTCGGCTAACAAATGAAAAATAATTTCTGTTATGCGTTTGTTCATTCAAGAAGTTTTCTGTTGTTTTCCTAGTACAGGGAAGCAACTTAACCATTTAAACAGAAGGGGATTCATTTGAAAGGCAAGCTAATGTTGTTAAGAATGAATGAAAGAGATAGCAGTACAGTAGACCCCTGACATCCGCGGGGGTTACGTTCCAAGAGCACCCGCGAACAGAGGAAAACTGCAAATTTCATTTTAAACTCCTGAGGGAAATGTACATTTAAACTCGTATCTGTACTGTACAGTTTACACTGAACTCCTGCAGTGCTAGAATGTAAATATGGATGTTACCCTGTATAGACTGGACTGTAATTCACGCTGCGAGTTTTCTTTGGTATAAGCAGGTAAATACAGTAATGAATATATTTAATTTACAGTAATAAAAACACAGGGCTTTACATTCTAGACGTGCCACGTGAGGGCAGCAGCCAATCAGAGCA
The DNA here is from genome assembly GCA_037974485.1 of Hemigrammopetersius urotaenia. Taxonomy (NCBI): domain Eukaryota; kingdom Metazoa; phylum Chordata; class Actinopteri; order Characiformes; family Alestidae; genus Hemigrammopetersius; species Hemigrammopetersius urotaenia. The sequence goes on along the minus strand of JBBPDC010000007.1, from coordinate 1,767,216 downwards.
AGGAGAAATAAATAGCGTTCTCTGATTGGCTACTTTCAAACCTCCCGCCTCTGAGTACAGTGGACAGTACCATTAGGTGTAAACAGGTATGTTTTCTATGGAAATGTGGCTACATTTACATTAATATTTGTCTTAATAATTTAGCACTAAAATGCATGAAAAATTATAAATTGCCTTGAAAAAATTAAAAGGATATCTGCAGTTTCTGTGAACAATTATTAGTTGAGAAAAAATCCCTAAATGCTTGAAGCCATAAATGCTGAAACGAATAAGCCGGGGTCGGCTGTGTTCAAATGATGCTAACTGGTTCCTATCAAGTTCTATTCATTGTTAGCAACATTAGCCTGTATGTCTCTTTTCCTCCAAAGATCTCTTTCTCAGCTGTCGGGTTACCGTGTGGAGCAGTTAACTGCCCCCCGCTCTTACCCTGGGGCAGATTTTGGGGCTTTTCTGGCTCTCTGGAGCAGTTTGTCAGCCTGTTGGGGCCATGCCTCAGGTCAGACAGGAGAAGGTGATAGGCTGGGTTGTTTAACAGCAAGGCTGGTCACACACGCACACACACACACAAACACACACACATGTCCACAGAAAACACCACAATGCATAACACAAGACAAAATGCAACACGACACAAAAAACAAAGCGAGCGATCACAACACGACTCGGCACAGAAAGAAAAACGATGAGTCACAACACAAGAAAAAAAACACCAACACAAACAGGATAATGGTTAAGGGGGGGTGGGGGGGGGGAGTTTATCAGATACATATGAGATGCAGATCAGAGCAGGCAGGGTTATCATACTGCAGGCAGTTAATCAATAATTCATCAGCATGGTAAATGAGTCAGGATCACAATCATTCATTAACACGACAGTAACAGCACGCAGAACTCTCCGTATACAAGGAACTACAGCGGCGTTCATCTCTATCACAGCAGTGTGTGTGTGTCAGGGGTGCAGGAATCCTAGGGAAGAGGCCGATTCAGCTGCACTGATCTGAGCTAGATATGATCAGATTATATTCTGTGTTTTGGCCTCATTATTCAGACTGTGTGTCTAAAACTAACACACTAAAGCAAAGTCTGTGACGTATCAATGTCTCAAGGCTTTCAGCCCAGAATAAGATTTAAATCATTTTCTGTGTGTATGTGAGTGTGCGTGTGTGTGAGTGTGCGTGTGCGTGTATGAGTGTGTGTGTGTATGAGTGTGTGCGTGTCTGTGTGAATGAGTGTGTGTGTGTGTAGTAGATAAAAGCTGTTCTGTTGAATCTTGTATAGAGAAAGGTGACCTTGCCACACGTTACTCTGTCCGTTTGTGAAATGTATCCTTGTGTTTGCAGTGGGTTATTTACACAGATTGACCACCGGGGGTCTCCAAACTTGCAGCTTTATATTTTATAAACTCAATGTAACAATACTCTAATTGAATATTATACTAATGTGAAATGTATCTTGTTATGGTCAAAACCAGAAGCTCCTTTGAAGAAACTGCTCCGACGATGTTAAAAAATAATAATTAATAACCATTTTCAACCTGCTTAAGATTTCATATGTGTTCATTTTCTTTTTTTCTTTCTTTTTTGCTCTTTCTTTCTCTTTTTGTCCAACATCTGTGTACGTTCTACACAACTAACCGGGCCGTTAACGGAATGTCCAGTTAACTGTTTTACATTTTCTTTGTATGTCTTCCTATAGCTTAGGTTACTTAAATCAGGAGAACACTTAGAAATGACTCCCCAGGGGCATAACCATCTAACTCATTCTAATGAAGCTATCCAGCTAATCTGAAAATATAATTCTACTGTGATCGAGAATATATTGTTTATATAACATCTGACGTGCGTATCTGTAAAATAAAGAACGCTTTGTTTTGTACAAAATGTTCTATACTGTTGTATCGGAGCTATGCAGAGCTGTGCATTTTTTATCATGTACTTACAATTCTGAGCTAAAAACTAAAATATGTGTGTGTGTGTGTCTCACCCGTGCTGTCGCACTGCTCCCGCGGCCGCAGCACGGTGCTGGGCTCCTGGTACTCGGCGTCTCTGTCTCTGTCGTCCGGGAACGTGTGAATGCGCTGGTAGCGGCTGGAGTACGTGTGTGTGTTGGTGTTGTTGATCACAACGTTGTCTGAGGGAACCGAGAGGTGAACACGAAGCTCATCGCTGGAGAGGCTGCCCTGGGCCTACACACACACACGCAAACACACACGCAAGCACACATTGATTACACAAAAACACACAAACATACAGAAACTTACATAAACACACACACATAGCTGTTCCTTATACTGCAGAAAGTCCTTATACTGCACTTTTTTTAAATTAAGATACACTGAGCAGTGCTTCACCTTGCTAAGGAGCTTCTTCCAGTACTGCCTCCACAGAATGACAACTATGACGGCCAGCAGCAGCAGGATGATCCCCACCAGGCAGCCGATCAGGATGGCGGTGTTGCTGCTGTCATCTTTAGCCACCGGGAGCCCTGATCTCGGAGTGCCGGCAGCATACTCATCACCTAAAGGAGAGAAAGACGAATAAAAAGAGGGGGGCGGAGGTTCAGTGAAAAGAGAAGTCAGGCTCAAGTGTTCACACACAGTCTGGCAGCTTTGAGTAATGAGGGAAAGCTCGGGAGCAATGGGTCACGACTAAATTCAGGAGTCAATGAGGGCAAAAATGCAACAAAACTCTTACTTAATCTGACGTGGCCACACTTTTGACTTTATTTATTTACACAGCGTTATCTACTCTTATCAGCTCAACCTCACCGACACACTTCCAGTGCCAGGAAGCCGCGCCGATCGGTATGCGGCCGAGTGTTTGTGTGCATTGTTTGGCCAACAGATGCTTTGGGAGCCGTAATATGCTTTGATGAGTGTAAATTAAACTGAAATGAATGGAAAATGCACAGTCCGACTGTAGAGAGGAGGAATGCGAGTGCCATAAAGAATGTCTGAGGGTTTATAAGAATGCATCTGCTGAAGCATAAAGAGAACGTTATTAGAATAAAAGCAGAATTTATGAGTTGGTCTGGAGGAATGCTCAAAAACAACACTCCTAATAACACAAGCAGCACACAAACAACTCCAGGACACGAAAACAAACTTCTTCAGACCATTAAAGGACCCACACACACACATGTAAACACACACAAACACCACTTTGTATAGACGCGCTATTGTGTGGCATTTTAAAGGCCTTTGCAGCCAAACCACATGAAAGCAGAGTAAACTGAAAGCCCACAGTTCGACCACAGCAACGTCATCATGACCCTAAACGCACTGTCATCCCTCCTCTTCCACTCATCTCTCCCTCCATCTCCTCCTCTTGCACCTGCGTCAGCAGACGAGAGAGAGGAGAGAGAGGAGGGAAAACAAGAGAAAAAGACCAAGAGAGAGAGTAAGAGGCAGTGAGAGAAAAGGAGAGAGGAAAAGAGAAAGAATAAGAGAAGAAAGAAAGAAGGGGACAGAGAAAGGAATGGACAGAAAGAGGTAAAGGAGGAGAGAGAGAGAAAAAAGGCAGAAGAGGAGTAAGACAGGGAATGTAAGACAGAGAGAGAGAGAACAGAATGAAAGAGAGAATGAATAAATGAACAAGAGCAGAATAAAGAGAGAGGGGGAAGAGAATAACAGAAGAGAGAGAAATACATGAGGAAAGAGAAATGAGACAAGACAGAGAGGGAGAAAAAAGAGGGAGAAATAGACAAGGAGAGAAGGAAACAAAAGAATAAAGGAGGAAAGGGAGAGAGAGGAGGGAGATACAGAGAGAGAGACAGATGGGGAGAGAGATAGACAGAGTGCAATGTGTCCGAAACTGAGCTGCAGAAAAGGAGTTCATCATGGTTGTGATGTCACACCTGTAAGAGAACCCTGCTAGCTAAAGTGATGCAGAGTGCTGTTCCTGCTGTATCAATAAATACACTCAATTTATCTTTTACAATCCTGAAGCTACACACACACACACACACACACACACACACGCACGCACACACACACGCGCGCACACACACACATGGCCGGGGTCCAGCACATACCAGTGCTCCGGCTGGTGGAGCTGTTGATGCTGGGAGTAAAGGAGGATGCTGGAGAGGAGGAGGTAAAGAAGCGAGAGCGCGGGGTGGATGAAGGTGGGGGAGGGATCTCTACAGAGGGAAACACCGACCCCCCCTCAAACGGCTCTGAAAGAGAGAGAATACCGTCTTACTGCAGCGTTCACATAGTAAATAACAATCACATGTGGATGATGTCAGAACACAACCTCCTATCTACATCTCTGGCATCAGCTGCCTTTTGGTGAACAGAAATGTTCCCAAGTGACTTTAATAATTAGTTTCCAATATGAACTGCAAAAGATCCTGCAAAACATTCATTTTTTTAAATTTAGTTTGGCACCAAATCTACAAGGCTGGAGCTGTTCAGTGATCTCAAAAAGACTCACGTTACATGATCTTTAAACATGGACTCACTGTACTTTTGAATTATAGTGATTACAGTGGGAGGTTTTGGTTTTTCTGTTGCTCGCTTGTGTCTCTTGCTTTTAAGATGTTAGTCATAGTTCTTTTTTTCGACTGTTACTGATAAACCTGTGGCGTTTTTTGTTTTAGCGACTGGTTGATGCCGCTTGGTTTCAGGCGAGTAGGGCGGAGAATCATATAGTATCATCACAGGATGATTGAGTATAACAACTGTGGTATAACAGTAGATATTCAGAGTTGTACTGCTGTGTATTAGTGCATGCGCAAGTTTATGGGAGCTCTGAGCAAGTGTGTGCGGATGCATGAATGAATGAATGAGTGACAGTGTGTGTGTGTGTGTGTGTGTGTGTGTGTGTGTGTGTGTGTGTGTGTGTGTGTGTGTTTACTAGAGTAGAAGCTGATTTCACTGATGAGCAGCCAGCGGTCTGCAAAGGCGAAGCGGCAGCGGAGGATCTGGGCGGGGCGGCCCCCCAGGGGCAGAACGATGGAGCGGGACGAGGGGTCCTTCAGGTCATCGAGAGGTACGGGCAGCCGCAGCGCCGGCTCGGTCCACCGGCTCAGCAGACTCGCCTTAAACTCACACACCACCTCTGAAAACACACGGACCCCCTGGGTGTGCCGGTTATTACTGTGGACCTGAAAAACACACACACACACACACACACACACACACACACACACACACACACACACACACACACACACACACAAAAATTCCAATTACACTGCTGCATATTAGGGCTGTAAAAAATGCTCTGACGCACCATAAAGGCTACAGATTTCGTTTCAGCTTTAGGGACCTGACCTCCTTATATGATGGATTTTGAGCTACTAATTAGCGATGGAAGGTATTTTCACAGCAGGAACGTGCTGTTAAATGTTCACTCAATATATGTATATAATAATATAATAATATTATATAATATAATATATATATATATATACACACACACACACTGCCGTGTTGTAACCGCTCTATAACTATATCAACATGTCTTTAGTGTTATAGACAGAAGACAGAAATTGAGAGCGAGGAGAACGAGAGAGATAGAGCGAGACATTACTGGGTTTCAAGCCTTTCTAAAGCAAACAGGACAATTCCCTCCAGAGGATACGGATAATTACTGTGACAGGTTAGCGATTAACCTGACATGTGAGGTCAACATCTAAATGAAACACCCACACACACACACACACACAACTTCTAAAAAAAAACAAGCTGCACAATCAGTGGTTACCTGTCGAGATGTTAAAGTGTAACAGATTTTATCACAATGACGCCACACAAATCGCCCTACAAATGCTATTGAAAAACTACATATTTATGTGTGTGTGTGTGTGTGTGTGTGTGTTTGAGTGTTTTGCTTGTAGGATTTTGTACAAAGGCAGGAAACTGTCTGTAAAATGTACAAACATACACACACACACACACACCCCCCCAAGTGGAATAAGTGAAACCTGCTCGGCCCCCCGGGGGCCTGTACAGGTCTTTGGAAACTGTTAAGAGTTTGAGCGGGGAGTCAGACCAGGACAAGTTTTTTTAAGAGGTGTTTGGGGGGCGAGAAAACACACTGTAAAAAGCAACAAGCACTGGGGGGTTTAGGACAAAAGTCTGGAATTGGGAGAGAAAAAGTTATAAATCTTTTAATAGGAAAAGAGTCTCTCTTGCTTTGTTTGGCTCTTGACCAGAATCCTGCACCCACGAGAGGCAAACACACACGAAGGTGCACGGGAGGGTAAAGAGGAGGAGATAATGTATAAAAACAATGAGAAGATGGTGTGAATGGGATAAGAGAGTGAGAGGAATGTGGAGAATGCGAATGGGAGAATGGGGCTGTCCTGACCACTGAATGAAACCCAGTCCAGCATCAGATAAACATGAACTTTCTGTGTGGAGTTTGCATGTTCTACCTGTGTGTATGTGAGTTTCCTCCCACAGTTCAAAGACATATGCTAAAGTCTGAGTGTGTGTGTGTGTGTGTGTGTGTGAGAGAGAGAGAGTGAGTGTTTGTTTCACATTAATATTACTAAGGTGTAGGAAGATAATGGATGGATTACTAAATATATCAAATGAAACTATACTGTATGATGGTATTTATCAATTTTTTTATTTATGATGGTGTGCAATATAACCCTAGCTATACTCTAACAATAACTGTTTTTCAGTATGTGCAAGATACTTATCGTAATACTGTGCAATATATCTGATGTGCAAAACATCTCTCTTCCAAATATTTCTTCTCTCTTGATAAGTGCATTTTTTGTAATGTCACAATTTCATAGTTTTGATAAAGGTACTTAGACGTAACTGTCTATTCTATTTATTGTACAGAGTGATTTAATTCTAACTTAAACTATATTCTCCTCTTAGTATACTTTTTATTATGGGTAAGTTGTACTATATTTATTTTCTTAATATATTTCTAGTCTGAGTATATTCTATTATATATTCAGGTATTTTATTCTGTATTGTTCTGTCTTGTCTGAGTGTGCCGTCGTGATGTGAACAATTTCCTCCGGGATAAATAAAGTTCTCTGATTCTGATTATTTAGTGTTTATTCTTTAAACAGTGATTTTATGTTCAGTATATCAGTGAGTTCTTGTGGAAGTTCAGTATTACTGTAGTTTCAGCAGAAACCTGGTTCGACTCCATCAGTCCTTCATTAAATTAAATCAGGAGCTGCTGATGGAGTTTCACAATCCAAACAACGGCTGCAGGAACCGAGGAGGAACCTGGAACCGAACCTGTGTTCTCCTCACCAGCTCACACAGTATCAGCTACTTTTACAAAGCCAGAACAGCCCCTGACCCCGGCTTTAGATGCCTTCTATGGATGGGCACCAGAACCATTATATCAGGGGGTGACCTCTAAAAATTACGCAACACTTTCCCCCCGGAAAAAACACTACTTTTATAGCAACAAATATGTGAGCTTAATGTAGACAAATTATTCAGAGAGCTTGTAATTAATTAGCTTACCTGCATGGTGTGAAAGATGCGCGTTTTCTCAAAGTGGAACTCGATGTCGACAGTAGACTGGCCCAGCGCTTCACGGCTCCAGCCGACGTAATCGTACCCAGGCCAAACCCTCAGCTCCTTACTCTCCACGAAGTCATCCCCACCCAACACTCCGTCACACAGCTGGCCCAGGCCTCCGAACAGCACACTGCGGAGGCAAGAGACATCTGAGTGAATCCTGCTATTCTAATGCATGGGGACGTCTAAAATGCCTGAGGTGTGGACGCAGGCAATGGAAACAGAATGTAAACTGGAGCGGTTGCTACATATTTACTGGCACAAGCTCATTCAAAGTCAAGAAACAGGAGGGACCTACTCGAAAAAGTAAAAGTACCGTATTCAAGGCACTTGAACTGAAGTTATCTGTAGCCTAGTTAATCTACAGCGCATTACCTTTGATACAGAATGCAAATATCTGATCTAATACTTACACAGGTATTAGATCAGATATCAGTAACGGCCGATGGTATAGCAGATATTGTTATTGGCTTATAGTAAATATTAACTCAAGTACTGACAATATTAACATGAATATTGGATCAGATATTGTTATCAGCTCATACAGAACATTAACACGAATATCGGATAAGATAGTATTGATAGTATTAGCACAGCTACTAACTCAAGCACTGAATCAGATACTGGTATCGGCAGATAGTAATGACCGTATTAAAACAAACATTAGATCAGATTTTGTTATTGGCTGATTCTTAATATCAACACAAGTATCAGATCATTTATCGGTAGCGGTAACAGTATTAACAGTAATAAACACTGAACCAGGAATTAGTATCACATGATAGTACTGATAGTAACCAAAATATTGGACCACATATCGGTACTGGGTGGAGGTAGCTCAGTGGGTAGGATACTTGCCTCCGGACCAAGAGGTCACAGGTTCGAATCCTACCTTCAGC
>JBBPDC010000007.1:1745999-1758707 GCA_037974485.1 Hemigrammopetersius urotaenia | reverse complement strand
ACCGCTCCCTGTTACCGTCCCCACACACACCCACACCGCTCCCCAGTACCGTCCCCACACACACCACTCCCTGTCACCGTCCCCACACACGCCGCTCCCAGTCTCCGTCCCCACACACGCCGCTCCCTGTCACCGTCCTCACACACACTGCTCCCTGTCTCCGTCCCCACACACACCGCTCCTCAGTACCGTCCCCACACACGCCGCTCCCAGTCACCGTCCCCACACACACCGCTCCTCAGTACTGCCCCCACACACACTGCTCTTCGATACCGTCCCCACGCACCGCTCCTGGTCTCCGCCCCCACACACACCGTTCCCTGCTACCGTCCCCACACCGCTCCTCAGTACCGCCCCCACAAACCGCTCCTGCTTGCTAAACTCTATCCTTCCAAATATTTCTTAAATACTTTTGCTTCTACTAAAACAGGCTACATTTTCTGTTCCACTGGTTCAGCACCTGTAACACAGCTGCTCACACTTCTCATTTTAGGGCTCTATGATTTCGACCTGAAAGGAATGAATCCATTTCACCCCTCAGTTCCTATTCTGATAGATGATGGATGTGCTTAGAGGTTCGGCTAGACTTCTTCAGCACATTTTCTTTACACTTTCGTTCAGGTTCTGTTCTGGTGTCTACACTGTGTGTCCAAAAGTACCTGCGCAGTTCTTCTAACCATGAGTTCAAATACTTCAAGGTGCACTCACTGCTGACAGGTGTTTAGGTGCACACACACACACACACACACACACACACACACACACACACACACACACACACACACACACACACACACACACCCCTAATCTCCATTAAAATAACTGGCCAATAGAATGGGACGTTCTGGAGCAGCATCCATCAGCGAGACTCGCAGCACTGAGCTGTGGAGCAGTAGAACCATATTCTCTGGACTGACTGAGCTCCATCACCTTTGGGGTGAGTTTGAGTGACCCAGAACTAATCACTCAACATCAGAATCTAAACTCACCAATGCTCTTCAAACCCCTCACAGCAATGTTCCAACATCTAAAGCATTTCCAGAAAACCAGGGGCTTTCACTGCAGGTGTCACTATTGATGCCCTTAACTTGAAAAGAAGTCCAAAATAAGTTTGAAAGTTTAAATCAAGTATAAAGGCAATAATAACTGGACTTCCCAGCAGACATATGATTAAATCCACCAGTATAACACTGTGTAAGTCCCCCTCATGCTGCCAAAACAGCCCTGACCTGCTGAGTCATGGACTCTACAAGAGCTCGAAAGGTGCTGCTGTGTCTGCACCTAGACGTTCGGGCAGATCCTTAGTGATTCGGGGCTTTCGTGGATTGGACTAAATTCTCCAGCATGTCCCACAGATGCTTTATCGGATTTAGATCTTGAGAATTTGGAGGCCTTATTTTTCTCAAACCGTTCCTGAACAGTGTCTGCAGTGTGGGGGACACATTACCAGCTGAAAGATCTGCTGTTTAGAAGATGAAGGTGACAATTCTGTCATATGTGAACACACAGTGTGAAATTCTCTCTCTGTATTTAACACATTCACCAAGTGAAGCAGCGGGCAAGCCTGGAACACAGCGCCCTCAGTGGTGAAAGTAGCAGTCTTGGGATTCGAACCCACAACCTGCTGATCACAGAGGAAACTACGCCAGCAGCTGTTCTTTTTTTAGCTCGGACAAATAAAACCTACTTGAATTTAAACTTAAATAAACTACATTCCATCTATCTATTGCGGTTCTTCAGCCAAATCACACTATTTGCAGAATTTACTTTATCAAGACCCCTAGACAGACGTTTACTCAATCTTTCAATATACTTCAAATTAATTTGGGAATATCTTGTTATAAAAGTACCAAAATGCTAGTAACCGTTGGTGGCACTATTCCCTATCTGTCACATTGATGATTTTATGATTAACAACCAAAAAGCCTTAATTATTTTCTAAAATCTGAATGTCACACCAAATGACATGGTGACATTGAAATCGCGATTTAACTACAAAATTTTTTTTGCCAGCCCTACTCCAGTTCTATCTTCTCACTGATTTTCTTTGTTGACACAAGATTCCTCAGTATTCCGACAGCACAGAGTCCTACATTAACTTTGCTTGCATGGGCAAGATTGTTTTTCGCCTGTTATGTCTAGTGAGACGAGGTGGATCTTTTCAGCGTCTTCATTTTCGCAACATGATTTTTCCCAGTCGCATGGTTCGTAAGTATGCCCGATATACATACTTTGCATTTTGCCCTTCTGTCATCACCACATTGGGTGAGCCAGTCCTTAAATAATTCATTTTCAAGCCAAATATCTTGAAATGTACACTTGGTAAATTAGCAAGCGTAAGGACAGACTTTGTATTGTAGAATGTTGCAGATTTTTAGAACGGGGGAGGTTTTGAGCAAAACAAAAACACTCACTGGGGACAAAGATGCACAAATACACATCAGATTGTGGCTACTGCACTATACACTATTAACAAAATTCCCTGATAATTCCCTTTACTTGGCACCCACATGATCAAATTCCCTGACTTTCCCTGTCTGGAAATGCCTTGACTGAAATTCCCTGATATTCCAGAAATTCCCTGACCCCTGGGAACCCTGTCCCACCCGTTGACAGGTGCCACTGTAATGAGATGATCACTATTATTCATTTCACCTGTCTGTGGTTTAAATGTCGTGGATGATCAGTCTTCACAGCCTGCTAGTCAAACATACGCTGTTATTCACTGCACTGTGGCTGCCTTCCAAGCACACACACACGCACACACACACACACACACAAGGACTCTCCGACGCCGTTTTCCAGACTAGGATTTAAATAAGATCAGCCTAAAATGACGAAAAAACCACAGCTTCTTACACGGCTTTAGTTGAATTATCCCTATTTCTCAAAAACATCTGCATACTTTAATGGCTAAGAGTCATTCAGAGTAGGTTTGATGTGAAATGACTCATAGTGGAGAAACCAACACATGTCTTAAGAGTGGTGTTGATAGGACCATGGGGTCTGTCATGGGGTCTAGACATTTAAAGCTATTAAAATATACAGTTGCAACCCACCAGTGAGTGTTTATATGCAATGTTATGATCAAAAAGTCTGTAAACGTAAGTTTCTTTGAGGTTTATTTTGCCTCACAATGTGCTGCATGCATTCCCTCCAACACGTACGGATAAAAAATAGGTTAAATCTTTCTCAAAACCACGGTAAAACAGTGTTTCGGGCTTTATGCAATAACTTTATGAGGGGGGGGTTTTAAAGGCGGATGTCTGGTTCCATTCACTATCACTGTAGACAGTTCTGACTGGCCAAATTTGTTGAACAAGAGATCGCTTCAAGTCAAAGCCACTCTGAAAGGACTTTGTTTACATCTTGACAGTTTAACAGAGCAGAATTTGCTTTTTAAAAACGGTTAACATGTACTTTAAGGTCATTCGTCCAGAAAGAAATCCCACTACAAACCAACCTGTCCAAGCCCACCGACCCATAAACGGAGCGGCCAGGCTGAGAGCCGGCCTGAAGCACTTTATTCCGGTTAAAAATAGTTAACCAGGGTTGTCTGTAGGTTACTTACCGAAAAGGCAAGGAAAGAGCTGGGAGCCGGGACAGAGGAGCAGCAGCGGAGTTTTCCCGTGTTAATCCCGGGCTCCTAGGTTCAGCTGCAGGTACACAATCCCACACGCTCAGATCCGACTCCACAGAAAACCGGAGTAAATTCAGCTCCCTTCAGAGCACAGACAGGCGGGACGAAATAACTTTCAACACTTGTTGGAGGAGTCTCGGACACTCACAACACCACCGCGAGAGAAATCCCCGTCTTTTTTCCTCGTTAAAACTCGTTAAACCCGAGCCCAGCCTGTCCCACTCCCCTTATTTCTCAATCTCGGCTCCGGTCCGGCGTCTTTTTTTGTTTTTTGCCCCTCTACCAGGTGCTCATTTACATACAGCTTACGGGCCGCGTCCAATCACCGCGTTCTAATTTTAATATTTATCAGGCAAGCCACCAATCGCGGAGAGGAACGGGGCGGACCCTACGTGACCTGGCAACGGAGCTGTAAGTGATACTCCACTCTGAGAGAGAGAGAGAGAGAGAGAGAGAGAGACACACACACAGAGAGAGAGAGAGAAAGGACGAGAGAAAGGGAAATAGAGACTGAGACAGAAAGAGAGAGAGATTTTAAAAGATGTAACAAAATCAGTGATGATAACTGGGTACGGAAGATTCTTCTGCAAGGAATAAGCAGGATTCCCCTTTCGTATTACATGGTTATTAATGTTTACCTCTGTATAACATTTTCCTCTGAGACACTGGGATGTAAACAAAACCATTTCTAGTGTCCATAGAAAGCCTGAGTCCTAATACACAATGTGTTTCTAACAGTTGTGTACTATCTTGAATCTTGATCTTGATCTTGAATCTTGATCTTGATTGTTTTTACCTACTGTTTAGTGTGCTAGTATGCAGTGTCATTGGTGGTGAATGGAACCAGACGTCTGAAACAGCCCTAGAAGCAGTCACACATTAAACTATTGCATGGAATTGTTACAAATACATTGCATAATGCATGAGTCAATGTTTTGCAATAGTTTTGAGAGAAGGTTTCATCCTAAAATGGATTTTGGAGAGATAAATCTAGGGTGCTATTAGACCCAAAGGAAAACGTTTTTCTCAGATCTAATATTAACCAAAACAAAAGTTGGGGCTCCACTACTGATTGTTGGATAGTAAATGAAAAGGCTATGTTTGCGTAATTGTAGACATTGACCCTCATTAAACCTAACTCACTTTAAAGAAAGGATCTGGAATGTTCTTCCAACTGCCATTTAACATTAACCCACTCTGAGTGTCTTTCTTTACATCTCAGCAACAGAATTATGAAGAAATTTGGAAAAATGAAGTTCGGCTGGCGTTCCTGCCTGTGTTTGGAATCGTCTAATGTTAGAATCTCCTCTTTACGTGACTGAAGTAATGTGTTTATATGCAGTAAGTAAACTAAAGTGAAGCCTACCTGGAGATTTCCCCTTTGTTGTCGAAGAAAAAGAGCGCGTTATTACAGAGAGAGCTCCTGTAACTGTATACAATTACACGCCTGAGGCAGTAAAGACAGTGATTTAGGAGCTTCAGCTCGAACAGATCGTCGGAGATGCTCGTGCTGTGGTTGGGGGGGGTGAGGGAGTAAAGCGGGAAAGGCCTGGGGTTGGTGTGGGACTTCTTTAATAGAGGTAAAATAGACTCTGGGGGTGTTTGGGAGGGGTGGGGGGACCAGGGTGCGGCAGGTGTGTGCATAAGAAAAACACTGATGGATGGGGCAGAGGGAGAGAGGAGGTGAAAGAAAGAGAGAGTTTTCATGGGTTATGTGTTGATACTTGCCCAGCTGTTGAGAAGGGAGCGCTAACTGAAAGCCAGGCTGGAAGAAAGGAGCCAACAGTACCTTGCCAACACACACACACACACACACACACACACACCCCTCTGGCATTAGTCTGAAAGGCTTGTGCTGGTGCCTGGATGTTGTGTACTCTACTAAAAATGCTAAAAGGTTTCACACAAAGAGACAAAATTTGAGGCCTAAAATGGATAAAATGCAAGTAAAATCATCTTAAATCTGGCCAATACATCTACTATCTCTCATTATGAGCGTTCTGTGAAAATATTCAAACTTATTGACAGACCTTTTTACTTGTTTTGCCTCATTTTAGCTGTTGCTTCAAATAGTTGATGGCTGCATTCTTATGTTACACTGTTACACTGTTATGCCACTTGTTTTTGTCATGTTTCCCGCTCTTTTTTCTCAAGCACTCAAGGCAGGCGCAAATGCAGACTTCCATTTCAACTTCTTTATTGCATTAACAATGCAAGCTGGCTCGAGGGCCATAAATAATACTCAAAATGAAAGGAGAGAATGGAGTACAAAGTACTACTATATGACGGTGGACGGACAACTAAGGTCCACCTCAAAATGAAATAAATACAAAACCCCCAACTCAGATAACCAATAAATACAAACATCTCCTGTTCTAAGCACACCGGTAAGCTGAAACACATTAAGTAAACATATATAAGATCGGTGTGCTCAGCCTTCATAATAAAAGTCCCCAAAATAAAAACAAAAAACTGAAAAAGGACAGCCTCTTGAGGCCTTCAGCCACAGTTATGTTACACAATATCCTAAAGTACACAATTTGGCAAATAAAAATCAAAAGGTACACTTTCCACTCACCCCAGATGTAGTCAACCACCCAGCACAACCCAATTCTGCTTCTTTTTTAGAACGGGAGCTACAATGGCTACTGCTATCAGCCTGAAATGTTGCTCGAAATGTTTTGTAAAAGTATTATACATACATACTGCTCCACCTGTTAAAACCACACACAACTCTTCACTAAGGTGAAGCAGACCTCTGGACGTGGTTTAGGACTCAGTAGGACTGTCTGTGAGTGATGAAAATGAATAAAACCCGGTAAATTGTGAAGTTCTGTATTTATAGCTTTTTTTATATATATAATTTTTATAGCTCACAGCAAGTCATACCACCTGCTAAAACCCATTCTTTAGGAGACAATTGACTTCTAGTGTTAGCTCCTTAGCTTTAGTGCTAAAACAAAAAAACTGGACTCCCGAAATGTCTTGGATGATCAACCATATCGGGGCTGAGGGGGAAATTGTATCCATTTTAGTTTCTGTTAAACTACTATGTTTTCAATTGTCTATTTTTTTTCAGGGAAAGACAGGTGTGTGAGACAGACAGAAAACAAACAGAGAGTGAGATTAGATTATAACACTAGATAAAGAGAGTTTCGAATGTTTATCAGCTTCCTGCAGATGCTCAGCCAACACACACACACCTATACACACACACAGCCCACGTGTTTAATGGTTAAAGACTCTGACCCAAATTTGGCTTGGCTGGAGCCTTTTTACGGCTGTTAATTCCCCGCTGGCCCATTGTTCTCTCTCTGTTAGCCTCTCTGACTCAGCTTTATTGCTGCACTTTGCATGGATAAAAACACAAAGACTAAACAAGCCGTCCCTTCAGGTTTTTGGGGGAGCTGCGATGTTCCTGAAAGGTGACTCTTAACATTTGGTATGAGAAAATGCAAAAACTGAAAACACTAGTGAATTAAACACCACGTTTGGTGTATTTGTAGTTTTGCACGCAAGCTACAAAGTTAATGTAACAAGTAACCGGAACCTGTGTGTAAACATGGCTTAGGGGTAAACACGTAACATTACATGTTGTATCGTATAGAATGAGTAGCAAATTGGCCCCATGGTGGTGCAGTGGGTAGCACAGCTGCGTCACACCTCCGGGGTTGGGAGTATGAATCTGGGTCTTGTGTTTGTAGAATTTGCATGTTCTCCTCGTGGTGGTGTGGGTTTTCTCCAGGATCTCCAGGTTCCAAAGACATGCACGTCAGGTGAACTGGGGATTCTAAAGTGACGGTGTGTGTGTATGTGCGCCTTGCGCACATTTACGCAGATAAAGACCTCAGCAACGTGCCCACAGGTAGAAGCTGGACAGCACTGCACAGATGACTGATTTAATCAGACACAAATAAGACAGAAGGGCTAACAGACACTGTTCACCGCACAGAGCAGCCAGACTGGATTCTGAGGTCAGGGTTGGTGAGGTTTCTTTGACTTCAGGGGACATTCCAGAAGCTCCGACGTCCCAGTTCAGATGGAGCGCACCATAAAAGCAGTCTTGTTGATGTGGTTCCTGACATAGTTGATATATCGCTGCCTGTTAACAGGGACAGCGCAGGTTTTATTTCAGGCTGCTTTTTAGCTGTTGTTCACTTCTGTAGGTGTCTGGAGACAACAAGGATTAATCCAGGGGCACAAGCAAGTCTGTCTGAGAATCAGCATAGTGTAGGGCAAATGTAGTCAGTTAGCAAGCTAACAGGGGTTGTGTACACTTTTATTATGTGTTGACTATGTTAGTCTTGATGCTCTCAAAACTGAGAACCAAATGGCAGACTCTCAATGTTGACTATGCCTACATTTGCATACAATTGCATGTATAAATACATATATACATATATATATATATATGTATATATATGGTGGTGGCATAGTGGGTAGGATACTTGCCTCTAGACCAAGAGTTAACCCCGAGTTACTCCAGGGAGACTGGCCCCTGTAGTTCGGGAATGGAAGTCGCTTTGGATAAAAGCGTCTGATAAATGCCGTAAATGTAAATGCATATATATATACAGTACATTACACATTACATATACATACAAATATATACAAAAATATGTCCCGCTAAGAAAAGTGCTCATTCTGTTGGAAATTAAAAACATTGTCATGAATAAAAATAATCAAGGTTATAATCATTGAGTAATTTGCACATGTGTACGGTTCTTTTATAGGTTTACTTTTAATGTTTATTAATTGAATGCTGGCCCACTGCCCACAAAATCAATTGTCCTCAGATAGGAGATAACAAACTGATTAAAAAAACAAAAAGTGATAATTCAATTGAGTAATATCTTTACCACATGAAAGAGTACATTGTAATATGTATTAAAAATAAGAAACTGTGAGGTTCGAACAATATTAACTATTACTTTGTGGTTCCTCAAAACATGTCCCACATATTCATGCATATATAAAATCATGCAAATACAAGGTCAACTACATTCCTAAGGACCCAATTTTCAAACCTTCAGTTCTACTGCAGGCTGTAAGATCACTCAAGCTCCTGAACGTTTGTTATTTTCTCTTAAACTTGTTCATATTTTTGGACTGTCACAACCATAACACGTCAACACCGTCACTTTTGTAAAAAAAAAATAGATTATGCCATAAATGTATACTTTTAAAGAAGAGGTCTGAAGCAGCTAGCAAAAGAGGGGCTCATGCATATCATGTGAAAGAGTAGGTTTTTGTCACCACCGTCAGGCGTCACCACGGTTTTCTGTGTGATGGTTGTGATGTACAATCTGACGGTGGTGACAAAAACCTCCAAATGGTACTAAACAGGGACTAGAATACAACTGTTGATCACAATAAATACCAATATGACCTGTAATGTTTCATTAACCTCTTTTGTACTTTTATTTGTCATTTTTCTTCCATATCGTCCAACCCTAGAGGAGGAGATGTGCCTCTCAATTCACTATTATGACATGTTCACTTGCCTTACATCATTTGGGATGTACATAGTGCACCTACTACCTACATAGCACATAGTATACAATACCCCTCATAGGTTATGCATGTCCAGTGACTAAAACCAAATTAAAATGGCATGACAACATTTAACCAAATCCAACACTCACAACATTGCCCCCAATCCCATAGTCATTAAACTTAACCTAGGCGTTATGTATTTTAGGAAGTTATGACTGGGAAGCAGCTATCAGTGGAATATACAGTCCAATATACAGTTTATAGTCTAGTTAACAGAAGAATATGATTTTATGAGTGCGTGGCTCTACATGACAGTTAAATATGAGGTCAGTGGTGAATTTGATCTTATTGCTACTGATAATCATTTCTTTTTTTTTTATTTATTATTATTAAAGGGTACTTTTATTAATGATTGCCTATTAGTAACATAACTTATGTTTCTTATTGAATGTTTGCCACAGTGCTCACAATTGTTATCTGTTATCTGTTCACGTCTACAGTTTACAGAAGAATATAATGCACTCTTTTATGAGTAGGGGGCACTAGATGAGAGTTGAAGATGATGTCATGCATTGTACATTATTCCTACTGGTAATGATTTATTTTTTATGATGAAGATTTGATATTTGACGATATGGGGGTGGTGTCACGGGTCGGGCCTCAAAGCCCAGACCCGGAGCTACCTCGGGGCATGAAACAGGCTGGCAGGCAGACGTCCATGCTGTGATAACTTTATTAAACAAAAGGAATAACAGAAAAGGGCACGAGGGCCACCAGGAACAAGAATCAGAAAACAAGCAGGGTAAATGAGGCGATGGACACATGAGGGTTAACTAACAGACACAGACTATATATACAGAACTAAATCACGAGACAAAACTCCAGGCAGGTGGAAACAAAGGACACGTGACACAAACATAAACATGAATCCAAAATAAAAAGTTCCAAAACATGAACAGAAAAGCAGTGGCCCTAATGGCCACTGACCGAACCATGACAGGTGGGGCACTTTTAAAAATGATATTGCTTAATTGTGCCTTAGGCCAGTATTCCTTGGAAAATGTTATCACATTGCTCAGGATGTTATTTTTTGGACCAGATAGTTAAATGACGTTAAGTAAGAAGCCATTGACTGGAATTGTATGTTGTAATGAGGCCACTTTCACCACCGTCAGATCACAGTCACCACAGTATAAAAGTATAAAAAAAGTAAATATTCAACATTTAACAGCATAAATGTGTACTAAGGATGCCATATAATGATTTCAAAACTCTAAATACATATTAGACCAAATATATAAAAAATAATTTGCCTTTTTTGTGTGTTTTTTGTCTTGATAAAAACAAAGTAATAATCCAAATCAGTGATATACATATATATATAAATTCACATGTACATATATACACACACCACACACACAGAGTACAGGGCAGCCTAGTGATTAGGGAGTTGCCCCTGCAAGCAGAAGGCCATGGGTTTGAATCCTGGGACCGCCAGTGGCACCACTGAGGTACTCGTGCTTCATTTGGTGAA
The DNA here is from genome assembly GCA_037974485.1 of Hemigrammopetersius urotaenia. Taxonomy (NCBI): domain Eukaryota; kingdom Metazoa; phylum Chordata; class Actinopteri; order Characiformes; family Alestidae; genus Hemigrammopetersius; species Hemigrammopetersius urotaenia. Next base: position 1,748,037 of record JBBPDC010000007.1, on the reverse strand, counting down.
CAGGTTAAGAGCAGAGACCTACTTGGTGCTGTGTGTTGTGATGATCATGTATGACGAATGGACACTTCACACGCTTACACACACACATATACACACGTGACACAGTAATAAAAACAAACGATTTGATTAAAAGAGATCAAGAGAGGTCCGAAAACTGTTTTTGGTACATGAACCTGCGCAAACCTTCAAGGAAAAAACGAGATAAATGTAAAATGACAGATATGGCCCCTTTAATGGAGAATTTATGGGGAATTTACTGGCATGGGATTGGGGCGTTTGGCCCAGTGCTCACGAAAGGCCTTCTGGAAAACTTTTTTGCAAACCTCACGGCGGGCTGATCTCGCCCTCTCTCCTTTCACTTCCCCCTCCTCTCTCGCTCGCTCGCTCCTTTTCTTCCACGCTGCTTTGGCCGGCGGAGCTTTGTGTGTAGTCTTGGTAACTCCCAATCCTCTTTTACATTTCACTGTGACCTTTGAACACTGTTCCATTCGTCTCCTCTCACTCGCATTGTCTTTCTACTCGCTTTCTCTCTCTCTCACATACACACACACATACATATCCACACATACACACACACACACACACACACACACACACACACACACTTACACACTTTGTATTATGTGCATGAGTGTATTTTATGCTGTGTTTCATTTTTTACTGCCGTCCACCCAAGTTTTCACTCTTCTCCCTTTCCTTCATGCTCATGCTTTTACTCTTTTTTTTTTGATGAAGCGCATCGAAGCGTGAAAGAGCAGGCCCTATCCTGTGAGGAATTCAGTGGAGAAGAAAGGGGAGAGAGAGAGAGAACGAAAGGAGGCTATGTGAAGATGAGAAAAGAGGGATTGCATTTATTGGGATTTGGACAGGCTGAGGGATGTTTCGAGTTTTGAAAATGTTATAAATCTGCAGAGAGAGACAGAGAGAGAAAATAGAAAGAGAAAGGCAGAGGGTAGAGAGAGAAAGAAAGAGGGTCAAGAGAGAGAGAAAGAGGGTAGACAGAGAGAAATAGGGTTAGATAGAAAAAGAAAGAGGGCAAAGGAAGAAAGGGAGAGGGTTAGATAGAGAAAGAAAGAGGGTCGAGAGAGAGAGAGAGAAAGGGAGAAAGAGTAAGCGAGAGAGAGAGAGAAGGAGAGAGTGAGCGAGAGAGAGAGGGGGGGAGAGAGGGGGGGTGAGATCGAAAGAGAGATAGAGGGAGAGAGGGGGGGGGGGGAAGAGAGTGAGTGTGTGTGAGAGAGTTATTTTCCTCCTGTGGAGTGTAGCAGAGCATGGCATTTCATTACATCACAATTTGCATGAAATTAAACTGGTGCTCGTATTCAAGTGCTTAATTATAATCACTGATTGTTTTGGAAAAGACAAATCACAAAGCTAATACTGCATTAATCTTTCTGTCTCTCTGTCCATCGTTCCCTCTTTTTTCTCCCTCCCATCCTTTTCTCTTCAGTGTTTCCTAACCATACACATGTACACACACACACACACACACACACAGCTGTTGAGGAGCAGCCTGATCACTCTCAGAATGTCAAGCCTGCAGAATGCTGGGAATTGACACAAACTCACATTCCACTCATTCCCCTGCTGGAGCACCTTATCTATCCTTACCTCTCTCTACCGCGCTCACTCTCTCTCTTTCCATCCATCCCTACATCTATGCAACACTACATCTCTGTGTCACTGCTTCTGCATGTGTGCTCAATGTCAGGCCCCCCGACACACACACACACACACACACACACACACACACACACCCCCACACACACACACATACACACACACTTCCCACCAACACACACATGCATGCCACATAGGCATTACACTCATTTTTACCTCTAAGTTCCTACATCCAACAACAACAATAGCAATAATAATAATAATAAGAAGAAGAAGAAGAATGATAATAATATGATTATATATTTTACACACACACAATAAGTTATAAGTACAATAAGTTATAAACACACACACGCGCGCACACACACACACACACACACACACACACACACACACACACACACACACACACACACACACA
>JBBPDC010000007.1:1712902-1729165 GCA_037974485.1 Hemigrammopetersius urotaenia | reverse complement strand
CGGTTCAGGATACATTTCACTGTGTGTTGTACTTGTATGACTGCATGTGACGAATAAAGTATCTTGAATCTTGAATCAAAAATGATGAGTGGCCTTTAATAAGTTGTGGGGTGGGTTGGGATGGGGTGGCACTTTGCATTGTGTCTGCAACATCTTATAATGCGAAACATCACCAAACATAAATGTTCACGAACACCTTAAAATTAGGTTAAGGTTGGACAGTCCTCCTGTAATTATACTAAAAAGAGCAAAACAATAATGTTAGGCCCTATAATGTATGACAGTACCCAGTTAAAGAGGATTTGTAACAAAAAATTGTAAAATATATATATATATATATATATATACACATACACACACTGTATATAGATAAATTGCATATAATATCCACATTCTTCTTTCCTCCCAGCATTTCTAAAGTGTCTGTCTGGATTTAAAGTAGAAGAAAACTACAGACAGTAATATATGCTCACATTTGCAGTGCACTGTTAGCTTAGGGGAATGTTAAATGAGCCCAAATGTAGGAACTGGAGCAGAAAGGGACAACCGTCGCCCTGAAAGAAGAGGAACTGTAGGGTCTTACTGAGTGCTGTAATGACTCCTACTTTATAACAGACCTTTTGTGCTCCTGAGTGAACTCCATCCAGCAGCTTTACCCAGTCTCATCTCAGATGAGTATCATTCCTTTTGACAGCCCAGTGAGCTGGTCAGCTGGGTCACTTTGTACATTTGAAGAACTTTACAGTGAACCTGGCTTAAAAATAACATTTTCACAAAGTGTGATGGCTTTAACTGTAAAACGGCGAAAAAGACGGACGAACCAATGAAAGGCATTTTGCTGAAAACCAACAGAACTTAGAACTTATTACGAGAAGAAGTAGAACAAGTTGGTATAAATCAACGCTGAGACAACTGTATCACATTTTTTATTAGTGAATAGAAGACTGAACAAGGGATCACTACAGAACACCTTTCCCTACACATACAGTGCCATTAAGCAGATGAATGCTCCTAATTTCTTCTCTTTTTACACATTTGTCCACTTAACAGTTTTGGATCTTTACATCGAATTTAATGGAAGACAAAAACAATCTGAGCAGGCACAAAATACCACTTTTAAGTGGCCATTTCATTTATTGAAAGAGAGTTATCCAACACCGACTAGCCCTCTGTGAAAACATAATTGCTCCCTTAGTGACTCAATTAACCAATTAACCAAATTTAGTGGATGACTGGGGTCAGTTACTGTAGACACACACAGGCCTAATTACTACCAGCAACTGTTGTAAAGATCTCAACAAGCAACACACAATGTAGCAGTCAGAACTTCTGAGAGATATGAAAGTCGTGGATATATATCAGTGTGCCAAAAGTAACAAATCCATATCTAAGGCTCTGGGACTACAACAGAGAAAAGCAGAACTGGCTAGCCTAGCAAAATCCCTCCAGCAGTACAGCCACAACTCATCTGGGAAGTCACTAAAGAACCCTGATGAATATTCAGCTGAAGGGCTTGCTTGCCTCAGATAAGGTCAACGTTTGTGATTCCACTATTAAAACGCCTCTGTGCCCAAACTGTATGCATATGATAGTTGCAAGGCAAAAGACACAGCCAATATAAAGGATCTCACATCTTGGTGATACACCAACCTTTTGTAAAAAGGTTCTGTGGAACTTTTTACATCCAGCACAAAGCTGATGCAACATTCCACGATGCAGACATCAGTCACACATGGTGGTGGTAGTGTGACGGGTTGGGGACACTTGTGTCTGGCTTGGGTGACTATCAGAACCATGAATTCTGCCCTCTAGCACAAATTCCAGCAAAAGAATGTCCAGTCATCAATTCGTGATCTGAAGGTCAAGCACATCTGTGTTATGCAGAAAGACAGTGATCCAAACCAAAGAGAAAGTCCATCTCTGAATGGCTCAAAGGAAACAAACAAGTAAAAAAATCTAAAGCTGTGTCCGAAAAGTGTACTTGTTCACTTGTTCACTATATAGTGTTTGCTATATAGAGGGCTAACTAGTGAACAAGGGGACGTTAAGTTAATTTCGGGATGTTACGTTTTTACTAACTGTATAATACATAATAGTGCGCCGGATCTTGGCGATTTATCTCTGTCGCATAAACGTCTCTCTAGTTCAGACACAGCCTGCCCAGTCCGGCCCTGGATACTACTGTCCTCCGCAGAGAGAGTGAGAGAGAAAAAAGTGTGAGTGTGGCTGAATCTCCTCCGTCTGAAGACCCACTTTCCCTCTGTCTGTCCTCCCTCCGACTATTGCACGATAAAAGTAGTGTGCAGTGTGTCCGAAATGTGCACTCGTTCACTATGTAGGGCACGGTAAAAGAAACCTGCAGTGCATGATGGTATATGTGTATTCATGTAGTGTACAGTGTCACGCGGCGATTATGTAGTGCACCAACTAGTGGGTGAAACTGACGGTTGAAATTTCGGACACCACTACAAAATGGCTGACTCACTACGTAGTGCCCTATATAGTCAACGAGTGCACTTTTGGAACACAGCTTCTGTCTGACTGGTGCTGTGGTAGGCAGTTTGTGTTTAAAAGCAATGTGGTTGAACTAAAGCCATGCTGCAAATAGAAGTGAGGGCTAAAATTCCTCCACAGTGGCATGAAAACGTGAAGCATTTGGCTGCAGTTGTACTGCTGAAGGAGGTGAAACGTCAGTTTCTTTTTCACAAGTGCTATAGATGTGGCAAAAAAAGGAGTTTTCTCATGTTCTCTATGTCTTATATTACATTTTGTACGATGACCTGAAACTATTTAGTGCGACAAATGCGAAAATACAGGAAATCCAAGAGAAACAAAGACGTCTTATGGCACTGTACTTCATATGCAATGTCTATTTAAATAAGACCGTTAGGTTCATTTGCTTGGAAAACGTGAAGTAGTATTACATTACGCAAAAGGTTTCTTCCGAAAGTGAGTGTTTCTGTTGACCTTCATTATCGGTCGTGTAAATATGCGATAAATAGGCGATAAATATGCGTCGTCGCAGTAATTATGTGGTAGCACGGCTATGGAGGCAACTGGAGCGGAGGCATTTGTAAACTCATTTTATGGGTCAGCTTGACTCAGGACCTCCATCTGTCAAGTTCATTCGTAGCCCTGTACTCCAATATGTTGCTCTGACTCACATCCAAGCCTATGCTGTCGCCAGAACAACAATTTGCTGTTTAATAATCGAATCGGATTTGATTAGCACCATTGAGCTTGTCCTAAGGATGGGATGGTGATCATTTAGAGGCATGTATGAAAGTGTTGCATAAATAGAAGTTCTGTACATCGTTAAAAGGAATGGTAATGCTAATTGAAACATGCTGTATTCAGTGCTATATTCCCATTAACCTATTATAGTCCACAGGTGGCCGGGAGCGCTTCCTTTGCCTTCTCTTCGGTGAGGCGTCGAAGCAGGTAACCATCATGACGCACGCCTTACAGCGATTGACTTGGCTCTCAAGGCGCTCTGTGACCAGTTCCAGTGCCTCTAAGTGTTCCAGGGAGTCCACTTCGAACGTCTGCCAGAGGTCGACTGCAAAATCCAAAGTGAAAACGAATTAGAGAAAGACGTAAGTGCTCATTTGTCAAACTTGAACACACCACAGCACTTCACACAATGTGAACAGCACAAAATGGTTCTATCCATTGAACTAGAGACTAGCTACCCCTAACTGTCAAAAGTAGTGCCTCTGTTGCCTTACCTCGTCCTCAATAGAAAATGGATGGGTTTTTATTCACAATAGTACATTTTAATGTGAATTTTCAAGAAAGTCGATTGTTTAGCCACATTTTGACTGGTTTATAAGACTGATGTAGATGTAATCCAAGCATGTCTATATATTGTGCTTGAATTAGTAAATTGAACCCCTGCTAACTCCGGTAGTAACTTCAATTGTAAACAAAATTGTTTACTTCAAAACCATAACACAGCAAAGACGAAAATGTGGAACTCTTCGTCAAGACTCACATTCACGTATCCACTTCCCTGGGTCCACCATGAGTTGCTGTTTAGCGATTTCCAGCTCTCTCTTTAGGGCACTGTACTTGGCCCGGACCTCTGCGATCCTCTGTTGCCGATGCTCCAGGAATTTCAGCTTGGCACTGAAACACACCACACTCTGACAGCATGGACAACATACGGGAGAAGCTGGATTAACCATAGCCAGGGCTCGCGTGTTTGCCAGATTTGAATTGAAATGGAAAGTGACTCCTTTGGCTTTTCTAGTCCAAATATTTGGCCATGCATCGAATTCATCATCACCCTCCCGGGGGGGGGGGAGGGGTGTTTATGGTTGCCAATTAGCAAAACGGCATATGGATAGATCCATCACATGACAATGCCAAATCGAATATTTTTAGCTTGAATGTTACCTTGTTTCCTGCTTTTCCTCTCTTCTGCAAGCCATCCACATTGTCAATCTCATAGACTTTGATTTCATAGGAATCGGAGGTACTACGATCTACCCAGCGTATTTTCGAACCACTTGCAGACCTCCGTAAAGACAGCAGAGTGTCCTGTGATGGACGTCTGTGATTGGACGCTGAAAAATATTAAGAATATATTACCGTACAACACTGTCTAATTAAACGAAAACAAGCATGTTGTTTGTTCTCACTCTCAACTTACCTATGTTATTCTTTTTTTTGCAACCTCTGGCGCCCTTTGGAGCATTGACGAAGCGGCTCTGGTCGCTAATGGAGTCATGTATTGATGTGCTACTGCATGTGGCTTCACTGTCCCTGACCATGCTCTCATACCCACTACTGACCATACTGTTGCGGTTGTATAGCAAGGCCGTCTTACACATGGCAGGTGGGAGTTCCCCACTCAGTACACTCGTGTTATCACTGGCATGACCACTGCAGTGGTTCGGTTTACGTGGGGCTGTGATCCTACTGTATGGGGAAGGTAAAGTGTGAGTCAGTGAGTTCGTTTTTCCTTTTGACACTTCATCGAGTTCATCAACATCCAAGCTACCAAGACTAGAGCCTGAGAGAGAGTCTCTGCTCTCTCTGAGCCACTCAATCCGTCCATTCAGTGCTCTCCTAGGAGTCTTGGGGGAAATAATTGCTTTCCCCTGCTTTCGAGATAAGGACTGAGAGGACCATGAAATCTGTTTGATGGACAATCCGTCAGGAGAGAGGCTTGAACTCCTGCTGATCGACTTCCTGACAGGTTTCAGGGATATACATGAATTCTTGGGGCTAGTTCCAGACATCTTGCAGACCTTTGGACTAGACAAAAGTTTGCCTCCAGCCGATATGTTTGATTGACTCGGTTTGGACGGCTGGGCGGTGTCACCGTCAGTAAAATCAAACAGGGGGAAAAATCCCGGAACTCTCTTGAAGCTACAACTAGTCCGAGACACAGCGAGATCCTCGTCAAAAACATCCCTGAAACAAGGTGAGGTCATACTTTTGGCCTGAGCTGATGCATAGTCTCTGTCCAAACTCCATTTAGAGCCCAAAGTCATGCAATGACTTTGCTCAAGATGTCGTCTATTGAATCTTGGTGAGGTACAATAACCTCCAAACCTTGCTGCGGGTCCCCGAGTAAACAGAGTATTGCTTTCCTCGAAAGATTGCAAATCAAAAGATTCTAAATGTGAAGTACCTAGGCATCGATTTCTGTTTGCTAACTGCTCCAGTTTTGCACTAAACAGTTTACTGCTCTCTTCAATAGGCGATCTTTTGTTGGACTTGCTGTGCATATTGTCTGAGGCTGGTCGGTCAAACTCTAGACACTTGGTAGCTATAGGCTGTGGTTGTCTCCCCCTTCTCTTGGTGGACCTGTCCCTGTCTGACTCCTTCCCTGAAGACAATGATTCACTTTCCTCTTCCCATTCTAGGTGACTTAGGTTGACAGGACCTTTTTTTCGTCCTAGAGTTGCTCTTGGGCTAAAGGGGTTCATACCATGATAAAGGGAGTCCTGGGAATCACAGAGTTTGCCTAGACTGTTCCATTCTCTCATCGTATTGCTGTTTTCTCGAGTCTCTGGAATTTCCATCTTAAAATCATCTAATTTCCTTTGATTAACTGGAGAACAGCTGCCACTGATCTCTCTAGAAAGCAGCCCATTGCCCTGATTACACTTTCTCTTAGTAGCTTTCTGCTCTGGTATAATCTCACAGGAGTTCTTCTCGAACCACGTGACCTCATCCTTGTAGGGGGAGCCACAAGCAGCTTCATCCTCTATAATATTTTGGGATTCTTCTGACACAGTAACAATGTGAGAAGCACTGTCATCCTGTGAGCTGACCACAGTGTTTTGAACCAGAGGAATGGCTTTGCCTGCAGATCGCACCGATGGAGCCTTACAGATTTCCTTCAAAGCTTGAACTTGAGATACAGAGTCAACTGCAGTTTGCTCTTCTCCTACACTGTTTATGATCCTAACAGGCTTAGACCCGGATGGAAATTTCTCAAGAGAATTGGGGCCAGTAGTACTTGTTACTACAGCAGCCTTGTCTTGATTAACACCCCCATTGATTGTGACTTCCTCAACCACAGAGTATATAAGTTCATCATGTCCATTTAGGTCCAGTGGCTGCTGAACGGTCACAGTGATAGTAGCCTTCATCTCCCTTTGGTTGTCTGTGCTAAACTGTGGTATACCTTCACTTATGGTGACAGGAAGGGAAACTGGGGATCCCAGGCCAGCAGAGAAGGAAGACGATGAACTTTTACCAACAGGAGAGATTCTTGTCTCAGAGGGCAGAGTGGAGTCATCAGATGATGTTCCTTCCATTGGCAAGGCTAGGGACAGAGGCATGTCCATTGTTTCAGTAAGGCTTTGGGATCCAGCTGCTTGCTCACTCTGCACAGAGCAACTAACAATGTCAGGCCTTCGTGAACAGTTGAGAATTCTTTCAGCACTTTTGGCTTGATCTGTATGTCTACAAGGTATTTCCTCGATGCATGTTAGATGCGTATCTCCCTGAATATGGTATCGTATTCCCTTCTCATTCGTTTCATTTTTAGCTGAAGACCCTGGAATGTTTGGTTGTCCAGCAGGAATCTTAGCAGCTTTGCTTAAGTGAGACTCTGGTTTGACCACAGTACTTATAGGCTGGTCCTTGCAAGGAAACACACCAACCACATCACTCCCATCGATACATCCCAGTCGATTCTGCAGTTCAGCAAAGGTGTTGCACTTGAGACATTCCAAGTCAGGTGTACTCGATTCGAATGGCTTTTGTTGAGGGGGCTGCTTTTTTATGTCCTTTTTCGGAGTGGAGGGAGAAATGGACTTTAGAAGTTCACAGCGCTTTATGAAAGATGTCCCCTTAAAGTCGGCCTTACTTCTCTGTAAAGATGGAATTATTGGCACAAACTCTTGACTCCCTCTGACCTCTTCATTGAGGAGGACACAACCACTCGGATCCACACAAATGACAGTGTCACAAGACTTGTCACTTCTAGAGTGCTCTTCTAAATCATCAAAAAGACGATGCAAAGAGAAATCGTGGTCTAACGTACTTGCAGAGCGAAACGCTCTTAGCCTGCTAGGCTCGTTCAGTTTCTTCTCTTTTCCCGAGTTTCTCCCCGCGAGTGAGCTGGAGGAAGATTTCTAATAACGAAAAAAAGAATGAATACCAGCATGTTCCCTTTCCCTTTTTATTTAAAAGGGCATAAAATGAGGTTAATAATATGCAGTACTGTACACAAGTGAGAAACCACACTTTCATCTGTTGTGTTTCAACAGACATCATGTTCAGGTTCTTGATTTGTTAGTGTCTAAAAGGAGATCCTTCAGAGATAATCAGATACAGCTGTATGCAGAATTATATTGTTGTGTTTTAACATATCCCCTGTAGGAAACAAATTAAATCATGGGTGTAAATCCCGGAGGGGACGGGGGGCATGTCCCCCCCATTCGAGGGTTGTCCCCACCAAAAAAATTATTAAAAAATATTGCACTCTCTATTAAGAAAAATATATGTCTGTGTACCTAAAATAATTGTGTAAGTAGAAAAAAAAAAAAAACAAATGCAAAAAATGCCCTTCCTCACAGTGGTTTGGTCCACTGCCTGTTCCCCCTCCCCTTCCTCACAGTGGTTTGGCCCACTGCCTGTTCCCCCTCCCCTTCCTCACAGTGGTTTGGTCCACTGCCCACTTTCTCAGTTAATCTCACCTACTCTACACACACACACACTCGAGTCAGGTGTGTGGCTGCGGTTGAATTAATAACTCCAGTAAGTAGGGTATTTTATTCACTTTAAATAAAGCGATTCTCTTTAATATAGTTGATGCCGACTCATTCATGAATTAGTTGCGGCAAAAATGCTGATTACAGATGTAATTTTCCACGAACCTGCTATTTTAGCGATTAAAATATCACTTATCTAGTTAACGTTAGCTTGTTTACAATAGCTTGTTGCATAGTGCGCTGCAAAATAAAACACATTGTTTTATTTGTGATGACTTGGCATAATGTTAACTTAACATTAACATTAACAGCCACAGTTAGCATATTGTTTAGCTGTGCATTCACTAAATGAGCACTGTGTCCAAACTGACTCCACTGTAATTTTTTCTATAATCAATTTCTATTCTGTTTTTAAGTGTCTTTATTAATTTTAAATAAAATATTAAAAATAAATATTTTTAATTCCTAGTACTTATGTTTTATTTATAAGTATAATTTGACTGTATTATTTGTGTCCCCTTCAAATATTGCTCTTGAGAAATTTTATATTTACTGCCCCCCCCCTACTGTTAAATGAAATTTACGCCCAAAAATTAAATTAGATATTTTTTCTGCAATTTTTCTACTTGGTAAGTTTAACATTTTGTGGATAAAACACATATCTCTGTGGATTTCTGCTGACAAACTGAAAGCAAGTCGTCTAAAAAAAAAGGCTGTAAGCTGCAATAAATGCAAAGGAGGGACTCTCTAAATACTGAAGCTATTTACCTTATACTTGTTGGTGATTTATAATTTATAGCGAAATATATTTGCTGCTTTCGTCCTGATGCTAAAATTGCATTTACTTGTTCATAAAGGTCATTTTGACTGGAAATTAAATCAGTGAAAGGGTAGTCTCTGACGTTTGCACAGACCTGGATATATAGATAACGCACGATTGAATCTCAGAAAAAAGTTTCAAAGACGAACCTTAGTCTTCTTTTGTAACCTTCGAATCTGTGAGACGACCTGGATGGTGCAGATCGTCTCGGAGAGGTCGTCTTGTGAAGTGGAGATGTGGGCTACGATGGTGGTGCAGCAGTTGACATTGCTCAGAGACTCCTGCATGAGCATGGCCAGTTTACTGCCCCTGCAACAATAACAAAAATAAATAAATAATGACATGTTACAAGGTCATGTGAGGTTCATGTTTGTATAAGATTTCATTATGTGGCTGAAATATTTGGACGACATACTTGTTAGGTACATGTTTGTTCCCATTCAGCTTGGTCATAATGACATTTCCGAGGTCAACGAGGCAGACTGCTGTATTGTTCTTATTCCTCTCCTTCGTACAGCTCCCTAAGTCAATTAGGCTCAACTTGCTTTGGTCCACGTTCACTGGAGAAGGGTTTTTTTGAGAGACACAGAAAGAACAAAATAATGCCTCACAGAATACTGGTTGAAGCTCGAGAATAAAATTACTATCCATGGACAGTCAGCAGTGCTACTTACTCCCAGGTTTAGTGCTACTCTCTATGTGTTGCTGGCACACATGTAGGGTGAAGAACATGTGGCAGTGATGTTGGAGTCCTGCCCCACTCCCTGCCGCGCCTGAGCTCCGAGAGGCCAGGGCTGCATCCAGTAGAAAAGCAGCTCTCTCGGCTGTAGGAGCACTTAGCACACTGTTGTTGCAGAGCTGCCGTAAAAATGTTGACAACTCGATTACCACATTCCAAACGAGGTTGGTAATATATTTATTAATGAGGACGTCATTAATATTAAATAACTCGATTCAAATAAATATTACATTTGAGGTCACACTTGTGAAAAGAATGAATAATGCATGCAGCTCTACATTTCTGGCAGTCATTTCGCACTCAGACATGTCTCAGGGTTAAAACCAGGCGCTGTGCTTCGAGACCGTACCTGTATTCCACAGACAGGGTCTTCCAGGAGGTAAATATTGGGTTTGTGGGTGTCTTTGCAATCGCCTGACTCGACGTCAGACAGCAAGTCCCTGATGACCTCAGTCTCCCCACACACTTCCACAGCGGACACAGAGACGGTGATATTTGCCCATGTCCTGTCCTTCTTTCTGTTGATGAGCTTGAAAAGCCAAGAGATGGCACAGGGGATGATTCCGAGACTTGGTGAGCAATCGTCACGGCCGATCATTGTGTAGGACGTTCCTGTAAATAAAGAGAGACGAAGGAAGAGGACGAGAGATGAGCCCTTCGTGCAGGAGAACAGAGAACCACCTGCTATCTTTTCAATTATTTGTCAGTCGTCTCAACATCCATTATTTCTGAATGCACCCATTTCGAGATTCAGTGTCACCAAAATGCACGTTTATGGATTCTGGCTTTGCGAGAGGAGTTCACTGTGTGTTATTAAAAAAAATGTCATGCGATGTCGCCTCCAATTAAACGCAAACCACCATTAGTCACACACAGCCACAATCTAGTTTAAAAGATTTATAACTCCTGGCTGTGAGCCAGGAACCTTTACAGATGGGCAGAAAATGTAATTAGTTAATAGCCAGTGATGTCATGCTGCAAGGAAGAATTGTTCCCATGATTTTTGCCCGGACAGTTATTAATAATCTGCTAAGTGAGTGACCCACGGTGACCTCCAGTATAGGGATCCCCCTAAAGATAGGACAACATTAACGTACATCCGTTGAGAGCCACCCCAAGTCACTTCCACTGGCCTTTTAGGGCAAGAGAGTTGACTCTCAGCCGTTTTGTGTTGACAAAGTAAGTGGCACACAGTGCTATTAAAAACACTCGCAATGTATAATTGATTTATCTAGATTTATTTCTCTAAAAGGTGAACGATGAAACAGAGGTCGAAAGCACAGCACTCAAAATACTTAAGAGGCAAACGGCGCGCGTTAGAAATAGAGCAAAGGAAAGAGGGGTTCGTTCATTTTAAATGAAGCTAGCGGATGGCAGCTTTCAGCAAATAGAATCTAATACAGCATACAGCTTTGCACTTACCCATTTTGGTTCGTCCAAAGCTTAAAATGCAGCCATCAGCTCCAGCAAGCACAGACTGGAGAACCTCCAACAAACTTTTCTCACATACTTCGGCCTAGTGATAGGATTAAAAGGGTTAAAGCATCCAAGTGATTTACTTACAGTATTATAATCAAACTGAATAGTAAGTGCCGTTCTCAAGGGCAACAGAGAACTGCAGGGTTGTCGATACCTACTTATCTTGAGATGCGCTCAAAATTTAAACCTAAAATGCCCTTGGATTCTTGGCACATTTGACCAATTTTAGGTTACATTTTAAAATGTGTTTAAATGTGTCCTGTTTTGGAGATGTGAGGTTTTAAACAGTACCAGTTCAGTATTCCTGACAGCTGGACTGAACTGTAGCAAGCCCATAAAGTTTGTGTCGCTTGTTGAGTGTGAACCAGTTTTTAAATATATACAAACCAGGGCTGCACGATATATCGCAAATTTATCGTCATCGCGATATCAACGTGGGGAATATCCATATCGCCGAAGACTGACTGAACTGCAGTAAACGGTGTTTTTCCAAAACTCTTCACCCAGAGCCACAGAGAAGAGGGCAGAAACATCACTGGGGCAGTTTCTTCATCTTCTGTTCTGCTGTTACAGATTCTTCCTTTTGCTGTTTTTTTCTGGCTAAGAACTTACTATCATTTAAATTATGTTTACATTCATTTAAGATTTAAAATTATTAAAAAAATATTTTCAAATGTTTTATGGGAGGCATTAAATGCTCTGTTTAAGTAAATTCTTTAAAAAAAAAAACATGTTGGAATGAAAATATTGCATTTTCTGCATAGACTAGTCGGCATCTTCGGAATCTGGAGTCTATATGACCAGCAAACCCAAAGCAGAAAAACATGAACACTATAAAGGCTATGTTTTTACTCACTTATCGCATGTGATATCGCCATCGCAGCACTCCATCGCATGTTTTCCTAATATCGAACCAATATGCATGTAATGTTGACCGAATTTAGCACAATTAATATGTCTCAAAACCAGAATCCAGCTAAGCACCTAAATGAAATTGGGAAATCTGGATGGGATTATGGCCCAGATGGTATGTGACTGACATGAAGATGTGCTTTCAGTTAATCATGCAAAAAAATATAGACCTGGGATGACTCAGGACCAAAGGCAGCATCAAAGGTGAAGGTCTTTGGGGTGGAGGATGCCCCCGCAGCCAGTCTCTTTGTGTTTTGGGTGGCAGGCTCCAGCACTGTGACCTGTTTCTTGCGTAGGTCAAGTTTGAGGGAATGTGACTTAGATGAGTCTGCCATCAGGAATGGGCTGATTCGCAGCATCACTTTGACCTAAATATGTGGAGCCAAAGAAAAAGAGTTCATTAATAATGAACCATTATTTTATACCATATTTATAGAGCCCTTTTTAATACATGCAGTATTTCTGAATTTCTCACTACAGAAAAAAAAATAAATAAAGAGCAGTTTATTGTCATAAATAAGACAAAGGTTTGAGAGGCAAAACGTTCCAAAATGATTCCCGAATACACCAAGTTTCTAGGCAAGCCAGAAGAGCAGTTTGGCATAAAATGGGGCATACACTATACACTACATGGACAAAAATATTAGGACACCTGACCATTACACCAAAAGGGTCTTTAATGACACAAGGACTTTAATATGGAGTTGGTCCCCCTTTTGCTGCTTAACAGTGTCTTCTTGTAAGGCTTTGCACAGTGTTTTGTGGGAACTTGTGTCCATTCATTCTGTAGAGCATTCATAAGGTCAAGCACTGATGTTGGACGAGAATGCCTGGCTCAAAATCTCTGTTCCAGTTCATCCCAAAGGTTTAGGATGGGGTTGAGGTCAGGGTTCTGTGTGGACCAGTCAAATTCTTTCACACCAAACTCATCCAACCATGTCTTTATGGAGCTTGTTCCAGCACAGTCCTGCTGGAATAGAAAAGGTTCTTCCCCAAACAGTGTCCACAAAGTGGGAAGCATGGTGTTGTCCAAAATGTCTTAATATGCTGAAGCATTAAGATTGTCCTTCACTGTAAGTAACGGACCTAGCAAACCCTAAAAAACAGGTGTCCAAATACTTTTGTCCACATAGCGCTACTGTGAATTCAAGTGGTGTAAGTACAATACTGGATGGCATAGATGGCTTTATACAATCCATCAAATACCAGTAGATTTGACATCTATCTTGCTCTGCCAGGAACAAGGCCAGCGGGGCAGTGATCTAAAGCATCCACACACAATGGTCCATAAACAAAGACCAATGAGCCAGCAAAGGAGATATTTTGGAGAGATTTTATTTGAAGGAATGTACCTCCTGTATCACTACAACAGAACACTCAGGCAAAGGAGGGTGCACAAAAAAGGGGTCCTTATGATTGTAGAACAGTTACAACTACATATGGACCCCACATTTCGAACTGTAGGTACATATTGTTTATATAGTTTATACTTTAAATAGTTTATATATGAAAACCGACTGCATTTGAATGAATCAAAATTAGGGCCTTGTCTCGAAGGCAAAGTTACAGTAGCCAGATTATTATTATATAGAGAGACTAGGGCTGTAACGGTACATGTATTCGTACCGAACCGTCACGGTACACGGGTCACGGTTCGGTACATGATGTCTTTCGGAGAATACACGGTACGACGGAGAAGACGTGACTGAAGTAATACAGAATCACAGAGGGACCAAAAAGCGCAAGTAAATCATAAACCTGGGTCGTAGTGTGGTGCAATAGTGCCACCTTCTGGCGTAACAATTCTGCTGCCTTACACATACATGAAAATTTAAGCAAGTGTGTGTGTGTTTACTGGTTAATACACTGCTGTTTATTTAAAATAAATGAAAACATTCCTGTTGTACCGAACCCATATCGAACCGTGACCCCAAAACCGGGGTACGTACGGAACCGTGACATCTGTGTACCGTTACAAGAGAGACGTACAAATATAAGATACAATTTGTGTAATATGTTGCACAAAGCTTCACCCAATATGTCACCTTATGATATCGAATATATAAACAGAAGGAAAATGTAGGATATGGGCCTTACACTGAGGAACTTTACAGTTCTGATCCAGTAACTGATGCAATGGTGAAATTGATTGCACATTACCTCAGATTCTATTAAATAGGCAGCTTACTGAGTCTGATATGTAATGCACTTGTTCAGCTACTGACGTTATCTCCAACTCTGTTGAGTGTCCTGTCAAATTGCGTTTATGAGAGATGAATTATTTAAGAGCCCATTTGCCCTGCCAGATTTGAGGGATGAGCCTGGCTGAGTGCATGCTTACCACCAGGTGCTAGAATGAGAGATGTCTAATTTGAAACTGAAGACGGTCTGCCATCACTGTGAGCTGTGAGAGCTGCATGTGATCAATTGAACTTAACTGATCTTCCTGCTCTTGGGAGGCGGCACAGGAAAGACATAAAAAGGTTGTAGCGTTGGCACAGGAAGGGCATTAAGGTTTTAAAGGACATTTTTTAAAGGTTGTGTGTGTGTGTGTGTGTGTGTGTGTGTGTGTGTGTGTGTGTGTGTGTGTGTGTGTGTGTGTGTGTGTGTGTGAGAATCAGAGGTAACTTGAAGTGTGAGTGTGTTGACGATGATGGGAACCTGTGTGTGTGTGTGTGTGTGTGTGTGTGTATGTGTGTGTGTGTGTGAGTAAGCGTGTGTGTGCATGTGTGAGGAGCCTAAAAACAAACCGAAACGCATCATTTATGCTTAAAATTGGTTTGCATTTATTTATTTAGGACGTGTGCACATGAATATGCGCATATTTGCGTTTTCAGTGGCAGCAGATTTGATTACCCATACAGAACAACAGCACGGGGTGGGGGGGGGGGTGCAGAGAGAGAGAGAGAGAGAGATGGTGGGGGGAGAGCGAGACAGAGACATTAGAACATTAGAGCACGAGAGAAAGAGAGAGAGAGAGTGAGAGAGAACAGAATATTAGAAAGAAGTCGGGAGAACAGAGGGAGCGGGGAGAGAAGCGCACACAAAAAGAAAGAGAGAAAGGAGAGTCAGAAGGAGGGAGAGAAAAAGAGAGAGAGCTTTAGAGAGAGAGAACAGAGAAAGAGCCAGAGGGAAAGGAAGAGCAAGAAGAGAGGCACGAGATGGGTGAGGGGGGGGGGGATAAAAGAAGAAGAAAGACAAAACAGAGGTGAAAAAAGACAAAGAAAGATCTAGAAAAGAGAGAAGGACTGAAGAGAAATCAAGAGAGATAAAGAGAAACAAAGAAGGAGGGAGAGGGGAAGAAAGGGTGAGACGAAACAGAGATAGCGGCAGGACAGCGAGAAAAAGGAGAGAGGGATGAAAGGGAGAAAGATAGAACCGAGCGAGAGAAAGAGCGAGAGATAATGGAGAAGAGATGAAAGAGATGGAATGATATAACAGAGAAGACAGAGAAAAAATGTCTAATTATTTGTTTCCATTATGTGTTATTATATATTCTAAATATAGCATATATATACTGTATTTGGTTGGGGGGGCACCCAACAGAGAAACAGAAAAATGTGAGAGAGAGGGAGAGAGAGAGAGACAAAAAAAGAGAGAAAGAAAGACTCTTGTTACAGTATTTGTTTGTTATTGTTGTAATTATTATTCTACCTTCTACCTTTGATATTTCTATCACTGAATACAATCAGCCACCAAAACACTCCCTCTCTGAGCCTCTGCTGCAGTATTCGATACAGTCATGCTCATAAAACTAGAGAGAGAGAGACACACAGAGAGAGAGAAATAGGCAGAGAGAGAGAGAGAGATAGAGAAAGAGAGAGACAGAGAGACAGACAGAGAGAAAGGGGGAAAGAGAGAGACAGAGAGAGAGCGAGTGAAAGAGAGACAGAAAGAGAGAGCGCGCGAGAGAGAGAGAGATAGAACGAGAGAGAGAGAGAGAGACAGAAAGACAGAGAGAGAGAGAGACAGAGAGAGACAGAGAGAGACAGAGAGAGAGAGAGAGAGAGAGAGAGAGGAGACAATGTGTGAAATCTCTCCTTTGTCCAGCCAGGAGGGATTTTAAAGGTAATCTCACGGAGTGGGGGGGGGGGGGGGGGGGGGGGGGGGGGGGGGGGGGGGGGGGGGGGGGGGGG
>JBBPDC010000007.1:1684017-1697382 GCA_037974485.1 Hemigrammopetersius urotaenia | reverse complement strand
TATTTACATTTTCTTTAAGGGTAATGTATTAAACTGAGTTCCAAATGAAATTAAAGTGATCTGGGAGAACATTTGGGCCATATTTATGGTTTACACTATAAAAATAGCCATTGGGATCATTCTGGGGGGGTTTAATCTTGATTAATTCCAAGATTACAATGAGATTAATGTAGATTAAAAAAATTAATCTGTGGCCACCTCTAATAAATAAATAAATAATTATATATATATAATATATATATACACACACACCAGTTTAAAAATTAATTTCAACCAGCTTCAGAGACCAATCTGGCCTTTTCTGCATGATGGAAATAAACACGAAATCAAATGCAACACAGGGAAAGCCAACACAGGCTTCACAGTAGATGCTCAAATCTTGGCTGCAAAAAATTCATTTGCAAAAGGAACGTTGCCACGACGTCCCACATGTTCCAGAGATTACTCTGGAGCGGGCAGAGCTCTGAGCTGAACTCGCCGTGCTGCTGCATGGAAGACAGCGCAGCTGCTTCCATTTGTTTTTGCATCTTTTTGACAACATTATTGAAGGGTATTGCAGAACAAAACCTACGCACTATAAATACCAGACAGTCGAGCCACATAGCCGCTTCTCTCCACAGCATGCAATTAGCTGGGGGAAATAAAACACATCTATTAAACCTAAATGGTCCAGGCGTATGGAAGAGAAGCGCTAATTTGAACAGTGAAGTAACCGTTTTAACAGAGTATCCCACCGTTACCTTTAAGGAAAACTTATCAGGCGGTTTGAAATGGATCAAAGCTCTTTTGCTTTTAGTAATGAGCTTCCGCCCAGAGGCTCAGAAACGCGGCGCCTCCCAAATCAGATATGTGGATTTTGCTGCATATCCCGCACCACAGTGATTTCCAATGGAAGGCTAAAGAGAAGACTGTAAATGTGACTCTCAAAGCATGGCTATCCTCTTAAGTGGATAAACAACACAGCAGCCTGAAGCTCTGTCTTTATGCTGTTTTGACTTTGATGAGTCTGAGCCGAACACAAAGTCGTGAGGAAGTGAAACTCCTAAGCCCCAAATTCAGCTTTATATACGTCCATAATCGCAGGGCTAAATCCAATTCAGTGCTTTTTAATACCTTTTAAAGAGAAATTAAACTTCTTCCAGCATAGAACATCACACACAAATTCCAAAATGGTGCATAGTAATGCCTTTGTTTGTTGATTTATTGAATAAAATTAAATGGTTAAAAACATACCACACTCGATTCACAAGCTTCTCTGAAGACATTAAATACTATGCATCATCAAATGCCAAATTGGTGATGACGATTAGATCTTTTGTGTGAATGCAGAACAGACCATGTTCTAGTTTGTTCAGATCAGAGGAGCAGTATTACAAAATACAAAACTGTGCTCTTTCTTTTTACGGTAGTTCTGCTGTCAAGTAGCCCTTCAGTTTTGACCACTTCAGACATGCTATGGCCTCAAATTTCAAAATACACACAAACCCACACACTGACCTCTGTCTCCACTTGTACTTTGACCTTTAGTTGGCTCTCTCTGTACTGATTAGCTCTGGACACCTGCTCCTCAATTCCACACAGCACTGCCTCGCAGCCCGCACACCTGACAGAGGAACACACACACACAGTTATAGTCATGTGATCACCACAGCTGTCACTTTTTAATTTTACTGCCCACATACACTCCTCATCTCGGGTTACTCAGATGTGTGTCACTCTGGATAAAAGCATCAACTAAACACCGAAAAAGTTAATTTAGACACACACACACACACACGTTAGGGTTTGAATTATCGTTCTTATCAAATATTTTAGGGGTTAAAAAGGAAGACAAGTGTTTAGAAAACAAAAACCTCTTCATTCTGAACATTCACAATGTCTCAAAGAGTAAAATGCAAACTAAACCTTAAAAATAAATATTAATATGTTGATGCCTGACATATTCACCTAAAACTTGGTCCTGGCAGAAATGTCGTGTTTAGGAACCGATAAGTAGAAACAAAATTTAAAAACAAAAAGAATAATATGATGCTAGTTCCAAACAACTTTTGTAGTATTTCAAACGATTAAGTAAAAAGCTGTGAAAACCTCTACAATGCCTAAAGACACCAACAATTAATTTCAAAGAAAAGCATCCAAAATAAAGATACAACTTTAAAACCCAGAAACCCAGAATTCAAAAGTGATAACTCTGAGGGCAGATAACTTAACAAGAAACTACCAGAAATACATAACTATAGTATTTTATTTATCATTTAATAACCAAACACAATACTATAATAACCGTACTGTGCAAAAGTCTTGGGCACATACGTAAATAGTTTAAAGCCATTTTCCTCATAATTCCGCAAGAAAAAAAAGGCAAACAAACAAGAAAGCAGTAAAGGTTCGGTTCCAGATTCCTCCTCGGTTCCTAAAGCCGTTGTTTGGATGGTGAAACTCCATCAGCAGCTCCTGATTTAATTTAATGAGAGACTGATGTAGTCAAACCAGGTTTCTGATGGAAACTACAACTAATACTGGACTTCCAGTATCTGGGTATCTGTATTTATTATGTTTATTAATATTTTAAAAATGCAGTTTTTAAATATGATTTGTGCTGGTGGTTAAGACTAATGCACAGCACTGTAAGCCAGAAGTGTACTGGAGAGGCGGTGTCCTGCACTGCTTGCTGAACTCTTAGAGAATCCATAATATAACTCATTTGTTACCCGTCAGGTTCAGTGGATGTGTTTCAGCAAAGAGACCAAACTGTGTAGGACAACAGAAACCCTCCTGGTGTGAGTCATACTAATTATTTTAATGGCAGTGGTGTATTTATACACACACACAGAGGGGCAGCTGATAGCTTAGTGGTTAGAGAAGGTTGTGGGTTTGAATCCCAGTGCCACCACTGGGGCACCCTTGAGCAAGATATGGATCCCCACACACTGCCTTCCTGGTCACTTCACACTCACCACTCCTGCAGTGTGTTCGCTATATTGGGCAGCTCGTTGGGGCCCAGGTCACGGCCCACACTGAAGTCCACCTCCACCTGCTGGTTTCGCTGGTCCAGTTTGCCGTGGATGATGTCGCAGTAGACGGCCTCAATCAGCAGGTCCTCCAGCTCGCGCACGTTCTTCAGCTCTAGCTGCTGCAGCAGCAGCGAGTACGGCAGACACTGCGGCAGAGGATGCACCAATTACTTCCCAAAACCATGCTTTGCTTTGCTTGGAGAAGTTTACAAGAAAACATTAACTAAAACTAACTAACTTTCATCTCCCTGGCACCAGATTTTCAAAGCAAGAGGCAATAAGACGCTCCAACTATGAATCTGGTGGCTACACCAAAGATCACAGAAGTAGTGCTGGAGATGATATTTATGATTTATACACTGACTGTCAAAAGTGTGGGGCTTGGAGAGGACACTGGATCTGACTCACACAGCAAGCTCAGCTGAATGGGTTCTCAGCCCCTCCCCTCACCAACAAACCAAAACCGTCCACCAGCACCACCCATCAAACTGAAAACGCTACCCCACTACTTTACCCAGGTTTAGACACTCAGCCACACGCTTAGACCATGAGTAGGCAGAAGGTCTTATTTTTAGTAAATATGAGAAGACTTGGTTACAGCACAAAGCAACATGTAGTACTTACTGGAGTAATCGTTTCTTCATATTTTTAATGTGTTTCCACATTTTTCCCCACTGATGCCATAAACCTGAACCGACCTTAGGGCTCCACATCTGTGGTCGAAGAGCTGTTAATGGCCCAAAATCTGAAACTGAACCGGCCCTGGAGCAGATTAGATGT
This sequence comes from Hemigrammopetersius urotaenia, assembly GCA_037974485.1. Lineage (NCBI taxonomy): Eukaryota > Metazoa > Chordata > Actinopteri > Characiformes > Alestidae > Hemigrammopetersius > Hemigrammopetersius urotaenia. The sequence continues at coordinate 1,693,588 of JBBPDC010000007.1, read as the reverse complement.
TGCCATGGTGATGCAGTTTGGTAAAATGTGATCGACCCAGAGTTAGACTGAAATAAGCCCAGGTTAACTGGCCAAGTCACGTCTCCTTTACGAGACACAATGTATTAAAATAAATGCTATCAGTAGAAAACAAGTCGGACCTAATCAGAGTAATAAATCTACCCCACACTCAAACTTTGATGTGTGTTTTTTCTACATATAATTCTATCATGAATTAAAATATAGTTTTCAATAATATAATGTTTTACTGTGTTCTAAAGTGACGTTCTCCAAAAACAGCTCATATCAAGGTCCCAAAATCAATATCGAACAATGTTAATGAACCTCTAAAATTCATTAACATTTTTTAACAAACAAGCATGTTTTCTATGTCCAGTTGTAACAAGTCAGCATATAAAAGGAAGCTGTTAAGATCTGTAAAAACTGCTAAAATTGAAAATGGGACGATGCCAAAGCCCACACACTTATCTTCCTCATGTGACATCAGCGAAACCAACTCCTCAAAGTGAGAGAGACAGCTTAATCAACACGAGACTGAGCGCGGAAGCTATATATACCCGGGGGATTAGCAAATGGATGTTTTATGATTAAAAACTTGGCAGGTATTTTTTTTCTTAATAACAAGTGAAAAACAAATATATAAATAAAAAATTATCAAGAAAATAAATAAATAAGCATCAGCTGGAAACTTTCCAACAAACCCCACCGTCCCCGAACATTTGGCGAGCGGTGGAATTCAGACGACCTTCTAAAAGTACCTTGAGGTTGGAGGCCAGGCTGATGATTGACAGGTGGCGGAGCTTGTTTCTCTGGGGCGGCGTCAGCTCGGGGAGCGAGGCGGCTCTCTCTGGGCGGGGCAGACAAAAAACAAAAGAACACCACGATCACTGATTCTGTACCAGGGACCAGGCTGATGACCAGCCTCTTCAAAAGTGTGACAGAGAAACCTCTACAGAGTGTGACGGAGCCAGACTGATGAATCTCACGCCCTGGGGTGTAATATCTATTCAACCTGTGTTGTCATGGTTACCTTTGTAGTCGGAGTAGGTTCCGTAAGCGAAAAGATTGAGGAGCTGATAGACGGGTGCATGAGGGCCCGTCTCCAACTGGTGGGGGGTGGAGTGGAGGGAGGAGAGAGAGAGAGACACAAAGATGATGTACAGAATAAATAATACATGATGGACATAACAGATTACATAAAATTATTTTTTTCTCTTGTGAATGACTAATATACTCACAAAACCTAGGAGTACCAAAGACTGTAAGATCATGTAATACTGTTTCTATTCATTATTGTAAAAAAAAACACAAGAGCACAGCACACAAAGCGAAAGGTGAAATTCTTCCTCTGGATTAAACCCATTCACCAAGTGAAGCAGTGGGCGGCCAGGAACACAGCAGAGTGTGGGGACGGTCCCTTACAGGTGCCACTAGCAGTCCTGGGATTCAAACCCACAGCCTTCTGATTGCAGAGGCAAGTCCATAACCACCAGGACACCAGCTGCCCCATAGTGTTTTTCATAATTTAGTCACGTTCAATTCCATACACAAGCTAGGACTCCACAAATTACACAAAACCAGCAACACTGTGGGGAGAAGGCCAAGTCGATTGAAGATCGACCACATCACTCCAATTTGCTGCTCAGGTTATGTCAACGGGCAGCTCAACACAGCTGGAGAGCACTGAGAATACCATTTCTTACATCAGCTGACAGACGCCGCACTGGCTGGCATCACGCTGACTGAAAGGCCGACCTGCCCACTCAGAGTCAGTGGAATCTTTCTGAAAAATCTTTCTTGGAATCCTGGCCACGGATGGCTGCAGCATCATCTGGGACCAAACTCTCAATCTCCTAATGCTTAGAAAGCTGTGCCACTCAGGAGCTCCATTCCAGTTTGATCAATGAAACAGCAAAGCAAAATCAACGGCAATTAACCCCAAAGCCCAGGGGAACCAGTTCTACCGTCCCTTCACATAAGGCAAACCCAGTCCAGACTGGTCTCATTCATTCATGGTTCCCTGCTGGTGGAACGAGCTGCCCAAGGCAACCAGAGCAGCATCTTCAAAAGCCTCCTGAAGACTCATTTATTCAGAGAGCACCTCCTCTCCTGATGCCATTCTGCACTTGCTGTTCCATCTGAATAAGTTTATCTTCTTGCACTACTCCTGAATTAAAAAGATTTAGCACTTAGAACTTCTCACACAGTTCTGAAGCTTGAGTGTCTCCACAAATTGCACGTCGCTTTGGATTTGCCAAATGAATGTAGTGTAATGTAATGTAAGCTACATTCAAGAGCTCAGCAGGTAAAGGCTGATCAATTCCAAAGTTTAGATCCTTACAAACCTGAAATATCCTTTCCATTTGACATTTCTTGTCCTGCTTGCATATATAGTACTGTGAAAATGTCTTAAGACGCATGAGAAGTTTAGCATGAGAAGTTTAGCTGAGCAGTATGTTTTTAAACCTAATATTAGATGCTATTCAAATAATAATACAGTGAATAGTGATTCTATGCATGTCTGTGCTTACATAATTATTCCCAGTCCAGTATTACAATGTAGTTTTCATCAAATCCTCAAAAAACCTGGTGCAGGTCAGTCAATACATCGTTAAACTAAATCAGGAGCTGCTGATGGAGTGTCACAAATCCAGTCAACGGCTGGAGGAACCGAGGCGGAATCTGGATCGGTTCTCCTCACCAGCATTTTACACACAAAACAAATCTTGATATTACTTAATGGTTTCTTGTTTGTTTGTTTGAATTTATTCTAATGTGAACGTGTGTGTTTGCTGGAAGAAAGTCCCTCAATGCTCGGATAAACAGCTTTAAACAGTTTGTACAGTACTTCACACATGTAAAGTTTCCTCTTTTTAGGCAAGATCAAAGTACTGGTACTAGAAAAGCTGCTAGTGTTGGAATTAGCAGCTTTTTAAAGCACCAGTCAGTACATATCTGATACTGATGGTCAGCTGGTAGGACAGCATAGCAGATAAACACCATTTCACCAGGTTAAGTTTGAGATCTTTTCACCACTAGCTGAGCAGCTCTTACAAATCTAAAAGATGCACCCGGATTATAATCATCAGACATATCAGAGATGCATGTTGGCAAATCCAGGGTAAAGAGCTGACAGGCAGCACTGTAAATGTTGCCATGGTGATGATGTCATTTCTTTCAGCCCACCAAAAATGGAAGATGATTAAAGGAGACCTTCAGGGCGTCTCAGTTATTTATTTCGGTGTGAGCTCTTTTGTGCTATCTTGTTTTTTCATTAATACACAGGTTCTGCGAGAAGGGCCGATGCGTTCTCGTCAACAGAAACGTGAGACTGGGGTTTGGGTTCTACCTCTCGGACGTTGGGCAGCTCCAGTATGTCCGAAAAAACGTAAAGCCCCGGAGTCTCCAGCAGAGAGCTGATCGCTTGAGCCAAGGCTGGACCTGACAGAGAGAGCAGCTGATCCACCTCCATCTGATAAGGAGAGATAAAGAGAGACAGAGACAATGAGAGACAGAGACAGACGGAGAGTGAGATACAGAGAGAGACAGACACAGAGAGACACACAGAGAGACAAAAAACATAAGAGACAAAGAGACACAGAGGCAAAGTGAAACAAAGACACACAGACAGAGAGACAGAGAAAGTGAAAGTGAGAGACAGACAGAGACAGAGAGAGACAGACAGAGAGAGAGGGAGGGGTTTAAATGGGGGAAAAAAAGGCTGATAAGACCAAGTGTAACAACAGGAAGGAGCTTAATCTCACTTAAATAAAGACTGCTGAATGTGACAGATGTCGTAATCAAATTTGTGCTCCCAGGGTGCAGTCTCTTATAATAAATGCACCTGGCTGTCAAAACCATTTAGAATAAACGTCGTTAAATTGCTGTAAAACCCTGTGCTGTAAATCAGACATTTATTTGACAGGTGGTGACATTTAAAAAACAGCCATGAAAAGTCAAAGAGGTTTTAATTCCAACTGCAAACACTTGTTAAAATCAGAAAGGTGCTGAATATTTCTCTGACCAAGAAAAACAAAAAGAAATGATAAAGTGGATCATACGTGAACAACCAAACAAAAAAATTAATGGGACATCATACAGCACCGTGCTTTCTATTACATGTTCTGCTCTTCTCTGCTTATTTGCACTTTTTGTAGTGGTGTGTAATGGGCTGCTGTTGTGTGTTGGGTTTGAAAAATAACATTTCTTTTCGGCTATATTGAGAGATGACAAAGACCACTTGCCCTCCATTAATGGTACTGGGGAGGGTCTCTAAGCTTGTGGAGACCTTCCCTCGACGGTAGGTGGGGTGAGGTGAGGTGAAACATGACGACTGGTTAATATTATATTCCTCTGCCCACTGGCCCATAGTATGTCATTATATTTTGATCGATGATGAGGAAAACAAGACTTCTGTCTTTTAAATGATCTATGACAACAATGACAACATTACAAGAGATGACCTCATCATTTCAGGACTCCAAAGAACAAACGGATGTCAGAAACATGTATTATAAAAACACACAGAAATAACAGGTGTTGAAGGTCATGGATATTGGAAATGGCTCACAAATTGGTACTTCCCTCCGATCTGAACTTCCTTCTAAGTTTACTACTACTTAACTTAGCATTCTATCGCTTGTCTATATGAGTGAGGACCATATAATGGGGATTATGTATTAAACATATGGATGGATAGGGTTAGGATTTGTCATATTGCTTATCGTCATCAACGTTTTTATCAATACTCTTATTTATCCTACTTTCCCTAATTTGGGGTACAAAAATATTAGATGAAATGCGAAGAGATTATTCATTCCTTAATTTTAAAAGAGGCCCAATACAGTCACATACGAGCACACCACTGCACAGCACACAGTGTGAACAATGAGAAATTCTTTCTTTGCTTTTAACCCCATCACCCAGTGAAGCCAAGGGCTGACAGCAACACAGTGCCTGGGGAGCAGTGAGTGTAGAACAGTGCGTGAGGAGGATGCCTTGCTCAAAAGTACCTAAGTGGTGTCGCTAGCAGTCATGGGATTTAAACTTACAACCTTCTGATCCATAACCAATAGGCCACCAGCAGCCAGAAGTTATTTAATGTCATTTTTTGGAGAAATAAGGAGCTAAACTGTTATCCTTCAAGACCATTTATGGCTTTGCCCCTCCATATCTATCCGACCTCCACTCGTACCCTCAGATAATCCTTCTCCATCCACTTGACTGTCCCTTCTAACCATCTTACCACTTGGAAATTCACTACCACCCGAGCAATGTATTTTCACACTTTAAATCTACACTCAAAACCCATCTGTTCAAGCGTGCTTATTCATCTGCAATGTCTAAATGGTGTAAATTTAATATGCTTTTTAATCTTATCTGTAATAATTGTTTTACTGTTTACATCATTCGTTTTATTGTATGGTGTCCTTGTGTGCCAGAAAGGCTCCAACAAATAAAATGTATTATTATTATTATTAGTAAACTGGTTCACGAGTTCAGTGCACATATGATAAAGAAGAAGTAATTGTCTGGAGGTGTCTAGTCAATAAATTATTCAATTGAGCATCAACCATCAGCATGCGTTGAGGCTGCATTAACGCTGCATAGACATCAATATCAGCATCATTTATACAGGAGAGTAATCATATTTCAGTACTGACCAGTCAGGAATCGGTTTAGTACCTGTACCCGATACGCATCCCTTGCTGATAACATGACTAAGCCAAAGAAGCAGCAGACGGGTTTACCAACATATCGCCTAGAGGTGAACTTGAACAGGAGCAGCTGAGGTAGCGTTCTAGCTATTGACAAGCTGCCTAGCCCACAAAAATAGACCTTTAACGTTACCTAGCTTCTAGGCTAACTGCGTGTCACAAATCTTTAGCTTTTACTGAATAAACCACTATTATCTGACTAATTAGGGTACTATATTAGGTCTAACATGTTTTCTTAAGCGTTGTCCATCAGAAAGCGAGCTGGTCGGGGTTTTGTTCACACGTCCATCCAGAGAGACGGATGCTAAAGTTCACCATTCCACCTTAAATGTTAGGCCTTAGTCATGGTCCATCAGAAAGAAAGATGGTTGAGTATCTTCTGTGGGAGGACAGGGTTGTGTCCACATGTCCATCCAGAGAGAGGCTAAATATTACAGCAACTTTCTGCATTTTCTGAGAAAGTTAAGGTGGAACGGCTTATTCGAAACACAAGCCCCTTCAGTCCAGTTTACCCACATTATACCACCAAATTAAACTTTGTGAATGTTGATGAGAATTAAAGATGCTAGGCAAAACCTCGGCTCTGTGAGATCAGTTTTAGCTCGCCTACACTTTCCCTGAGCGTCATGTAAACGAACCACATACAAATTTCCCTTTTTTTTTTTTTTTTACATCAGTGAGGGATTAAAATGTGAACTAAACACATTTTAAATGGCTTTTGAAGGGTTTTAACTACTCTAGCAACTTAAATATATAGCAGTGATTAAGGTAACAAAAAAAACAATAGAATAGTTAAATCAATCTGAAGCGTTAGGAGGTATGTTTACTGTAGCCTTAGCTTAGCATAGTCTAGCCTAGCTTAGCCAGGCCTTTTCATGTATGCGTGACCGTAGCGCAGACACTCCAGTACGGGTCTCTCAAGTGCGTTTATGGCTACTGTTCTGAACATTTAAATACGAGAAACATGAAGAAAAACCTTTACCTTTATCTGATAAACTAAAGTCGCTGCACTACCCTGCAATCCCCTCCGACTCTTCGGGTAAACTGACGGGCAACAACACAGCACTACCTTCCCTGATTGGACAAACAGGGAGGAGGCGGCGATGACAAGAACCGAATCGACCAATAATCTGATTCGAAACTGCGATAGCAGAATGACGTTAGTCTCCACCTGTTTACAGTTCATTTAATTTCCATTTTATTCTGTTTTTATAACTTTCCTGTCCCCTTTTGTGTTTAATTCTATCCTGTTTTGAGCCTGAACTATTTTAGTCATGTTAAAGCGTATTCAGTTCTATTTTAAACCAAAACGATCCACAAATACTTCCATGTGTTCACATGTGACTGTAAGGGTTTGCTTTTATTTTACTTTAAAATTTGACAAATAAATAATAAATGAAATTTGTACATATGATACAGTACAATATAATCAATTTTTGGGGTTCTGTAGTCTCATAAAAATTTTAAATGGAAACAAAGACAACAACCAGCACACTCCTCCTATCATCTTAGAGGCCAGTGTAAATGTTTGAATTTATACGAAGAATTTTACCATATAATCATTATATGAAACTTTGCTGCTGTGCAACTGCAGTAATTCAGAGACACCCCAAATCTGAGCTCAGCTGGGGCTTCTCAGAACCCACTCCAACGTCCCAATCTCTGTCCACAGACATCGAGAGATGAGCCAAAGTAAACTCAGCCTAGTTCAGCATGTCCCCTGTGTACTTTATTTGTAGAAAAATTATGCAAAAGGTATGAAAAAATAAAAGAAATCATCAAAAGAGTAATCAGAATATCACCTTTTTTTACATACAATTGTTTACAGTGCTTTCTGCTACAGCGGACATTTCTTTTAATGTTTATTTCTCCTGATTTTTATTTTTAACAAAAAAAAAATCTTACATTTACAAAACAGTTCAACATCAAAACTCATAACAGCAAGGGAATGCATTAGGAACAATAAAAACAATAAACAGAGCTTGCACTGTTTGTACATCTCAGAGTATTTTTAAAAAAAATATTTGTCCTTTAACTCTGGTATATTTGGGAGCAAAATCAATCTTCTGGTCTTCAGAAGTGCTTTAGTTGTTAACATTTAGTTACTGATTCTCCTCCCCGTGTTTCATTTCATCTTGTAATGTTTTGTACTTCATTATACGGTAAGGGTGGGCTCATTGTCTTATACGCAAGATTTTTCCCCCTACGATATTTAAGCCTCACACACTTGGGTTCCAGTGCTGAGAGAAGCCAGATGCACTAAGGGCGTACTCACCCGAGGCCTTGTACCGTGCTCAAGTAACAATCCTTTTACTTTAATGTAGGTTAAGGTTAATTTATCCACCTCTTCAAATGGAATACTTGGAGCAAACAATATTCTGATATTGCAGGTTGTTACTATGCTAGGTGATTGTGGTTGCTAGGCACTTGGTATGGTATCCCCGGTGGTTTGTAAACAGTTATGGTGTTCCAGGTGGTTGCCAGGCACTTGTATGGTACCCGTGATGGTCTAATGCAGCTATGGTGTTCCAGGTGGTTGCTAGGCACTTGCTATGGTATCCCTGGTGGTTTGTAAACAGTTATGGTGTTCCGGGCGGTTGCTATGGCATTTCTATATGGCTGCTGTGGTTACAAGGTGGTGTTAGAGTGTACTATGAGCATCATGGCAACATAAGAGGCGTATGCAGTCCTAAGGCCATATTGTGACTGGGGTGAAATAAAGTTTATATAAGAAGGTTCAGGTTCAGGTTCAGGAAGTTTCTGCCATTCATTCCGTTCAGTCTGACTTTGAACAGTTGCTGTGTAGAAACTGTACATCCAGTCAAAAACCTGTATACAAGCATAACTCTCGCACCAATCAGGTTTGTTTTGTAAACTCAATCAACCATTTAAACACGTCGTTCTTCACACAGCTTGCTTACTGTGTTTGTTTCAATGCAGTGACTCAGTCTACATGAATGGCATCCATCTCACAAATGCGTTTGTAGAGGAAGTCGCAGGGCACATCGAACCAGGACTTAGAGTGAGACTCCAGCACGGCACAGTCTTCCCCATGAAGGCCCCCAGACTGGTGATTATCTGGCTCTTGATGCCCTTCACTCCAGTACCTACAGGGGGCGACGGTGAGACAAATATAAAAAGCATTTCCAAATGTATTTTAATAACATTATTTAAAGTAATACAAAATCTGATAAAATAGTAATATTAACTCTGTCTGTCTCTCATTCTCTCTCTCTCTCTCTCTTTCAAACACACACACACACACACACACACACACACACACACATACACATACACATACACATACACACAGCAATAAACATAATAATAAACACAGTCTAAGGTGTCTGGTCTCACGTTTTGTTGACCAGTGTGTTGTCCACCCATTTCCACACCCCTTCTTCTTCAGAGTCCGACAATCCGATCCAGTAATGGTAGTCAAACCCACCAATGCTACGAGCGATTTTTCCCAGATCATCCTATACCAAAAATCAAAAAGTTCAATTCAACAAAAATGTATAAACAGCGAACATTTCAATGTATTTTAAAAATCTAAATTGCTATGTATTTATCTATAGTGTGGCGTGATTTATTCATTACAAATTATATCTTCTGCCCGACAATCTCAGTGAAAAGTGGAATCTTTGATATATTTATATAAATTTCAGAATATCAAAGAATATTTTTTGGAGTAATTACAGCGGGCACTGAATTGGAATTTAGTGCAAAAGCTTCTAATGAGTAAATCAGAGCCACCCGGCCGAGAGCTGCTGAATATGAAGTTGAAGTTTATTGTCATGTGTACAGAGTACAGTGTACAGAGCACAATGAAATTCTTACTTGAACACCCTCTT
>JBBPDC010000007.1:1666487-1683917 GCA_037974485.1 Hemigrammopetersius urotaenia | reverse complement strand
TCCTAATCACTGTCCCTACTTTGAAATGCTATCTAGAACACTGTTATAGAGAACATAAATGGCTCCTAATCACTGTCTCTACATTGAAATGCTATCTAGAACACTGTTATAGAGAACATAAATGCCCCCTAATCATTGTGCTATATAAAACACTGTTATAAAGAACATAAATGGCCCCTAATCACTGTTCCTACATTGAAATGCAATCTAGAACACTGTTATAGAGAACATAAATGGCTCCTAATCACTGTCCGTACATTTGAAGAACACAATCTGAGTAAACAGTTACTGGATAAGTGTACTGACCAAAACAGATTCATAATTCCAGCTGTGTATATTACTGGGGGAGCATCAAATAAAGTGATCAGTGACATGTGAGAGAATATTAAAATGAAGATGCATTTCATTTGAGAGAGAGAGGGGATAAGCTAGACTTCCCAAGTATGACGTGTGTGTTTGTGCGCGAGAGAATCTGTCACGGTTGAAGTTATTGGCACTAAAACAGGATGTGTATGCTTGAACAAACAGGTCACATTTAAATGATCGCACAGGAATCACACAAGCGTGCTTTCTTGTCACCCCCACCTGTCTCTCTTACACACACACACACACACACACACACACACACACACACACACACACACACACACACACACATTATTAAGTAAGAGGGTAGGCCTTATATTCTCAGATCAACCTCTACTCTATTATTGCACGCATCTCAATCCGTGCCTTAAATCAGGCGACGCAAACTTTATAAGTGTGTTAAGTTCTCTGTAGTCTCATTTTTTATGCAACATCAGCTAGCAGGTTCTGTTGCCCTGAGTCTCCAGTGTATTTGCATATTGTAGCGGTTAGGCTTCAGGAGGAGAGTGTGTGAGAACAGGATTGGTTAGTTTGCTTGTTTAACAGCTATTTGGGAGCCTTGCTGCAAGAAGGAATGGGATATATGTAGCAGATTTTAACCACACTGAATTAATTCTCTTGTCACACGGGTTTGTGATTGCGGGGTCAGTGGTAATTGTTGTTAATGGTCTTATTGTGAAGAGAAACAGCGATAGTGAATGGAGCCAGGGGTTGCGATGTCTACAATACATTTACTGTACAATACACAAACCCACCAGTGGATCTACACATGTCTTCTGCAAGTTTGTATGGATTACTGATCCCATGACATGCAGATTTTTTATGCTTTTATAAAGGTCTTAGTGGTCCCCAATACTGTATCTAACGTCTCTTTCTGAAATTCAGCCTTGGTGCAGAATTACAGTAATTTAGAGACAGTCCCATAATGAGATTTCCCTAGGACGTGCCGTTTCTGTGTCTGTAGCTTTAAATAATAACGAGGGGGGGGGGCAATTTTTATGACGACATAAGGGGAAAATTCCAGATCGGGCCATCTGAGCTGTCATTCACTCTCAACGGCGGAGCAGGATGATCAAACCACTCTTTACACCTATTGCCCTTTCTAGCAACTGCAGGACCACAGGCAGGTTGGCGGAACTCGTATAAATATTAAAAAAATCTCATAAAGTGAAATTTTCATGCCATGGGACCTTTAAAGTAGTGGTATATCTGAATAATAATCTGGGTACTATTTTGCCTCACATCACCCTACGTGTGTTTGTCCCTCAAAATTGTGTATTTGGCTAAAAGCTTCATAAAACCACAGTTAAATGTCAGACAGTGCATTCATAACGATTTTTATGTGGGAGCTTTTAGAAGCGGACGTTTGGTTCCATTCACCACCACTGTGAACAGTTTCTCTAGAACTTCTCAGTGTGAGGGTAAAAGTGTTTCAGATGCTGTTGGGTAAATGGTGGATTTTCTGTTTGAATAGACAGACAGGGCCTGGATCTCCTCACAGTAAAACATACAACTGCAGCTAATTCATCACTTAAAGCCAAAAAAGATCTGTTTTCAAATAGGCACAGAGTGAGCAAGAAATCTCAGCAATATAAAACTACAGCAGGTTATTTGAAGTTGTTTCTGGCTGTAAAACACGTAACTCGCCTGGACCCGGACACGCCTGGTCAAAATATGTCAGGTTTTTCCTCAAAGCTGTGTCCTTTATTGTCTGACAGACAGATCTGGTCACTGCAATACAAATCCAAAAACACACAGTTCTGTAGGGACACACAATACAAATGAGGTTAAATCTACCTGGAATACACATTACAAAGAAATGCAGAGAAGTTTGGGAGTCCCTGATCAAATGTAATGTTTTTGTTTCTCTAGAACGGGGGGGGGGGGTTGACACTAAACCCATGCTGAGCTCCTCTGTCCACATTGTCACTCTTGTTGACAAACTGCTTTGAGGTATAGTGTGTGTATTGTAGTCATAAAAATAATAAAATAAGATAACAGAAATACTACATCAATTTCACAGCTATAGACAGTCCGTTTTTTCCTGTGCAGTTAGATAAGTCATCCTAAGTTGAAACACACACGCGCACTCTCTCTCTCTCTCTCTCTCTCTCGCGCGCGCGCACACACACACACACACACACACACACTCACTCACTCTCACACACTGACGTAAACTTTCGCGAGGACGTTGATTCGTAGAACGGCGGACGTGACGTTAGTGGCGACAACGGTTTCCATGGCGACGCGCGTTGAGAACAGCGAGTGACGCTACCTACGTGACCCCGCCCACACACTGCGACCACGCCCCCTCCGCCCCCCTCCTCCTCCCTCCTCCTCCTCCTCCTTCTCATGTGGGCGAAACACGACACGAGAGAGAGAGAAGTAAGGCTGGTTACGGAGTGTGGAGGGGTGGAGGAAGAAAAGAAGAAAAGAAAGAGAAAAGTGACAGAGCTGTGGAAGGAGCGGAGGGAAACATATCTACGAGCTTTCTGTTTTTCCCCGAGATGCCCGAGAAACGGGAGGCATGTGAAAATGTTCCAACAAACAACAAGTCGCGTGACCAGGCGCTGGAACTGTGAGGAAGAAGCTCCGGGGCGCCGCTCTGCTCGGGTCAGTCTCTCTTCGGGACGGGTCTGATCTACTCCGGGCCGCTGGTGGAGCCTCCCGGAGTTTACCCTCCAAACTCCGGAGCGGGGAGGGGGCAGGGGCGGTGAGAGTGAGAGTGAGAGGAAACGAGGAGGAGGAGGAGAAGACTTCAGCGACAGTGCTCCGGAGGCTGGAAGTTGAGAGAGAGTCGTTGTGAGTGAAAGTTTGGTTCCTGGCTCCCGGACCTGGTGCAGGACGCCCCTCTCTCCCACCCCCTCCCTTCGCCCGGCCGGAGCTCAGCTTGCTACAGCGCCACACTTCAGCATGAAGACCCCGGGGGAATCGGGTACGTTCTGTCCCTTTTCCATCCACACACTCACACCTCTCTTATTCATGAACCCAAACCCAGTGTACCCTCGCTGGTTCGGCCCTGTTGCCGCTCACGGCCGGGTACGTGTTAGTAACTTGTGGGGCCGCCGCTGCTGTGGAATTTAACTTTTATTCCTACTGTAGACATCTTTTTTCCTATTGTACTCTTTTGCAACCCAAAGAGTAATTTTAATCCTCGCCTGCCTGCAGCTTACCAATGACAAGGGCAGCGTGTTTGTGTTTTTACAACCTCTTCTTCACCTGAGAGTGCAACACGTTGCGCTGGGGAAGTGTGCGACTTGTCCAGACCTGTGTGTTACAGGAGCTGTGTTTGTCTTCCCAGCGCAGCCCTGGTCGCAAACTTCATTTAGCTGTTTATCTGGACTGATTTACTGATGTTATGGAGTCGTTCAGGATAAAAATAAATTAATAACATAGATCCATATATATGTATAAAACTTGTGTGCTTCTGAGCATCTGTATACAGTCATGCACTGGTATTCTCCCAGATCCAGTCTCGTGTCAAAGTCAATTGAATCTTAAAATGGCAGGCACTCCAGTTTAATCGACCTTATGTGCTCTGTACGACACTCACGGGCTTCAGAAGTGCTGGTGGCGACAGTACACGCACACAAACGCACATATATAGATACAGACATAGATAGATAGACCGATAGAAACTTTATTTATCCCCAGTATTTATATATAATGTAAACAACGTCTATACGGTACCTGCTTGTATTTGTAAACAGCAGCCAGAAGTGATCGCTGGCTGAACTTAGCTTCGTGTTGGAACTTTCCGTTCCACCTTAAAGATGTCTGCAGTTTCGATCTGGCGCCTGGACAGAGTCCTGCATGCAACTGCTAGGATATTTAAGGTGGAACGAGGTTAAAGAAACTTTACATATGTATATAAAGCCCGGGAGAATATTTAAAGCCTTTAGTAGAGATATTAAATGTGCTCCCGTTCGGGAGCTGTTGTGAAGAATTGTAATGGAGTCTGATGAAAAAATGAACATTATGATAATGAATGTGTTTTTGTTTAGTTTCTGCGCTCGTGCGGAGTCTCGACCGCGCGAGGGGTTTGAATGGATTCGAATCCCAACCGTCTTCTAACGGACCGGTATAACTTCAGCTTCGCGTCTTATTGTTGAAAATAAGTCTTTAAAGGTTTTACACACACAACCTTTTATGGTAGCATTCAACGTTTTTTCGACGGCAGACGGTTCTCTGCTTGTCTGAGCAACAGCTTTCCAGGTTTTTGTGGGGTTTTGCCTGTCCTGTAGTTAAAACTCTCCGGTCTGGGTGAAGTTTCTTGGTCCACAGTCCCTGCTGTGGATGTTGAGGTTTTCTCTCTCATATATCTTCCCCGTTTCGCCGCTGCTGTAAGTAATTCCCTTTTCATCACTGTTGAAATTTTGACTGCGTTTATCCCTCCTGTCCGGAGGGACAGTGGCAGGCCGAGGAGGGCAGGTTAGGTCGGATCCAGTCCTCAACCCCTTCCCTGGCGGTTCTGTTTCGTGGACTGAGACTGATGTAGAGGTCATATTTGAATTCCGTGCCGTCTTGTAGTGAGTGCCTTCACTGTCGACTGAAAAAGTCTGACTGAGATTAAAGTCTTCTGAGATGTACTCTCGTTGACTCCTACTTGAAAGGAATGGTTCACCAGAAATCTCACACATTACCCTCTCCCCAAATGTGCTCAATCAAGACATGGCTGATAGCATACGCACACATACACACACAAATTCCTTTAAGTGCAACAGGTTTCATTGTATAAAGTTTTGTTATACATTAGTATTCCCAGACCCCAGTCTGCAGTTTTGTGCTCTCTTTTCACCAAACTCATCGAACCATATCATTACCTACTGCTCAAAACCTTCTTGAGATAAATTAGGTGTGCTGGAGCAGGAAAAACAAGAAGGTGCAGTCATTTTGAGGGCCTAAATGTCTGGAGTTGGGAAACAGTCAAGTTTTGTCTAGGCAGTTTAGTCTGGAGCTCTAAGGGAGGGGGGTTAAGAAGCCCTTGAAGTTTGTATGGACCTGTGGAGCTCACATTCTTCACTGATTTAACTACATAAGTTACACTACTGGTAAAAAGTTTTAAAACGGGCCAGTGTTTCAAGCTTTTTTATTGAAATTCAAACAGTTCAAGTCCAACGAATAGCATGAAATGGTACCAAGGACGGTGCTGAACTGCGAGAGGTTTAAAAATGGGAAATAATAATAATGTGGGAAATAATTCTGTGGCACCATGCAGTTCCTTTGGTATGTGCCTAGTTGATTGGGTTCATCCTACAGCAAGATGACAATTTGGAAAACATGGAGCGGCCAGAAGTCTCCAGACTTAAACCCCATCGAGCTGCTTTAGGATGAACTGGACAGAAGAGTGAAGGCAAAGCAACCTATAAGTGCAGCACACCTATGGTAACTTCTGCAACATAGTTGGGAAGAACTTTCTGCAGAATGAACAATGAGACACCGAACCGCTTGAAAAACAAAACAAAACAGAAAAATTGGGGTGTTAGTGTAGTTTCATGGTAGTAGGAGTATAGTTCATAGTAATTGCTCATTAACAAGCCTAGAGAACAATAAGAAATGTGTACATTTGGACTTTTAGCTACTTTTAAAGTTCTTTTTTTGATTATCTTCTACCTCAAATAACTGATTATCTGCTTAAAGTGGTGCTGTGTTTATGTTTAAGTGGTAAAGTCAGTCACCGCCAAGTACTACTACTACAAGTGCTTTGTGGTTTTGTCAATCTACGACTCGGCGGGCCACGCTGTGACCCCGATAGTCGGGCGCTGTGAGAGTGTGAGAGAGAGAGATACAGTACTGAGAAGAGGATGTGGTTTCAAGCTGCTCGTCAGATTTTTTAGTATCGCCTCGGTCTGCGCTCATACCTGCAAGTTCGCACACCCACAGTGATGTCTTCTCACAGTGAGAGGATTTTCTCTGAAAGCACTTACTTTTCCATGGCAACAAGAGGCTGAAACAATGTGTTATCTTGAGTGCTTGCGCGTCCTGATAAGACATGTATGTGTGTGTGTGTGTGTGTGTCTGTCTACGTAACAAAGACGCTATCTGCTTCATCATAAAGCCCTCGCCACATGAATCACAGTTGATAAGAGACACACACTTAGCATTTTTTTTCCTTCCTCTCTTGACAGGCACTTTAATATCCGCTCAGTCACTGTACAGTAAACGCACTAGCCGGCATTAAGGCTCCATAACCTGAGCTTTAGAACACTGTCATTATCCAGCAGGGCTCGATGAGGAACATTTGATGGAGCTTTTTTACGTAGTGTGTTGTTATTTGTTATTTGTATTGGTGGAACTGACTTATTGATTGAGGTAACTGAAGTTAAAAAAAAAAAATAATTTTTTAATGTATTAATTTTTTACAGCGGTTGTGGATTCCTATTTTTGTCCATTTTATTTCCCATTCAAAACAAAACAACCAGGGACCTTCAGTTTGTTACCATGAATGTCGATAAAATAAAGTTAGATAAACAATTAATCCATAATAATAATATGACTAACATTCACTGTACAGCTTGCATTTATTTCACCACAAAAATGATATAAAATTGATGATTTAGACCAAGATCTAAAAATGAGATTTTTCATAACAATTTCATTGAATTACATTCTGTGAGGTAACATTGGAATACGTTGAACTGTGAACAATTCTACCTGATCCGTAGTAGCACGTTTTGAGTGACTCTGTTTACATCATTAACCATTCTATTGAGATGAAACTTTGAAATATTCCCCTCCAAGGTAAAATCCAGTCTGTGGCCTCTCTAGTACCTTACAGACTAAGTTGCTATACAGTTTTTTGCTATACAGGGATTTGGCCTAAAATCTAAATCTCGATTAATTGAACATTTTAACTCGATTACGATTAATGAACGATTGTTTTATTTAAAATTTTTTCACTGACAAGTTGCTCAGTTGTCTCAGTGTTTAAGCTCTCCATGCTCGACATGTCTGCGGAATAACGTAACATAACGGAGCGGGGTCACGTGACTCCACACGCGGTAATGTTTTTAAAGGGAAAGTAATCGGAATAATCGAGCTGGAAAAATTTGATCGATTATAGGTTGAATGTTGATTTCGATTACTTTTCAATTAATCGCCCAGCCCTGCTTGTGTGTTAGATAAGTATCAGTTCACGTCTTTAGACTGGAGCTGATTAATATACAACACTTCATTATAATTACACTGATTGTGATTCATAGCCACTAAAGCTTTGAACAGCCGTGCAAATGTGGCACATTGTTTGTTAGGACTTGATTATAATTCAGATAACTTAACCGAATATTGTTGTGCAGTATTGCATTTATAGCATTTGTTTGCCATTAAACATAAAAAAGCCAACAAACAAATGAATAATGTTTCACATACCTTTATAGGAATAGTGATTGAACAGTTTGTCACCTAGTTGTTTTGGTGAATCTTTGTGATGCTTTCATTAGGACGTTCTGAAAGAAGCGAGCGCTAATTTTGAATTGTTCTTTTTGTGTGGCCTTTTGAGTCACTCAGCAGGAACAGGCTCACCTCGCCCTCTGTTTACATGCTGATGTGCCCTTTCAGCAAGCTGTGTGTGAGATGTATATTTGCCCAATGTCTTTTTTAATCAGTCTTTTCAAACAATGTCCCGTCTTGCTGCTTTGTACTAAGGATGGCTCTGTGAGTTTGGAAAAGTCACACCGTGTACATTTAAGCAAACGTGTCCTTTTGTCGATTTAAGTTTGGCGTAAATTAGGTCAACGAGTCTGGGAGCTGTAAAAGAAGTGGTTTTCTGTTGGTATTAGAGGGCCGAAGGTGTGTGTCTGTAAGGGCTGTGATGTAATGGAAGCCGGTGTGTGTTATGCAGGACATGCTGCAGTGGAAAGGATGGTGTGTGAAATGGCATGACGGATGGGATGTCCTCTGTGACTGAATAGTGTTTTGTTTATTTTTCCCTGCTGAGAACAATAGGGGGCGTGTGTCCACTCGGTGTAATGGAGTAACACAGTCCCGCGTGTGTGTGTGTATGTGTCTGTGCATGTATGGACTCTCGTCCTGTTGCTATAATGGCAGCATAGACTGGGAGCGTGTCCATGTGTCTGTGTCATTTATGGCTCATCAGGAGACACAGAGGCCCTACTGTATTCGGGGTGTGTGTGTGTGTGTGAGACCCTGACTCCCTGACCCTCTATAGCCGCACCCTCACCCTACATTCTAGTACACACACTCACACACCCACGAGTCACGTGTCGGGACAGCCGATGACAGGAGGGCCCAGAGCTCATCCCCTCCCCACTATACCATCTCCACATCAGAGAACAGGATTTACACCATGGCTACTATTTATGACCGTTTCTATAATCAGTTAATCTATGGATTATTACTCAGTTGACTGTTCACATGTGTGCAGGAACCGTGCTGTAGCTAAAATGTACTGTGGAAGTTGATCTTCCAGTGTATCTCAGATTGGTAACTGTGTTTCTGACACATTAGCAGCCCAATGCTCTCCACATAGTTTATGGCCAGTTGTCCCACACCTGCTTCAGCGGAGTCGAAAGCAGTGGAAAGTTTTTCTGTCAGAGTTGCTTTTGATCTTTTATTGTTTAAAGTCTTTGAGTTTTTAATTTTTAAATTTTTGTCTAGAGTTGTTAGTGATGTCCTGATGCACAGCATTGAAGATAAACTCCACACAGAAAGACAAAAACTCCCACTGAAATTTATTTTCAGCCCAAAGGAACAGTCGTGCTTGTACTCCAGTGAGTCCCCAGTTGTTAGTTTGTGTCTTTATTGTTTTTACGTGGACAGAAAAAAAAAAAAAGGCCACTTTCTAGGTTAAAACCAATCAGTAAGCAGTGATGCAGTCAGGCCGACATTTGTCGCAGTTAAACTCGCACAAGGAACTTGAACTCCACAGCTCCTCACATACTTTCTTCGGTTTTTGTCACTTGTGTCAGGAGTCTTACTATTTGAAATATCACTTAGTATGTAGGGCTGGGCGATTTGGCCTAAAATCAAAATCTCGATTAATTGAATTGAAAAAATGTAATCGATTATAGGTTCTGAATGTTGATTTAGATTACTTTTCGATTAATCGCCCAGCCCTATTAGTATGTCATTATTACTTATAAACTACTGATTTCTATTACATTCAGTAATGGACTTTGTATAGAAACAGCTCCAAACCACTGTTAACTAGTGAATAACTTGGCAGTAATGTATTTATACCCTGCCATTTTGTTTATGGAGCGTAGTGTATTTCGTATGGAGTTTTTTCTGGAGTGTGTTTATTCTGCTTTATTCTTGATATTCTCTGTATATTGTGTGTCTGTGCAGTCGTAACAAAAGCAATTTCCTCAATCAATAAAGTTTTCTGATTCTGATTCAGTGTTCCTTCTGTCCAACAAGCAACTTCTTATGTTATGGGTTAAACACCAATATGGGTGTCCGCAAGAAGCACGTTATGCAAGATTCACAGGCTTTTAATGTGTGTAGAATAAAATCCAACAAAAAGACAGCGTACCGGTGTGCCACGTACCGGAGTTACTTTGTTTCTCCTCCATGTTGTTTGGATTTTGCTATGTCTCATTGATAAATATGGCGTTTCGTGCTGCATTTTTATTGGCTAGTCAGAAAATAATTACAGGCTGTCTTTGGTCTCTGTTTTTTGACCAAATAGATCAATACAGTTATCTTTCATCTGGGAAAAGGATTAAATTGTGCAGTGTATACAGAGCATAAGAGAGACATTATAATAGGATTTCACCTTAAATTTACCAATAAAATTTACCAAGACCAAGTGTAGTAGCACAATGCTTGATACCAAAATTAGATCAACATCAGTTTTACTGCTAAAAAAATCAAACTATTTAAAATGCTGCCACATTCAGCACATCGTTGGCTAATCATGACGGTGTAGTTTCACTTCCTCTGATAAAGTACAGTCGTTTCCACTGAAGCACTCTGTCCTCTCAGTGCAGTTCTGAAAAGCTCATACAGGTAGAGTATCTGTGTCATTCTCTCACGCTCACTTATCCCACACACACACAGCGCTGCAGCCAGCTGTTGGGATCAGCGTTAAACAGAGCTTCTTGTGAGGGATGTGACCTAGTTCTGAGACTGGCTGAGCAGGACACTCCCTAGTTTTACTGGGTAAAGCATGCAGGCTAATGGCTTCACCAAGGCGACTCGACCTGAGTTTACACTCAACACTGCGAACGTGAGGCCTTCTGTCTCAGCTTTACTCCTCAGCGGCTTTCTCTCTTTTGGGATAGGATTAGTTTAACACAAGGAGGTGGGGTAATGCAATTACTTCATATTATCTGGGTGCCTTTAGCCCTTTCTTAATCTGTCATGTAAGTAACTTTGAGCTCCCTCATCTACAAAGATTACTCTAGGTGTGGTTGGGTATCGTTTGAATTTCAGCAGTTCCGGTTCTTAACGATTCCCTGTTTTGAACACAAGTGTTTACAAAACATAAAATATCATTATTCCAAACATTCACAATGTCCCTGGAGTAAAACGTTAACTAGAATATTAAATAAATATTGAAATATGCATTACAGTCACTAATATGTGCCGGCAGAAATGTAGTTCTACTTGGGAACTACATTCAGTTCCCAACCCAACTTGCATGATCTTTTATTTTTTGATCCATTTTGAGAATCGCACACAACAACCGTAGACTGTGGTTGGTTATTCTGATACCAGTCAAAGGCCCTTTCTTGTTAAACCCATATTAAGGGGTTAAACTCTTTAATTATGTGCAGAAATGTGGCTAGCGACTTTATCACTGGTAAACATTTTTTAGCTTGGCTGTTTACAATAGATCAGGGCTATTCAAACTCTAAAGTCAAATGTCCAAATCAAATTTCTAGATTAGGTCAAAGGTCCAGGATGAAAAGTGATAGGCAAATCCCTTTTATTAAATTTGCTTACAACACACAATCAAAGGAAATGCCACTCTTTGCCTATAATTGTTTGTGAACCTAATCCTCTCACTTTTGACAGTAAAGTGTAATATGCACTGTAGTTTTATGAAAAGATTGAACAAATAACCTTGATTAATTTAACAAATAATGTGCCTTTGTATAAAGGGCAGCAGAACAAGGCACTGAAATATCAAAATGAATGAGGTAGAAACGGTTATAATACCTAGCAACCCATTGTAAACAACGGCACTGTCTGCTATTAATAAGCTGCTTAAATCTTGGCGCAAAAGGTGTGGTTGTCAGACGGAGTAACCGTCTAAAATGTCCATTTGTCAAGCGGCTGCGATATGAGCTTTTTATCACGTTCATACTGAGAATACAGACTTACAACAATATGTGGAACCAAACACTGTGAGGACAAAGATGGCTACTTTCTGGAGGTTTGGGAAATTTGCAACTGTGACCATTTTTCTAAAGGCAACAGAACATAACACCTTCGCTGGTGACTCTTATGATGACGCAGATATTTGGCTCACTCGTGCTCGCAGGACTGCGCGTGAATGCCAGTTAGCCTTAGCGGACTTAGCTAATGTGGATGCAAAGCCTGAGAATTGAAGCGTGCCAAAGCTGTGTCATATGCGCACCGGCTGACAACGTTGCTTCGGTTAAACTAACAGTTTATTGAAACATACAATTAATTGCATTGCATCAATGCATTCCTAATATGATGTGTGGGTCTGGAATGACTTGCAGTTCTGTCTGGACTTTGAGAATTGTTGCTATAGATGCTCTGGTCTATATGCAACTTAATGTCCATAGTGAGTCATTGATTTTCAATAATGGCTTTTAGTATTGATGCCTAGTAATGGGACGGTCATTTTACAGTTCATCAAACATGGAACACACACATGCTCATGGGTACACACACGCACACATGCACATATATATATGCCCACACACTGATCTGTTTTGGTAGAAAACGTGGACCTCCCACATTCCTGTTTGGAGCTTAAATCACTACAGCCTGTGTTGCATTACTTGTTCCAGGAAAAGCCTTGCACAAACACACACGCTCACCTCGCACACTTTTTCACACACATGCGGAGTCTCACACATTGCGCTTCTTTCTTGGAAAAGCTCAGGGATATAACCTTGTGCATGTACACATAATTGTCTCCATGTATCGTCAGGGTAAGGGTGGTTGTCTTACTGGAGTGTATGTCCTGTGGCTGGGAGCTGGACTCTGCATGAGGGCTGTTGCTCTTTACACTTTTTTGTTTGCCAGGATCTGAAATGAAAATTTTTGTGCATCCTTCATGGGTTCAGGTAGAATTAGATCAGATTCAGGTGAAGCACTTCACTTAGAAACAGCTCATGTAAAGAAAACACAAGAGATCGACCAAAAGCCAAGTGTTTAGTATTTTAGAAAGGAATAGTGATTTCATGCTATCTCTGATCAATACAGTTGTAAACAAACCAAGATCTTATGATGCTTTGACTAAACAGCTGAATCTCTGGCAGAACTTTCCTTCTGGCTACTGGTGGTGATCCCAGTTGTGTCATGCGTCATGGACAGGATCCACAAGTGTTTTTCTTGTATGAATGCCAAAGCCTGTGTTTCTGATAGTATTTCTCTGTGGCAGCTCACCACGCTAAAATCTTTGCTGATATGGCAAAAAAAAACCGATGGTCAGCCAAAAGATTCTTTCCTAAGTTTCCCCTATTGATTAACTTGGAAAAAACGTCTTGATCCATTGGAAACTAGAGTTTGGAACCAAAAGCCGGTTCCAACTTGGAACCAATACAAATTATCTATATATCTTTTTTTTCTTTTTCTTTCAAATGCTGCTTAGGTAAATGTGTCAAATAAATTACCGTTTAACATTTACTTATCGTTTTACTATCATTGCTGCTGGGACATTCTGCATGTTTAGAATAAAAGTTTTATTTGTTATCCAAACCTTTGTCCCCTTATTTTATTTTCATGAAATTGAAATTATGAATCAGTAAGAAGCAAAGTAGAACTGGAATTAATGAAATTCTGTAGAAACTGGAACACTGCAGTATTTGTTGGTTATGTTAGGATTCTATCTAGATATTTAATATCCATTTACATCATTCTAATCTCACAGAGGTGAGGCAGCTAAAGTTTTCAGAGCCAGACTGCACAGTTACGCATCGCCTGTCCTGAGGACTGATGATAATTCGGTGTAATGTACCATCATAGGATCTTTATCAAGTCAGATGTATAGTCTTAACTGCACATGCTGGTATCAGACGTATGTGCCTTCCTCAGTGCTCAGTAAAAAACATGGTGTTGGATGTGTTCGATTGGGTCAATGGATGAAGTGGATCTTCTAAAGTGAGAAATGTCAACTCAAGACCAAAAGCTGCCCCGCCACACACTTCATAAAATGTATTGCTGTCTATCAGAAGCACAGAATTATAAAGTACTTTTCGTAAAAAAAATATTTTTCGATAATCAGAGTGGTTGAAGGCTGATTGACCTTAATCTGTTAGTTGGAGTTGATGAAATGCAGTGGAGTGCAGATATGAATGCCAGTGCTGCGTATTTTGTGTGTGTGTGTGTGTGTGTGTGTGTGTGTGTCTGTATTGTCATGAGGATGACTCAGCGTAGCACCTGCCGTGTGTTAAAGCGTGCACGTTTCTCAGGGCACCGCGGTCTAAACTTGCAGGGAGGGAAAAGAGTTCTTACACACACACACAATCTGCCCATAGTTAACCCCATAAATCCCAAGAGTTGGTATGTGGGCCCACGCATTAATTCCTCCCTCATAACTACAGAACTGACTTGTTTCATAGAGTTAAAGGGGAGTTCCAAGGGTGGTGTCTAGAAGCAGGGTTCACACAGTCTACAACTTTTTGTTTACAATACAGAACCACCAGTAAACTCACACGTGTCTTCTGTGTTTTTTTATTGTAATGTAGATGGTGGTAAAATGGTGGAAAATCTGAATAATTACCTAACGGCACCCTTTCCGCATCTTAAAAAGAGTGTGTTCAAAGCCAAAACCTTCTCGTCAAGCAATAGCAAAGCAATGTCTCAGGCAGCAAATTATAACTATTTCATTCATTAACTTTCTGTGTGGGAGCTTTTAAAGACAGACGTCTGGTTCCATTCACCACCACTGTGGTTTTTTGGTAGGTTTTGATAGGTATTGGAGTAATGAGTCTTAAAATGAATGACTGAATAATTAGCCTACTGTAAAGTTCCCTTTATCAAATATGCTGCGCACGCACACACACACACACACACACCCTGTTGCTGTCTTCTGTTTGCCACTTCCATATTGAACTAGCAGTCTTTGCATATTTGCAGTCTGTTTTTATCTGGGAATGTGTGTGTGTTAGGGGTGTGTATGGGGCATATTTGGAATGAGTGCAGTGTGTGTGTCTGTGTGTGTATGGGAATATGAGGACGTTTCTCTAATAATACCACTGAAAGGGAAGTTACCATACACTCCTGTTCTCTCACCGTAACGGATGCCACAGAAAAAGTGTGTGTGTATGTGTTTGTGTGTGTGGTCGACTGCCGGGAATTCAAATGTTGTCTGGCGCCATCTTAACCCCCTCACTCCCTCCCTCCTTCCCTCTTTTTCTCTCCCTCCCCCACTCCCCCTATCCTTTTTTTACCCCTTTCCTCTTCCAGTCAGGAATGTGAGATCATGTTTAAAACTCAACTGCTCTGCCCTGCTCTCTTTCATTCTGTCTTTCTCACTTTTCTCTCTCTCCCTCTTTATCTATCTCTCTTTCTTTCTTTCTCTCTCTTTCTCTTCATCTTCCTCTCTCACACACACACTCACTCTCCCCTATCTCTGTTCAAACCTGTTCTGTGCTTAAAAGAACTCTTTTTTTGAACTTTGAGCCGGGTTGCTCCTGCAGGTTATTGCTTTGTAAGTCGTGTGTGTCTGTGTGTTTAAGAATAAGGCTAAGAATGCAAAAATCAACAGTAATTCTGAAAAGTGTTTAAGTGAAAAATGTCCCATTGTGTCCCATTTTTCATATTTAGTAGTTAGACTGCCTGCTGCACACCAAACGACTAAATAAAGAATTGAAGACAGACCAACTGAAAAGGTAAAAGTGGTGAGCAGGGTTTGGGCAGTTAAGCTAGCAAGTAAGGACTCCTCTATCTGTCCAAAAGTTTGTAGACCCCTGCTCACCCAACATTTTATCTGGAATCTTGGCTAATATATAATTTTTTTTAATATATATTTTTTACCCCATTGCTGCAGTAACAGCTTCTACCATTTTGGGAAGGTTTCACACTAGGTGTTGTAGTTCTAAAGATTACATTGCATTCAACCACAATAGTATTAGTGAGGTCAGGCACTCCAGCTCATACCGGATGGAGATACCGGCTGGAACTCCCATCACTTCAGAAAACTCCAAAGCCCAATATTAGGGGCTATATACCTCTCTAGACTTTGAGCATAGTTATCTTAGGCTTGCGCTGCTCCAGAGTGTCCCATTCTGCTGGTAAGTACTTTTTCTATGGAGATTGTGACAGCAATAGTTGCACTTTAAATTAGCTGATTGAGCACTCAATAGAAGATGTTTGTGTGGATTAAATCTACAGTACTGTGTAAAAATCTTAAGCACCATTGCAAATTTTTTAAAGAGTGATAGTGTCTTTCTGCCAGCAAAGTGAACATTAGAATTGATACAAAGGAACAAGAAAGCAGTAAAAAGCATCAGGGTTTGTTTTTTTGTGTAAAAGTGGTTGATCTTGGGTGAGCTGGTGAGGAGAACACAGGTTCGGTTCCAGGTTCCTCCTCAGTTCCTCCAGCCGTTGTTTGGATTGTGAAGCTCCATCAGCAGCTCCTGATTTAATTTAATGAAGGACTGATTGCGTCAAACCAGTAAAACTGAACTTCCACAAGAACTCACTGATATACTGAACATAACATAACTATTTACTGTAGAATGTTACTTATATTTATTCTTTGTAGTTTTATTTAATATTTAGTAATATTAATGTGACACTCAGTGCTCATGTAAACAGTTTTTTAATATTACATTAACAGATGCCTAAGACTTTTGCAGAGGGCTATATTTAGCCGATATAGAGTGTATATTAACAACTTAATATTATATTATTAACAACTGAACTGTCCCTTTAAGCATTTCAAGTTATAAACAGTGTTTATATTCAGTCAAAATATTAATCAGTGTTAAAGAGCCTGGCCGTCATCTTACCAAATTATTCTCAAGGAGCTAGGTCTGTAAACATTCACAGTTTTGAATGTATGGAATTTCACCCCCTGAGGTGGTATCACAAATGGTATTGTAGGGAATATTTGCCACTGCTGCGGTAAGGCACTAAAACACAGCAATGTTAAAAATTTGCCACATGAACATACCGTGACTGCTGATAGCCTGAAATGGTGCAATGTTTTTAACATTTTAACTGAATTTTAAATACACTGCCGTGAACATTTTATCCTACACAAATAATCAGATAGACATAGAATGCAAATTTAGCTTTATCCAGGAGTTCAAAACTACATATATATTTTAGTTAAATCAGTATATGATCGTTCTTTTTGTGATCTTATCTGCTATTTTATCCGTTATCTGAAAGGCTGGCTTTGGTTCATTTACACACTTGGCAGTGTGCAGCCCGTGTGTGTGTGTGTAGAAGCCCATACAGGTGAACATTTCATCGCAAGCACTGTTTTTATCACAGTTACTTTTTAACATTTCAACCTCATCAGGTGTTTTCTCATATTATTTAGCACTGGCGTGCGAAGATGACAAACAGGAAAAAGAATGGGTCTGTCAGTTGGTAACAATGTTGCTGTAAAAACCTGTGGTTTTAAAAACCACTGTAAAATCAATATTTAACAATAGTTATTAACAATTTGGTACTGATGTATTGATTTTACAGGGTTGTTCTAGCCCTAGTAAATACTACATGTGTCTCAGTTTATATTTTGTTCAACAGTAAAGAGGTACAAGAGCACCAAACCTTGATCCAGTGAGTCCAAACATAAATGAGTTCCTATATACCAGCATGCTGTACCGACTGCACCTAAATAAGTGTTTATGCTGGCAAGAGTGCCTTTATTTCAGCTGTGTGTGTGTGTGTGTGTGTGTGTGTGTGTGTGTGTGTGTGTGTGTGTGTGTGTGTGTGTGTGTGTGT
>JBBPDC010000007.1:1630100-1648145 GCA_037974485.1 Hemigrammopetersius urotaenia | reverse complement strand
TGTGTGTGTGTGTGTGTGTGTGTGTGTGTGTGTGTGTGTGTGTGTGTGTGTGTGTGTGTGTGTGTGTGTGTAATCATTCTCTCAGTATCAGATCTCTTGGAGTGTAACTCATACCAGCAGCAAAACCCTGAATATGAAAACTTGAATTTGACGCAGACAGAGACAAAAGAATGTGATAAAAATCATTTTAATTTTATTCTACTAGTATATTAGCTAAAAAAAAAAACGACATCTGAAAGTCATTCCTTGTTTTATCTGAAGGCTGGTGCAGCTGTCTAACAGATGTGAACATTTATCTGAGATTGTTTGCTACATTTCTACAGTGACTCCTTCAGTAAAAAGTCCTGACATAGAGCTGCAACTGCTGCTCACCATCTTAAACACACACTGGTTAGACTGACGCTCATATTCACAATCCCACCCTTTGTGAATCACATCAAAGTGGTCCCACCCACTGTAAATCAAAAAGTGATTGGTCTAACCCATGGGAAAGTCTGCTTAGTTATATTTATCTAGATACCAGAGAGAAAAAAGTCCTAACCAGCCCTTTTTTGCAGGCCGTTCCCATATTTAACCCTATTTATCACACATACAATTCATGACATAAGCATAGTGCTTTAGTAACTTTAAATACAAATTCTGGATCAAATCATGGTGGCTTTTCCTGTACTCTCAGAGTTTTCTCTTTATAATCAAAACTTGTTGATTTAGAGCCTGGAATGAAGACGAATGAGCATAAACTCAGCGCAGCTTATAACATCTAGTTATGTTGATAGTATAGAAAAATACAAAAAAACAGAATCGCTGAGATAAAAGACCATACCTTCCTAAAAGCTAAGTGGTTTCCACTTGTGGCCAGTTGTAATTGTTTTAATTAGTTCAGCATAAAAACAGCTATTCCTGCTTGGTAGTGCAACTGAAATCAGTCAATGGCATCACTCTCTCTCTCTCTCTCGCTCGCTCTCTTTCGCTCTCTTTCTCTCTCTTTCTCTCTCTCTCTGCTTCCTCATGTTGCTCCTCTGTGCTTCCTCACGACAAAACTCTTTAGTGTTGTCAATTTCATTTTTGTAAATCTGCCCCAACACCCCCCTCCACTCTCACTGAATGGGGCTTCCTAGAGGGAACAAAGCTGTAGTATACTCGAGCGCTCCGGATTCCTCAGATGCCTTCTGTGTGAAAAGTTCAGCCGCGGACAGCTAGCATACTTAGATTATATATTCTGAGAAAGTGAGAGAGAGTGCATTAGATGGAAGCAGAGAGAGAGACACACATAAAGAGAGAGAGAGAGACAGAAGCAGAGAGAGAGGGAGAGGAGCAATTTGACCTGGATGACAGCAGACTACTAGAGAAGCTATGATCTCATCCCTGTCTTTCAGTCTTTCACCCCTCCTCCATTGTTTCCTCTCTGTCTTTCTCACCCACTCTCTCCTCAGGCCCCTCTCCTCTGGCCTTCACATTTTACTCCTCCTCTCTCCTCTTGATCTTCTCCCTCACTCTCGCTTCTCATCTTTACGTTTTTTTGTAATTAGATAACTGGGGCTTCTTTTTCCAGCTTTCCCGCACACACACAGACGCAAACACAGATTTACATCTCCGTTCTACTTGTTTATGAAAGGTGCTGTATGTAAAGTGTTCAGTATTATTTGTGTGTATAAGAAGTTTCAAAGAAAGAGTTTTGGGAGAAAGCACTTCACAAAGTCAGGACCCGAGAGCACAAAAAACAAAAATGCATCGCGCACTAGTGTCCCAGGGCAGAGATTCCTCCTCTTATCCAATAGATACTCGCCAAGGCAGGCAAGGCCTTGAATTATTGATGAAGTATATATATGTGTGTGTGTGTGTGTGTGTGTGTCTATCCTACTCTCCTCTGTGGTGGTGAGGATTCAGTGTCTCCCTCTGGGGGGCTGAGAGAAAGAATGAGACCGAGAGAGAGAAGGGCTGGAGGTCGTAGAGGTTAAGTGGGGGGGAGCAAGAGGATGAGGTCATACATACTCAACACAACACAACTCTTTGGAAGAGAATTGAAAAACACACACTTCTTACTCCATTTTCACTTAAGTTGCAATTCAAAACTATTGAAAAAATCTTTTTAAGGTAGCGCTGGTGCTAGCAGGCTAAAATTTCAGTTTTGCAAGGGAGTAGACAGTCTTTTGGCTTTTGTTGAGTAAAGAGGAGACTGCAAGATACTGCAGTCAGTTTAAAGAAATAGTTGGAAAATGAAGTCAGATAACCCAAATATATGTAAACATATTGCATCTTTAGTTTAGAAACTTCACTGAGCGCCATATGCTACAGACATCTGTTTTAGACTGTAGGGCCTGTATTAACAAACCTAGAATCAGGAATCATTTTGAGAATACATTTTTGAATACAAAAGAATCCCCAGTCAACATCAACAGCTGTCCTCAGTTCTTACGACTGCCCTGCTGTCTGAAATGCCTGCATGTAGTGGTTATTTTTGCAACTGAGTAAGTTCTTCTGTCTTCTGAACTGCATCCACAAGCCCAGTACCAGTACTTCTGTCTCCTGAACTTTAATAAGAACCTTAATAAGAATTTTTTTCAGTGATGCATTTGTACTGGTACTGGGGGCCTTCTGGTTACGACACTCAACATTCTGCATTTCGAGTTTACGTCGCTCACTCCCATAAAAACTTTAAACAATTGAGACGTGAGAGTTTCGGCTTACACTGTTAGCGCCGATCTTGGACTATGTGGACAAACTAGTATGTGAAGGAGTCCTCTACTATGCTTACTTATGCCCTTTTGAGCTGTTAAAATGTGCAAGTGCACATTTTTTGTTTTTTTCTGTTATCACAATATTTTCTATAAATACGGTATATTTATTATTTACTGTGTTAGGATCTTAGGAGGTGTGTTAGGAGGTAAGTGACTTAGGCTAGGGTGTGTTTCGACTTGCACCAAAATTCGGTTTACATCACTGTCGAAGGAACGGATCTGTGTCATAACTTGAGGACCACTGTACTGTTTATCTACAGTAAACTGTATGAGGGCTGCCACTAACACTACTGCTCACAGTACAGCTAACCTGTGCAGCATTAGTTTGTACGATTGTACTCATGGGCTTTCATACAGCTTTTAACTATACATGTGTACTTAGAAGTGGTAGCAAGGCCAGCTTTCCCTTGTTTTAGCATCAACATCTAGCAAGTTACAGAAATCAGAATAAAAAGCCAGATCATATTAGTTCACAACAGTGTTATATAGGCTGAAAACTGATCTACCTGCACATATCAGTGCCTGCAGGACTAGCTAGTAATATGATCAATAACACACACACTCTCACACAAAGTTCCCTTAGAGGTTTTGTCCTTGACTCTGAGCTCTGTCTTAAGTGTGTGTGTGCGCGTGTGTGCGCGTGTGTGCGCGCATGCTACTTGTCCCACAGAGAAACATGGGATGAGGCATCATGCCTCCAGAAGATTTTCAGTATCATTGGTTCAAACAAGCACTGCCGAAAGCCATCAGAGTGTAAAGTGTTTCATATATATTTATATGTGTGTGTGTGTGTGTATCACAGGCCTGTAAGTGTATCTGTTATGGCCATGGGGGTGTGTGTGAGGGTGTGTGACTCGAACGTCTCCTTTTCATTGTTCCTCGGGGAGTTTGACAGACATTGAATTTGGCTCAGACTTCTTAGTGGAGATCCTTTTCATGTGTGTGAGTGTGTGTGAGACGTGAAACCAGATCTGTCTGTCAGAATCTCTGGAGCATGGCACATTTGACTCCTTAAAGGGGCAATCAGAAAGCCTTTTCTCCCCCCGAGTGTGTGTGTGTTTTATGTTCATAGTGGGGACCAACTGATATGTAGATCGGTCTATAATGTTGGTTGAATATATATATATATGCTATAATAAATATCAATTCCCAGTATTAATGCTTTTGAAATATTACTACTGAGACCGACAGTCTGTAAAGCACTTTTAGTTTAAAGTGTAAAATTTAAAAACATCTGAAGTTACAGTACTGTACAAGTCTTTAAAATATATAAAAACTGTTTACAAGAGTATTGGGTGTTTTTTCCACATTACTATTACTAGAAATACGCGATAGAACAAAATGAATAAATAAAAACATCCTATATTAAACAGTGATATTTACTGATAAATGTTCTTGTGGAAGTTCAATATTACTATAGTTTCATCAGAAACCTGGTTTGACTTCATCAGTCCTTCATTAAATTAAATCAGGAGCTGCTGATGGAGTTTCACAATCCAAACAACGGCTGGAGGAACCGAGTAGGAACCTGGAACCAAACCTGTGTTCTCCTCACCAGCTCTCACAGTATCAACTACTTTTACAAACTAAACTAATCTTGATACTTTTTACTGCTTTCTGGTTTGTTTGCATTTATTCTAATGTTCACTTTGATGGCAGAAAGACACTTTATCACAGACTACTTAACATTGTAAGTCCTTAACCAGCATTAGTGCTGAATGAAAAATCTTCATATTGGCCAGGACCTAGTTTGTTGTTGGCACATTTTCATGAGCCTGCATTGAGCCTGCAGAGTTTTCTCTTAACAATGAGAAGACAATTTTAGTGCAAAATATCCTAAACATTTCCCAATGTGACCCTAATGGCATGTAGCCTTTCATTCATAATGAACATATCCATTAAGGCTAATATAGTGCTTGTTTTTAAGCAAAAGTTTTAACCTCCCAGCAGTGGGTAATTTAATAACAATTAATAAATTAATTCCAGCTGAACCGCATGACCGTGGGCCGTGTTCTTGCCCATTATTGTGCTTTCCCACTGTAGCGGCACTGAAGCAAACTCTACTGTTGTCGTCTGTACCTCTATTTAAATGGAATCCATCTGAAACTAATTTTGAGTTATTTGGTCATTTGGTTGTAGGCAGAGAACAAACAGAGTAAGATCCGGTGTGTGAATGGTTAGAGGCTGATCCGCCTAAGTGGGTTTAGTTGATCTTAAGTTAGCTCCTATCTTGCCTGCTCTGACCCTATAGTCAACTAATCTGATCCTTCCAACGATGTCTTCAGTGTGAACAGTAAAGCATTTCTGAATTGAGTTTTTTAAAGATGATTTTAATATGAATCAAATAGAATGATCTCCTGCATCGTTTGTATTGTGATTGAGTTAAATATCTAAGAAATCAGAGATTCACACCACATGCAGTGAGCGGTTTTGACTGATTTCCTGTACTCTGTGTGTTTAGGGTTTGCCTTTCCGGAATGGGCGTACAAGCCCGAGTCCAGCCCCGGCTCCAGGCAGATCCAGCTGTGGCACTTCATCCTGGAGCTGCTGCGGAAGGAGGAGTACCACGATGTCATCGCCTGGCAGGGCGACTACGGCGAGTTTGTGATCAAAGACCCCGACGAAGTGGCCAGACTGTGGGGGGCGCGCAAGTGCAAGCCTCAGATGAACTACGACAAACTCAGCCGAGCTCTCAGGTAAAAAGCTCTCGCTCACTCCACCTCGAATTCTCTCCTTTTTTCACAGTTTGATCACGGCATATCAAAAAAAAAAATTTTTCTTGTTTTGGTTTCTGCAAAGCTGCCTTTTATGAACATTCCATGATGAATAGACTCATAGAAACGGTCCAAAAGTACTTGGAAAACATCTTGTTGCATTACAGCTAAGACACTGGTTATTTATTTCTATGTTCATTGGTTTACAACATTACTGGAAAAGCCTTAATATTTGAAGCAAACATTTGATTATCAGTCAGTTTCTGTTACAAATACCAGCATTCTTGGACTATTTAAGGTAATTAGGGTTGCGTATTGTTCATTCATTAAACACGTCGGCTCTCGCACAATAAGCTTTAGCCTTTCTATCTTTTAGCCTGCCTATCTTTTGAGATCTGAAACTCTGGACAGGTCTTGCCTTAGTGCAGCAGTTGATTGAGGGTTGTTGCCACTTAAAAGATAAAATGCACTATTTTCAACACAGTCAATTTTAAAATGTCATCAAGGTGCTGAAAAGAGTTGGATATTATTTGAAATATGCAGATTCTGTTGATTGTAAAACTGATCATTTACCATCAAATCTGTTGAGTATGTAGTGTTTATTAAATTGAGATATCTATATAATACTTTTTAAGACATTTTGAGTTTTTAGTTAAATCATAGGCCGTAGTCTTGGTGTAACATAACTAGTCAAGTGCAGTAAACATGTTAACAGTAAGGGGTTCATTGTTATTTATGAACAGTTTCATTAAACCTGAACTTCTTTACCTGTTGGTTGAGGGG
The DNA here is from genome assembly GCA_037974485.1 of Hemigrammopetersius urotaenia. Lineage (NCBI taxonomy): Eukaryota > Metazoa > Chordata > Actinopteri > Characiformes > Alestidae > Hemigrammopetersius > Hemigrammopetersius urotaenia. The sequence continues at coordinate 1,641,910 of JBBPDC010000007.1, read as the reverse complement.
ACACTCCAGGACAAGAAGAAGCTTGTTAACAGGCAAATTGAAGGGAGCGATCCCTAAGAACACTTGCGCTCATCCTATTTACTGGCCTACACTCCTGATCAGCCTTTTTTGTGAATGGCTGAAGCTGGCCAAGCTTGAAAGCACTAACTATTTTCAGCACTTATCCCCATGAAGCGCTTACAGACCCAACCGGGCTTCGTAAGCCATTAACCTTCTCCGTTATAAAACGATGCAGGCTGCTTAGGCCGTGATATGCTAATATTGTTACAGCGCCAACACCATGTTTTGTACAGGCTGACTCATCACTGTTGGCGGTAAAAACGTCGCCAGCAACGCAGCACTGTCAATATTGGCCATGTGTGGAGGCTGTTTCTGAACCTCTGTCACTACACTCGCTTTTGTGGAAGCATACACACTACAGGCCAGAAGTGTGGGCCCAAAAAATATAAACAATACACTGCGCTTTCAAAATTTTATTGCAGGAAAACATCAGAAATTGTTCAGACAAATGTAACTGCTTGGTTACTGCTTTGAATTATATTGTACCAATATACAATGCAAGTGCAGTTGCATGGATCTGAAAGCTTCTGTATAAATTTCATCAATATAACCAATCCTTGCCTTTATCGAAGCAGCAGATTTGCGCTCAATGAGATAAAGACTAGGTGGCCAAGTCATCATTTTCAAAACTTTTTGCTATTCTTTGGACTGGTTATGATATTTTGAAGAATGTTTGGGCTCATTATACTGTTGAGGAATGAAATTTTGTACAGTAATGCCTAAATCAGAAGGAACTGTGTGATGCTGTTTTCGTGATCAACACAAAGTGAATGTTGGTGCACGAAAGACGGACCGGACGTGTCATAACCAATAGTTTAAGCCTTTGTGGCTAAATAATGTGAATCAGAATATCTTCGTCATTGTAACAGGAAATACTGTAAGGAAATACTGAATATGACAAAATAAGAATAGAAAATATTAATTTAATGTAAACATAGATATAAATTTGTGGTGGGCCGTTATAGGATACCATTATCGTCGTTATGATGAATTATCACGATTTCCTGAGTGTAGGAAGAGTAGTATCAGCACTTCAACTCTGAACAACTGCATGAATCATAAAAAAGGCTGCAAACAACAACTGTAATTGTATAAACTAGGCTTGAAACAATGCAAATCACTTTTGTCTCTTAAGCTGTTTTCTGTCTTCAGATGTCTGTCTTCAGAACACTCTGTGTGGGGCAGCACTTTATTTCTTTCTCCCATGATTGTGCTTGCTAAACATACAAATCCATGCCGCAGCCTTCCACACACACGTGTTTGGACGTTGTGGTTACATCAAAGTTGTGAGAAAATATAAAAGATGAGTTTACAAAGCAGGATGGCAAGACCTATCAAACTATAGAGAAGAACAAAGCTTAGAAGCAAAACCTGTTTATTTTCTCTGGTTTAAACAGGCTTCTCTGGCATCGCTGTATGATGATGTACTAGTGGAACACACAAAAGATACCGACTAAGAGGATCATTATTCTGTACTAGAGTTGAACGCAGATGGTTATTTGGCATTGTAAAGGTGGAAGGGATGGAAATTGATCAGTTCAGTTCTCAGGTCCTCGCAGTGGCTCCCAGTTCAGTACAGACCTGGTTTTGAGGCTTTTCTCATCATGTCTCATCAAGTCACTCTGTGGTTTGAGCCCTAAATCCATCTCTGATATGTTTGATGTTTATTATCCTGGTAGGCCTGTTAGATGTAACATCCACTATGCTGTTCAGCCAACTGCCCATTAATATCACATCTGCAGGTTTAAAGGTTTTTTTTTTTTTTACATTGTGCTATTTTTATGCTTTGTGATTAATATATTTATTCTATGCCTCTAAAGCACGTTGAACAACCTTTGTGTATGATAATGGCCAATATAAATAAACTTGACTTGGCTTTTGTTATTGGTCGTATTCTTTATCGATTTCCTTATCAGTTCTTAATCAGTTTTCTGTGTAGGAGAAAAAGACGACCTACACTAGTTGCTCCAGTTTTCGGGAACAACTGTCTAAGCATTGGTCTTATCGGGAGATTGGGAGTCCGATTCCAGGTGGTGCTGCATCCATCTATAACTGGTATGAAAGCACAAGCGCTGCTCTTTCTGGACGGGAGGGATGGCTTCTCTCCCCCCATCACTCCGCATGATGCTGGCCAGGTGGCTGGCTTCATGTGACTCATGAAGAATGTGCTGCCTTTCCCCCTTACAGTGTTGGTGGTAGGGTTGGGAAATGAAAGTAGTTCCAAACTAGAACCAATAAGATCCATACAATACTCAGGCCTAGTTGGTGGTTAGTGCTACTGGAACTGTTTCTCCGTTCTCATCCCAGTCTGTAGCGTAATGGGATGATGTATAATGCACATAATCCCACATAAACTAGAAAATAAGGAGCTGATTTTCCCCTTAACCCTTCTTGAATATTTTATTTGTCCTTATTCAGTTGGCACTATTTTTGACTTGTTTTGAGAACAAAGACTAAAGTTGCTAACAACAGAAGTCAATAGTCACCTAAATCTTAATCCAAGAATTTCTCTCCTCTTGCTCGAACTGTGTCCCCTTTTTTATTAAGGTGGTGCAGGCTGGTATAAAATGCGTGTGTTAAAGTTCAAGCCTCCTTAGTGGAGGTGAATCAGCGTGTAGCAGAATGGCTTCTGTAAGTTGCCTATTGGGGAGCTTTGAGGACAGCTAGGTCTCGGGCCCGAGAGTGACAACAGGTGATTTAATGGACACAAACATTGAAAGGATCCCGCTTAACCAAGCCAGGGGGATTAAATGTGTGTGTGTGTGTGTGTGCACTTGTGTGTCAGCGAATAAGTGTTTTTCCATCATTAATTCCAAGAGAATAAGCTCCATCCATGTCTTTAAGGCTATACCAGTAAATCCACTGCCGAGTTTAACTCTCTCTCTATTTTTAGCCCACCACCGTCTGTTTTAACAGATTCGTAAAATGACGTTGGCTGTAAATAGACTGTTACGTGGGGTTCAGAGGGAGTTGAATTCAGACTTGTGTCCTTACCGGACCGATGTCCTTACTCCTTCACCTCAAACTTTCTGTAGAGCTGGACCAGTACAGCTGTCTATACGCACACTAGCATTTAAACCTAAAACCTTCTCTGCATTCATTTACAATAGCCTTTATATCTGGAAATGAATGTAGATGTTTTAGCTTCTCCCTGGCAACTGAAGCAGGGACTGAACTGAACTGAAGTCAGCTTAACTACATTCATTCACCTTAAATGCACCGAACGGCTTAATTTACTGCAAGAGCTTACTGTTCAGTCAGTGCCGCGCGCACTGTAGCTCTGCCTTTTTCATATGCGGAGAAGAATTAGACCTTCTCATGTTAGTCTTTTAGTTTTCCATATTGATTTCATTTTAGTGCAAACAAACTATTCTGTTAACAGAGCTATTCTGTTCTTTCATTAATGGGACGAAACATTTTTATCCATAAGCATTAAGCTTTGAATTGTGAAAACTTTGTTGGTTCATGTTTTTTTTGTCCATGTTTATAGATGATAGTGTGTCAGAAACCACATAAGCAAGATCGCAGAACAACTTGTGTGTGATGATTCAGGGGTATAAACTTTACTCATTTGCTGCATTGCCCTCATTGTTCTGTGGTGCAGAACTTAAGAAGCGAATCTCAGATGCTAAAACTGTCCAGGCTGACGGACTACATTTGTGATAAGGAAAACTGTTCCTTTGCAATGCAAAGCTGGCCCTGTACTCATCATTTCTCAGGGCTGGGATATGGACTGGCTGACGTTATGGCACTCAGTTCATGGCTCTAACCCTCGGTGCTCTCCAGCGCGGCGCCCTTCTCCTTCCTGCCTGGCGTGTGTGGAAATTCCCACACTGTAAAAAAGCATTGTCCATGTGTTGATGTTCCACAGCAGGTCAGGACGCACACGACTTCCCGGCTTCAGAGCAGGGTGGATGGGGGTGAGAGGTTGGCATAGACCCTCTCCCTGTTTTCAGCCCTCCCCTCATCCCACTCGCCATCCCACTGCCACGACACAATGGAACACGTGTGTACAGGATACGTCACATGATGGTTAAAACATCATTTACATGCCATGTCAAGATCAACATTCAATATCAGGATTCCCTCTATTGTCCCAGATTTAGCTTGGATATGTCCAATGCTACATCCAAACATCCATATAGAAAGAGTTTGAAATACATAGACACTTGAGAAATTTAGATTTAAAGCCTGTTTAGTTAAACACTATATGCTTGTTAACGCTATTATGATATGTACAAATAATATTAATACAGTAATATTATGTGTCTCTGTTTGCTTAATCATTCCCAGAGCTCCTCATAACTCCTCATAACTCAAATGCCTGGTTCAGCTCAAACAATACTTCAAAAGAGTTTTCTGGTCATTTTAGTGCTAAATTAAATCAGGAGCTGCTGATGGAGTTTCACAAATCTCGGCTGGAGGAGAAACCTGTAACCGAACCGGAGTTCTGCTCACCAGCTCACAAAACCATACTTTTGTACAAACAAAACAAATCTGGATATTTACTTCTTTCATGTTTGCTTGCATTTATTCTGTAAACTTGTGTATTTGCTGGCAGAAAGTCCCTCAGTGTTCAGATACATCTGTCGCTATTTAAAATTTAGTTTGGGATAGAGATAAGAGTTTTTAAATGTATTTAAATGGAAGCATAATATTTTATGCCTCCTCCCTGATGGCAGTAACTGGTAATTGTTATATAGCACATGGGATGGCTCGGTTTTGCTTCTAGAATTTGTTGGAAATTGTTCTGGCTACATAAATCATGTGCAACATGTTCATTCATTATGCTCTACATTAATTACAGCCAAACTGTAAGTATTTGAATATCCATCTGAGGCCGAGTGCAGATGCCTAGTGTTGAGAGCTTCTCAGACCATGATGGATGCAAGTTAACACTGGTACAAACAGCTGCCATCTTAACAGCGGCTTTCAAGCTAGCTGAGAATATACGTTTTCTGTTAAATCAAATCAGGTTATAAGCCAGTCTCAACATGTTTGCTCAAGACCATTGAGATGTTGTGCTCTCGTTGTGTCAGTCATTGTAGGCGTTTGGTTTGAAGTGGTATCCTTCAGTCTTTGCGACTGGACTGAGTTTGACCAAGTGTGTGGACCAAGTGCGGGTCAGATTTTGAACTACAATGCCTTCCTTTGTTCAGAGGATGGTGACGACTGAGTGTGTGTGTGTGTGTTTGAGTGTATGCAGGAGTGTGTGAGCGAGGGAGACGCAGAGACAGAGGAGAGTGCCCAAGGACAGACTTGTGTACATCTTATTGTGAAGGGCAGAATGAGTTCTTTATTAGCTCAGTGGGCGAGGGACATGCACACAGTACACACTTGTGGCACACTCTGACACGAGGAAACACACGCTTACACACAAGCACAGCATGACGTTCATCTGCGACTCAATAGAGCCAGCGGATATATCGAGCACCTTCAGACGCACACGCGCGCTTCTTTAACTGTTCTAATACTGTGTATTTTAATAGTTTCTCGTCATTGACTTTCCCTAGAGTACCATTTAAACTACAAATTTTCAGGAAATAATTTGGCCAAAATATATAATTTACAGTTCCACACGGTGGAGCCAAAACATGTGTGAAGACCAAATTGAGCTTCTTTGCTTTAGACCTACAAGTCTACAAAACTGCAAGTCAGTAGTCATCCAAAACGTTTGCAAAGAAAACATCCCTAAAACTACTGAAGTCAACAATCCAGTGGTGAGTCAGAACCAGTTCGGGCCAAATCTATTGGTTTGGTGGCTGATGTGGTACTGAGGCTGAAATGTATTTTTGAGTAATCCGTGCCGAGTATTGTGGCATTTGGATTGCTAAGCAGAGTGTCTGTGTGCCCTTTAATCCCAGGCACTGCTTGCTCAGATCTGATTGTTTTCCTGGAAAACTGCTGCCTTCCCGAAAGACTGCCTTTGAGTTTAGGGCCCAGTCCACAGTTATAGGGTGATCAGATGTTCTGCATTAATAACTCCTTTCATAATGTACATATCATAAGTACAGAAGCACAGTGGTATCAGAATCATATTGGTATTTCCTTGAAAACAGTCTTATCCCAATTAGATTTGACCAATATTCAAACCGACATTTGAAGATGCATTTATTGCAGAATGTTAAGGATTACTAACATGCTTTTATTCTGCTTCATTTGCAGGCAGAGTTACTCATTTGTAATGTTACATTTTCCTAACCCAGATGGATGTAATCCCAGTTTGTGCATTCTATACACGTTTATGTAACAGTATCATCATATACGTACGTGCAAAATATCGGATTATCAGCATTTTTAAAAATCCCTCATCAGCGCATCCTTTAAAGAAGCTTGAGAAACGAGGCTGCTGGGCTGGTTGAAGATGCTTAGTAATGTCATGCCTACAAAAAGCCATCTGTTGTCCATGTGTTCTTTCAGGTTTGCTCATTCAACAAAAACAGCACTGGCACTTAGGAAATCATCTAAATGTCCAAACTACGTATGTGTGTGTTGTTCTTGCCATTTACTGTTTATTAGCCAACTGAGTAACTTCAACCTTTGGTTTCACCCTCTTGTAAAAGACAAGGGTGTAACAATATCATATCAATATATTTTTTTAAATATGTATTTGAAACTGTTCTGTAAGCCAACAGACTCTTGACTCGTTTTATGAGCCTCTGTAATTTACCTTCTTTGGAGGAAACAGCTATCCGTGATCAGTAAAGGCTGAGAGGTGGGAACGGGGCTTATTCAGACAGAGTAAGGTCAGCGGGATGTGGTTATGGCTTGTTACAGAACAAGGTGGCCGTTACTTGTCAGTTTCTCACATGCTGTATGTGGCTATAAAAGTGTGACTGTAGCACCTTGTTCATTAGTAAAGTTGTATTGTTAATAAATCAGAATTATTTTATTTAACACCCTCTAGATTTTAGTTAGAAGTGGCCACACCCACGGTTCCAGTCATCACAGCTTTTTTAGCTCTAAAGTGAAGTGATGTGCATGCCAAAATTAAACTATCATGCATTATTTTGAATGTTCTAATTATTCAGGGCAGGCCTCGATTTCATACATGAACCTAATTAAGCATAAAAAAAACCTTCTGTAATGTTATAAAAAAGTAGGTACGTACAGAATGTGCAGTAACACCCAGTCTGTATGGGTCTAACAATCCCTTCTCTACACATTCACACACACACACACACACACTATTCTTGCAGTCTTCTGGCCCACTGATCTGTTTTTGTGAACCAAGAAAGAGCCTGTCTTCAAGACTCCTCTTAATAACCGTAATTCTCTCACATACTCTCTCACACACACACACACACACACACACACACACACACACACACACACAGAGGTATGTAGTATCCTATAAGCATTTAAAAAGCATCCATGTCAGCATCTTCCCTTAAACCTGCCATTCACATAAATTAGTGGCTTGCAGGCCACAGACCGGGAGATCAAGTGATGTATCTCTCCCTCTGTCTCTCTCTCTCTGTCTGTCAGCAGCAAGGATGAGGTAGTCTGTTTGGGGTTATATAAATAGATAGAGCTTTATGAAGAAAAGGGAGATGTTATGTAAAGAGCTGGGGAGAGACAAAGGTTAATATATAGACAGAGCGGGAGAGGGGGGGGAGGGAGAGAGAGGGAGGGAGGGAGAGAGAGAATAGAATTATATAAGGGGATAAAGAAAGGGGGAATTTATCAGTGAGTTATATAAACCAAAACTAGACTGACCACAGATATCCTCACAAGACCCAAACAAACACGCTCACACTTTCTTTTCATGCTGTCATGTAATATGTACTTATTATAGACTAATGAGTATAGGTGCAGACGTGTGTGTCGCGTCTTAAAATAAAAATGGATGGTCTTGGTTATGAAATCTGGTTAGTGTCAGGAGCTTAATATGCTGTTTTAAAGAAACTTTAAGTGTTTTAATTGTTTATGGTATTTTTACAGAGATATACTTAAAATGGCATGTCAGCAATATTATTGCCCAACCAATGTATCAGTCAGGCTCTACTTAATATACATACATACATGCATCAGTTTATTGCTCCTACCTATAAAAAATGTGGTGCTTCACATTCTTTACATATCACCAATGTAATGTAACAATATGCAGTAAACCCCCAGTTTTGCGCGGATCAGGAGACGCAGATTTAGTCACACACTGATTTTTAATTTTTTTTGGAGGGGGGAGGGTTAGGGTTATGACTGAACTCATAGTTTTACATGGAAAGCCCTTCAATAACTGTGACTATCCTCTTCCTTTTTTTGTTTTTTGTGGCAATAAATGTATTTTTCTGGATGTTTTCACACAGGGGGACTCGGGGCAGGCAGTAGGCAGGCTGTAGACTCCACAATTCGATTGATCTCCAGGAGACCTTTCCAATGAGCCCTCATTTGTATTCTTAGCCTGAGTAGATCAGGGGTTATTCCCCGAAAACTGTTCATTTCACTGATGTGTCCCAATACTTTTGTCCTTGGGCATTAAAATTAAAAGAGGCAAATACAGGTTTACTTTTAATTTCTTTTTGAACTCAGTTTAATGCATCACCCTTAAAGAAAATGTAAAGTGTTCCGGGAGCAAATTTGGGGGCATATTTAGGGTTTACACTATTTAAAAAAAAAAAACAAAAAAAAACAAACATTTTTTTACCAAAACACAACATGGTTTTTCACTATACGGAATTACTGTAAACTGTTAGTGCAGTTTAATGGATGCAAAAGTTAATGTACGAGAAAATAACCACTCCTTTTATCACAACAGGACAGAGTTGCAACATAATTTCCAGCACTTTTTGGAAATATCTTGTGGCCCTTTTAGTTCGTTTTCAAGTAAAGGCTTACTGCTTGATTTTAAACTATGTCTGTATCTTTCTGTTTCTACAGGTATTACTACAACAAGAGAATCCTGCACAAAACTAAAGGAAAACGCTTTACCTACAAGTTCAACTTTAACAAATTGGTCCTCGTCAACTACCCCTTCATAGATATGGGGTCTGCAGGTACAAGGTGTTCACACATACACAAATACTGCCTACCTACTGTCCTTTAAACTCCTACACGAACCTGACAAGCACGCGAACACACACAACCGCAAACTGCCTACTCACTGTTTTTTGCACTCCTACACACGCTGACACACACAACCTAATATTTTCCCAACTCACGCTTTCTATCTGTCTCATTTATAGTATGGGTGTGGAAATGCATCAGTGCTTTATGATGTGTTGTTGTGGCGAATTGATTTGGAATGTTAAAATCTGACTATTTGCATTAATTCTTTAACCAAAATAAAATTCTGAGGCTATTTTTATACACAAAAAACTGACTGTATCCCAAAGAATAAAACCAGAATGAATTGTGGTCTCTCTAGGTGTCGGTGTTCCTCAAAGTGCTCCCCCAGTGCCTACAGGAGCAGGCACTCATTTCCGTTTCCCCCCATCAACCCCGTCAGAGGTACTGTCCCCCAGCAGCGAGGAGCTGCGCAGTCCGAGTGTTTTTGGCACAGTGGGCAGGCGTGTGGCCCGTGGCTCTGTCTCCGACTGCAGCGATGGAACCTCTGTCAACTCGGAGATCGAGGAGGGTAACGGCGGTGGCCCAGCTGAGGAACGGGCCGCGGAGAGAGCGGGGGGCTTCCGGGGGGTCGTGCACCCTCGCCTTTCTCACGAAGCCCTTTTTAGGATGTACAGCGGAGCTGGGGGTCACCGGGGCCACCGCGGACCAGAAGTCGCCGGTCACCGGGTTCATCCAGAACCACTGTCACCCTTCCCTGCATCACCCTTGGCTACACCCAGCGGCTCTGCAGCCCTGCTTGCTCCACCCCCTCTTTCGCCCGCCTTGTCCATGACACCTGGCGGGTCGCACCTGCCCTATACTCCCTCACCCACTCTCTCACCCATGCCAGGCTCCATCTTCTCCTTCAACCCCGAAGATATGCAGCGGTACCTGCAGGCACACACGCAGAGCGTCTACAATTACCACCTCAGCCCCCGCGCCTTCTTCCACTACCCCAATATCATTGTGCCCCAGCCACAGAGGCCCGACAAGGCTATCCCCGGAGTCGAGAGAGGACTACCATCCCAACTGCCATCCGGGCTCTCGGCTCCGCCCCCGAGCCATGCTCACTCCCACACAGTTGCCGCTGCCCACCCTCTGGCTGCTGCTGATGAGCCCCACCATTCTTCCCCCTTCAAATTCAAGTTGCAGCCGCCACCACTGGGCCGGAAGCAGCAGCGTGAGGCTCAGGGCCGACAGGGCTCACTGTCATCCAGCTCCACCTCAGGTCTTGGTTCCTCTCTCTCTTTCGGCAGCGACCTGAGCTCGGCCAGTGGTTCTGGACTCGTGTCCAACTCCTCTTCTACTGGCTCACTCAACAGTGCTGGCCTGCCAAAGATAAAGGTATACAAAAGAACTTTCCTGCAAGGTCTCCTCTTGATCCTAGGTGTTTTTCTCGAACTCGTTCTCTCTTTTACCTCTCTGTTATCTCATTACTGAAAATTGATAACGCTTCCTCTGCTGACTGTTGTGCCTGTTTATGCTGTTGTGAGTGAATGGCTAGACCACTTTTAGCTATGATGGTTTTGTAACCCATGTCAAAATTTTTTCCTGTAGTTCATTTTAATTCAGTGTCATTCAGTAAAGAATTTTGGTTAACACCGATAAAGGTCAAAAAGCCTAGAAGATCTCTCACGCTGTCACTCTTTCTTTCAGGTGGAGCCCATCTCTGACATCGAATCAGAGGAGGAGGTGGAAGTGACTGACATCAGTGATGAGGAAGCAGATGAACGGGATGAAGACTTTGGCCTGTTTCTAGCCCAACGTCGTCACCATCATCAGCAGCAGTACCCTCACACCTTTAAGCGCCAGTTCAACGGCACAGTCGTCCCACCTCTGCCCTATGACGACTTGGAAGAGGATGTCTTTAAAGCCCCAGCCCCGCCTCCACTCTTCTTTGGCCCCTCCTCCTCCCGTGGCATTCCCGTAGTGAAGAGCGAGCCAGACACACCCCCAGCATCTACTGGACATGCCCACACACATGCCCCCTCGCAGTGCATTCCCCTGAAGTTGAGGTTCAAACGCCGCTGGGACCAGGAGCAGCACACAGAGGAGGCGGAGGACAAGAAGGTGCGAGGGGAGGAGAGGAACGGAGAGAAAGAGGAGAGAGAAGAAAGTGGCAGCAGGGAAAACTCCCCCCCACACAGCCACCGCAGAGTCAGCGCCGAACTGCACCGTGCAACGGCCCAGCTCTCTCTGGAGAACAAGGACTGCTGATACACACACACACACACACACACACACACACACACACGCAAGGGGCTCCCTGTTCAAGATGAACACTGACATTCAGTTCTCTGCAAAAGTCTAAGGCCAGGAAGGAAAACAGTTTCAGATTTTTATCTAAGTGGCAAATATGTTTTTTGTTAGTAAGAACACCTTAAAATGTTAAAACAGCTCAAATGAAGTATTGGATGGTCTCTAGGCTTCCCAAACCAAGAAAACTCTTCCCTAACCGATGGCCTCTTTTTTACAGGCATAGATAAATATAAATTTAAAACGCATTTTCTCGGCTGGCCTAAGTCTTTAGCACAGTACTGCTCAAGTGTACGTACACATAACGCTCTAGAACAATGGTTGTTGACGTCCGCGTGGACTCTCAGATGGACGTGGCCTTTTTTTTTTTCTTAGAGAACAATGATACTGACAGACGAGCGCACACCAGCACTCATATATACATACATACATACATACATACATAT
>JBBPDC010000007.1:1606527-1621452 GCA_037974485.1 Hemigrammopetersius urotaenia | reverse complement strand
GAATACGTATGTGGGTGGAGCTTGTGGAGTTCAGTTATAACCAAGCTGTTATGTGGGTGGTCCCGAACTGTGGTAGGTTTATTAAAAATTTGCAGGGTGTTGGGTGTCCATTTGTTTTAACCGGGGTCGGCACTGAGAACTTTCCTGAAACGCTCGTCGTGTCTCTGCAGTCAGAATGGCAATAAGAGCCTCAGACAGACGACTAATGCATTCCAGTCTCTCTGGTGTCTTTGTGGATGAGTGACAGGAGCAGACTCAGGGCCATTTACATTAATGAGCTGTCACCTGAATTTGCTCAATGAACAGACGTTCTCCCTCTGATGAGTAGACATATGCAAATTAAAGATTGAAAATAGAACATTAAGTTACTTCATAGTCTCTCATGACTTGCCCATAAGAGCTGGAACAAAAGTGCTCACTGTCGGAAGCAACATCAAACGGATTCATTGTGTAATATACTGCTTTTTCATATTTAATCGTGTTATTAATTATAATCAATAGTAATAAATGCTCACTGTCAGGGCAAAACCTCGTTTCTCCATATTTTTTACATTACATATTGTCTAAATGGTCCATAATCCCGCTGAGGCCCACTTTTGACATTTGTATGGTTTTACATACCAAAGGTGGTCGTAACAACAACCCCTGTTTTGTCACTTGAAATTTATCCCTAAGAAGTTGTGCCTTTAAGACTGATTTATATTCTGACATCACAGAAACAATGAGCTCTCTATGCTCTGTTTTTGTAGCTTTGTCCCATTTATAGGCTGTGTGACCTTGGAAATCTCTAGTCTTAAAGACATTGTTAATTAATCATAATTAATTAATCATAATCATAATCTTTTTTGGTCAATTTTTAATAAAGTGTGTTCTTACTCCAATTATCTCATGAGCTGGGTTTCTTTACTAGGGCCACGAAGATGTTCTGCATAATTTAAACACCATCAATTGGTGACAGCTACCCAGAGTGGGTTTGGGGTGAAATGGTTCATTGTACAGAAACAGCTAGTTTATTTACTGTCTGGATCCACCATAAAGAACCACATAATCATCTGAGTGTCTATAGGAAATGTTGATAGTAGTAAACTGGTGGCAAATCTAAAAAACATGTCCCGTTAAGTGAAAAAACATATTATAATATTTGCCAGTTGATACTGTATAGGTTGCTAGGAAGGAGCTTAAATACAAAGAGCAGAAGGAAATATCTGAGACACAACTGCTGTGTGCTAGACATCTGAGAGAGATTTAGCAGTGTGAGAACCATGGTGTCTCTGACTCACACTCACCCCCCTCCCTCCAGCTATTGAACCACACGCTCTGCTATTTTCAAATTACACTCCATATTGCAGTGATACTGCATACGATTTATAATATTACAGTATAATAAACAAAAATATGTCCAAGATAAGCTTGTCTTCCTATAGACTTGATGTCAGTCTTAGACCACATGGACTTCTCAACAGACACTATGTGATACACTGCATTTGCCACATTTAATAATATTGTCACTATGATTTTTAATAATAATAATAATAATATAAACTTATCATACAACTGTGCAACTTTATGACAGAATCTAATGGGAGCATGAATTGAGTAACTACCTATTTAACTTGACCTGTCCATCAGGGCGCAAAATACACCTCCGTCCAGAAGTGAGACGCAGGCAGTACAGCTTATATGGATTACAATATCTCTTAACTTCATTGCAAATCATATTGAATAAAATATATTTACTTTTTAAAAATATAAGTAACAAATGTACATGAATTAATGCATGTAAATTACTGTAGGTTAAATGTAGGAATAAATGAATACAAATCTGTGGTTTCAATGTAGAATTGCTGTACTTGGTGTGTGTGAGATGATGCTTGATAAAAAGTTTCTGCTAATGTATTTTTGTGTGTGTTCAGGTTTTTGCCAGGTGTTCTCCCTGATCCGCCGATTTCAGTGTCTACCGGGAAACGGCGGTCTCAGTCTCTCAGCGCTCTGCCCAAAGACGACAAGAATAGTCCCGCCAAGGTGTGTATTCAGACACATATGCCCATGTTCCAAATGTGCTTGTTTATTTGGTTTCTGACACTATATGATACTATACTGTTGTCTATAAACTTGAGCTTGATTGGACACAATTCAGGCTTTGGGATACCTGAAAGTTCTGTTTTTAGGTATACCGAGTGCTGTTGTCCTTACGGCTCTTATCTCTTTCTCCTCTCGGACTGTCTAGAGGGAGAAGGATCATATCCGGAGGCCAATGAATGCCTTCATGATCTTCAGTAAGCGCCATCGTGCTCTCGTTCACCAGAGGCACCCGAATCAGGACAACCGCACTGTCAGCAAGATTCTGGGAGAGTGGTGGTATGCTCTTGGACCCAAAGAAAAGCAGAAGTACCATGACCTCGCATTCCAGGTAGCGCAATACACAGATGATCCAATTCTCCTTATTCATTTGTACTGTTACAGAAATCTCCATTGTGTCAGCACAGTTACTCAAACAGGAGGATAAAGAGAACAGTGGTCATGTTTAAATGAACTCTGATTGTTTTTGGAAACCTCTAATGTTCTAAGGAAACCTCAGGTAGAAATGTATAAAAATACACCCTCACAGGTGAAGGAGGCCCACTTTAAGGCCCATCCAGACTGGAAGTGGTGTAATAAGGACAGGAAGAAGTCGAGCAGCGAGGGACGCAATGTGCCAGGAGGGAAGGACGTCAGAGAGAGAAGCATGTCTGAGACGACAGGTATGAGACCGTAAAGATGAGTTTGTCCATTACAAGTAAAGTGACCCTTACCCATGCTGTCATGGCTCTGTCTGACGGCAGGGCTAAAAGCGGGCTGCAGCCAAGCTTTCACTGGTTTTTGATTGGTCGAAATGTTGTCATGGCAACAGATAGACTTTTTTGTCATTCCTCCCACAAGAAAAAACAACAATGGAAATAACAAGCATTATTAACTAACAAGCATTACTATCTGTTTGGGCTGAAGATAAACTTCAGTGGAAGTTTTTAACACTGACAAATGCAAAGGTGAACCAGGACATTGCAAACCAGTCAGCTGAGTTAGGTATTCAATGCATGGATAAAAAATGTCAAGAAAAAATTCTAACCTGACAATAACAAAAGTGGTTCTAATAGGAAAAGTTGGACGAGTTTTGGGCATGACGACTGGTTATAAACTGTGGGGAGAATTGCACTGCCGATGCACCCACAACACCATTACCAGGCTAAAAGATACAATGGACAATAAACAAAGCTTGCTGCAACGTCCATACCGACACAGTACGGTTTGGGTACAGCGCAGTTCCTGTATACCTATGGAAAAGCATCATGAGGCCATTATCATCCCTCTGTCTTATTTAGAGCCTCCTTCAGTGTCCATGGGCTCTGAGCTCAAAGGGGTGGCGCCAGGCCTGGTAGGCATATCGGAGCGTGGTGGTGGAGAGGGGCACGCCCGCCCTCGGGCTTTTTCCCAGAGTGCAATGCACAGCCTGGAGAGGAGCGAGAGAGGAAACCCTCAGGTGCTAGCAGAGCTTGCACAGGTAATATACACAGTAACAGGTGCACAGAGCTTGCACAGGTAATATACACAGTAACAGGCTCTTATAGCTAACGGGTATCAGTCGTTTGTAGGCTACACAAGCTCTCACACATTTGCCATAAACTGCAGTTAAGTGATCTCAGACTTGCTTGTGCGGTTACTGACTCTGTCTGGTGGGCTGACGGACTTCCACAATTCTCTTTTTTTGTGTTTGTCAGATGTGTGGGGACGGGGGCCAGTTTTCGAGCCGTGGAGCTCTGTCTCAGGTCCAGAGGGGAGTGAGTGAAGACATGACCAGTGATGAGGAACGCATGGTCATCTGTGAAGAGGAGGGGGATGATGATGTCATTGGTGAGTCAAGCTTATCTGTTCATCTACTTGGTCATTCACACTACTAGGATAGTAACGTTTTGCTGACTATCATTTTAGTGTTCTCCAAAAACAAACAGGATATGGTTATTATGGTTATTTCTAAAAACCAGAAGATGTCTCAAAAATATGCAGGTCATTTGACATTCAGCTGTGTAACTGCTGTTCTGTCATCTTGTTTCCAAACTTGTTGTAACAGTGTAAAATGTTCATAAAAACAGAATGCAGGAACCCATATTTAATTGTGAAAATAGGACAAATACAGCATGACAAATGTTGCAAATGAGTTTTTTTTTTCATTGTTTAATGAAAAATCCATACACATTTTAAATTTCATGCTGGGGTTACGAGCTGCTTAGGTCAATTTGCAGGCAAAATTGTGTTAAAACAAACATTTTCTGTAGTGGGAATCGCTGTAGTAACATTTCCCAAAACCCCAAATCACTGTCTGTGAACAGATATTCGCTGCGTTCACAAATACAAGTTAAAACTCTACCATATCAAGAAGAAACCATATATAAATATAATCCCGAAATGCTGCCCCCCTCTCTGGGCCCAGGCTGCAGTGAAGTGGAAAGCCGCCCTGAGATATAACAAAGCAAGCTTTGAAATATTTTTCGGACATGATGGATGCTGCATCCTCCAGGCTAAAGAAGAGAGGCACCATCCGGTTAGTTAGAATTACATTTAAAAGACTGCATCTGTAACCTTATGGAGGTGCGTTAGTGTACATGGCACTAATGGGAAGGCCCTATTAATGCTGAATACTATATATGGGTTTCAAAATTCAAAATGATCCAACATTGTTTTGGATATTTGTTGTCTTTGTTCTATTTTCAACTAACTATAAGGTTTACATGCTTTGATAATTATCCCAATCTGTTTTAATCTATTATACACAGCATAGTACAGGGTAGAAATATCTTGATTTGGTTGATGGTCTTATGGCCTCAGATGAGAAGTAAGATAAGATTGACACCTCCAGTGAGAATGTTTTGGTTGCATCTCCAGTCCTGTTTCAGCCTTTAACTTGATCAATAACCCAATGGTGTTCCGTCTCCATGTCTAACACAGAAGACCCATATCCAGGCAGCACTATAGACCTGAAGTGTAAGGAGAAAGTGACAGACAGTGACAGTGAAAACGGATCTGGAGATGAAGGAGAGCGCAAGGTAGTTTCTTTCACTTTAGCTTTCCACACTAGAGACAAATACTGTAAATACAGCACATATCTCAAAGGGAAAATCTACGGACTTTACGTTATTGTTTGCCTAATTTTTGTAAATGAATACATTCAGAGTGGGGGGTGGAAATCCCCTACCTCATACTGTAATTTTGTACATTAAGCTCTTTTGCACATTTCCTTTGTAGATATAGGATATATTTCTCTACATATTTCTCTGCAAATATTTATCTACATATGCATATTACAATTAAGTCTTAACTTATTTTATTTAAAAACTCTTAACTCTAATCTCAGCATTTGTGTGGACAGTAAAGAAAGAATTTCATTGCACAGAGAAATGCCCTTTCTACTGTACATATGACAATAATCCTGAATCTTAGATTCCTTTACAGTAGTGGTGAATGGAACCAGGGTTTGTGATTTTTGTAAATATTTAGTTTTCATTTGCTATAAAACCCCAGTAAGCTTACACATGTCTCCTGAATGTTTATATTTCATGTTTTTTGTGGGAACAATGTACAGCATACATCGCTCCACCATGAACAGAATAAATTTTAGACTAAAGGCATCTTAAAAATATATTTTAGGCTAAAGGCATCATAAAAGTATCATAAAACCACATTTATGTAAAGACTTTCTGTAAGGGAGACTTTAGAGATATTTTAGTGTCTTTAGATGTCTGGTTCCTTTCACTACCACTGTGAACAACTGTGAACAACTTTGACTGCATTTCACACTAAGATAAGATAAGATAAATCTTTATAAAACCACTTTGAGTGACAATTTACATCCTAAGAGTTACATAATGCAGAAAAATTCATTCTGATCCAGACCAAAAGAATCAAACAAAGATTTTGTCTTTGGTGATTCATGGCATGTTTCCTAAAGAATTGTGATTTAATTGAATTGTGAGGTTGGAATGAGTGATACCAGCTAATAAAATGAGAATATTTCTGTTTAATGATCTATTCTTTTTCTTTTTCCCCTCCGTTCATACACTCTGTTCAATCAGAGAGTCTTTGCACCAGTGATTTGCACGTCCTCATCTGGTCCGGGTCACGGACGCAGTGTATCTCTGTCGTCCTACCCCTCCTCCAGACACCTGTCCGACTCTCTCTCCAAGAGGAAGCGAGCGATGGAGGGAGGAGAGGGCGAGCGGAAGGATGCAGATGGAGGGGCGTCTCACTCCTCCATCCCTATGTCTTCCTCTGGACAGTCCATATTGGTCAGTTCAGGTGGTGGTGGCAGTGTGTCTTCAGTGTTAGGGATGGGGGCGGTAAGAGTGGCCTCCACAGTGGTCACTAACGTGGTCCGCCCTGTCGTCAGCACACCTGTGCCAATCGCCAGCAAATCACCTCTTGACAGGAAACCCACCGCCCCTCAGACACAGCTTCTGATTGGCTCTGGAGCAGCCGGAGGTGGGGCCACAGGAGGGGGTGGGTACTATACCTCATCTTCGCCCAGTCCCGTAACTGCTGCGGGGACCAGTCAGGGGGGATTAGTGACCAATTTCGTTTTGGGCAGTCATTTCCAGGCTCCACCTGCCGTACAACTGATCACGCCCCCTCCCCAAAATCCCACCTCCCCCATCACACCCACTCAGAGCAATGGCCCTGTGCCTGTGCCCCTGCTGCAGCCGCACATTTTGCCCACTGCCTCTCTAGCACCTCCGGCAGGCCAGAAACCCATCACACAGGTCCAGTACATCCTCCCTACTCTCTCTGCCAACAACCCCAAAAGCCCCTCCCCTCATCAGCCTAGCCAGCCAACCAGTGTCTTCACCCTGCCCACAGCTCCACCTGCGCTGGCCAATGGGAAGCAGTCAGGATACGTCCCCAGCCCAGCCGTGGGTGTGGTCAGCCCTGGACCTAGAGGTGAGCAGAAATTGTAAATATAACAGTAGTTGGTAGAAAACATAGTCATAATCATAGCATAACCTTTTTTTGAATTTTTGAAGAAATTTTCTATGTGTGAGTTAGAAGATTTTGATTTGACAATGACAGTTGGTTAAATCATAAAATGAGAATCTTCACCAAAGTCAAAATACCCATAGAGTCTTGCAGTATCACTTCAGTTGAATCACTGGAAACACTGTGTGAAATAGCCCAGCTCTGCAGTAAAGCATTTAATGTCTTCACTGCTGAGTGGATTCTGCTGTGATAGGTAGGCAAGGTACAGTTGAAGCCCCTGTTATTTATATCAGGTGTTTTCTCTCTCTCTCTCTCTCTGTCTCTCTCTCTCTCTGTCTCTCTCTACTCTCTCTCTCTCTTTTTCTGCGCAGTGCAATCGCAGTCCCCAGTCTTGCAGGGCAAGATGCTGGTTCCCATGGCAACTGTGAGGACTGCTCCTGCCCCTTCTCAGCAGTTTCCCCTGGTGGCCCCTCCTCTTCCTGTCCAGAATGGAGCTCAGGCAGCCAACAAGGTGGTGTTTGTTTATTAAAAAAAAAGAAACCTTTTATGTTAAAAAGGCCATGTGGTTGGATAGTGTGTAGACTAGTGCAATCAGAATCAGAAAACTTTATAGATCCTGGAGAAAGTTGCTTATGTTTTGCCTGCACAGACAATATAAAGTAGAAATCAAAATACAATTTAAAAAAATACTCTGCATGAAATACATTATGCTATATACACAATTTCTATACTATTGAGTATTGGGTATCGATACTATCGATAAGTAACTTAGAGTTTAAGCACTCAAAACATACTTTACAGTATATCCATTAAATGCATCTCATAACAGATACATCTCTCCCATGTATCCACATATTTTCAGTATTAAAGGTTTATAGGCTTTCAAAATAAGCCGTTTGGAGGGAGGGCTTCTGATGACGTCCCACTGGGCCAATTTGATACCCCACCTGCTAGATTAGTTGAAGATCTGTCATTTTGTCTGCTAGTTTTGCAAAAACGGATCAGTCGAGCGCTGTGGCTACAGGCAGAGACGAGTTACACATGCAGTGTTGTGTTGTTGCTAAAAAGAACAGCACAAATCCCGACATTTTCTCCCAGACAAAGAAAACCGAAGAACTGCATTGCGTCATTTAATTTTCGATGGCCATGTCCCAGCAACAGTCGGTTTCGTTCCACCTTAAAAAGTACCACCTGTGAATAAGGAGCTAACTTCAGCATTGTGGGGGGATCCGTATCTACTGTCCGTGACAAGTCAGGGAGATGTAAGTACTTTCAAATAATGACTTTTGTGTTTCTATCACAGTTAAGTATGAACTAGCTTGTTCGTTTCGTTTAGTTTCGTAAGCGTGGGATGGGTGGGGCGTGGCCAGCAACAGCTGATTAGCGTAAAAGTGACAGAGCCCTGAAACGGCTTGTTTTGAAAGGGATAAAGCTGATGATCTCTCTTTACGTGAGAGTGATTTTGTGCAAAGAACTTAATGAACATGTTTTGTAGCCTGCAAACCTATTATAATTTGTTTTTTTTAAGTGAGTTTTGCATAATATGTCCCCTTTAAAGTATTAAAAAACTTGTTTATAATTATCAGCGTTTCCCCTTCTGTCCTCTCCTGTCCTCTACTCTCCTCTTGTAGATCATCCAGATAGCTCCAATGCCCGTGGTCCAGTCCCAGCTTCCTTCAGCTGGGAGTCCGTTCTCTGTATCCATGGCAACAGCCACAGTGGTTGCCCCAGGCTCTACCCCCTCACAAGCTGTGCTTCTGCCACCCCCACCCACGAGGTATTGTGTACACACACACACACACACACTCTCCCTGACCACACACAACTCACACTTCAAGACACACACACACTGTACTCCTCCAACACTCCAGTCTCACTCTCAATACTCCTACACTCACACAGTGCTGCAGTACTACATACTGGCCAGGCCTGCAGGCTCTCTCACTTTTTAACGTCTCTCCCTCTTATCTCAGAATCACATACGTCCAGTCCACTCCAGGAGGCCCTGCCCCTATCCCACTAGTGTCCACATCAACAGGCTCCACGTCTCAAGCAGCACCTGGTTCAGCATATGTGCCACCTCCCTTGGCCACCTTCGCAGCAATTGCTCATCCTGGACAGACTTTAGTGCAACCACTTATTGCAGGTCAGTGGATCCTGCTTATCTCAGCAGCAGACTCTCAGATGGTGGTGTAGCCGTTAAAGCTTTTTTAAGATGGTTCACTTTCCCCTCTTCACCTTGAAGTAGTTGAGCAACCAAGAGACATTTGGTATCATTAGTTTTACAATGAAGCTACAAGGTTTATGTAACTGATATGCTTGTAATGACATATGCAATACACCATGTGAAGAATCATAATTAGTAAATGCTACTGTTATTGTAGCTTATTATTGTATCATACTTTTGTTGTTTTATTTGTAATAACTGTTGTCATATTTGAATCTCCACTCATCTTCCATTTTCTTCTACAGAACACTATAAAGCCAAACAATATTATCAGGGTTTATTCAAGACATTAAAAAGAAGTGCATTTAAAGAAAATGGGTAATAGGACAAATGGGAATTATTTTGTGCATCTTAAAGCCACAATATATTAATCCGTCCATCTTAACTGAAACTCTTGCTAGATTGGAAATATTTGTTATTCTGGGGACATTTGTCAATCAGGATGATGCAGCTTGCCCAAATAATCACACTCAAACTGGTTTGGGGTTAATGTAGATTTATGTTAGTTAACAGGAAGGATGTGTCATGTAACCTTATGAACGCAGCCTGGCTGTAAAATGTTTTTCAAACTTGCTTAAGGGCTTTATGAGGCTGTTTAATATTTAAAAAAAATAGTCAATGTCATGTCAAACAGCTAAAACAGCTCTTCTGCCCATTTCATATGTTCTTTTTCAGGGATGTTCTGTTTTTTCAGTTTAGATTTTTGTTGCTTTACTGAATGAACAGAAGTGGCATCCCCATATGAATAACTTAATCAGTGACTGTATGTCTCTGCATTTCTCTTATAGCTCCAGCGCAGTCACCCAATCCTCACCCTTCCATCCCTGCCCCGGCCATCACTGCTATATACCCTCCCACCACTGTTGCCCTGGCTACTGGGGTGGTTTCCGCAGCGACAGTTCCAC
This sequence comes from Hemigrammopetersius urotaenia, assembly GCA_037974485.1. Taxonomy (NCBI): domain Eukaryota; kingdom Metazoa; phylum Chordata; class Actinopteri; order Characiformes; family Alestidae; genus Hemigrammopetersius; species Hemigrammopetersius urotaenia. Next base: position 1,611,318 of record JBBPDC010000007.1, on the reverse strand, counting down.
CTGGGGTTGTGTACACAGTCTCTAGCCCCTCCAGCCTCTCCCCACACATCCTTCCCAAACACACTTTGACGACCTCCCTGACCTCTACGACTCTGGTGACCTCGGACAGGCAGGGCCATGGCCTGGCACACTCGGAACGCCAGGTACATCCGGAGAGAACCGTAGAGGGGCACGTGTACAACCAGCCAGCAGACAGACAGACGGACAAACTCCCTTTGTCTCAGACAGACAGACTGGCTCAGGTGGCTGTTGGGAAAAGCAGCAGTAGTTCAACAGCTCCTCCACCAGGCACGTTACTGCCTCTGCAGCCAGGCAGCCCGGCCCAGCCCTTGCATACAGGTATGAACCATAAAGAACATGATTAGATAGGGGGTACATAGTCATGTCACAGCCTTCTGTAATGTCATAATAAAATTACAATTAAAATAAAGAAATGACATGGAACTAGTCCTGCTGAGAGACATTCAGTATTCATCTCAGTACATTTGTGAATACAGTGAAATGAGTATGAATACAACATGAATACAATCATAATGGCAGGATTCTATAATTATTTTAGCTTCATAGGCTTGCTTATGGACCAGTGGGTTAATTTCCTGTTCTGACCCCATGTCCTTGCATGTTTTCCAGCAGGTAGTGGTCCCGTTATGCCTAAACCGCCCCCAGTCCCTGTTAGACCACCACAAAAGGTGAAGGCCACTGTGGCCAACATCCCTGTGGGCTGCTACGATGGAGGAGGGCGAGGCAAGGAGAGGGAGAAAGAACGAGAGAAGGAGAAAGACAAGGAGCGAGAGAAGGAGAAAGAGAGTGGCAGCCTTTTCTCTTTCGACGTGGATAAGGCTGTGGAGACGGTCTCTCCTGTAGCCCCCTCAGTGGAGGAGGGTTCTTCAGAAACAGACGCTCACAGTGTGGGTGAGGCTGGAGTCACCTGTGGACGGGGCAGAGAGGCTAATGCTAAAGAGGTTTGCAGAAGTGGTTTTCCATTTATAAGGCCTTATTTCTGTCTAAAATTCCCAAAAATCATATTAAATACTTTTTTACTAGGAACATATTACACTGACAGAACATAACTTCTCTTTCTTTTTTCCAAGGCTGATTGGAAGGATTCGGCTTCCTCTTCTCCATTACCCCCATCAGGATCAGATTCTGCTCCGCCTCCTCAACAGTCCGACAAAGACGTCCCACCTCCCAAAAAGGTCAAGGCCCGCCCTCCACCCCTCAAACGCCCATTTGACTCAGTTGATAAGTGAGTTTTCTTCGTGATCATCAAAAACATGGTTATCATCAATAACATGTTTTTTTAATAAGAATAGCATTGCATGAGCTGTGATTGGCTGTGTCATAGGGTCCTGTCAGAGGTGTATTTTGAGGAGCGGTTTGCAGAGCTGCCAGAGTTTCGTCCGGAGGAGGTGCTTCCCTCCCCCACCTTGCAAAGCCTGGCCACTTCCCCACGAGCCATTTTGGGCAGCTACCGCAGGAAGAGGAAGAACTCCACTGGTGAGAGAGGCAAGAGCAAGCGAGCGATCCACACACCAATAGAAAACACATTTAACAGACAAGATGTCCAACATATAAGACACAAACTGGGACCATGATCTTCGTCCACCAGCTATACATAAAGTATAGTGCTTGTTTCACCAGCTGTATGTAAATTCAAATATAGACTAGTGGAAGTTACAGAGGAGTGTTACACATGAATGAATCAAAACATGTTGCTTGCATTTTAACAAGAGTCTACAATTGTGGCTTCTGTGGCGCATGAGCAGCTGGACTTCAGCTGAGTGTTAATACTCTGTTGACCTGCACTTAGCATAATTTGATCAAATTGTTCATATTATAATCCCAAATGATAAAACACGCACATTATTTGATGCTCAGTGAGGTAAGTATAAATAGTGACGGTTCCTTTTTAATTTTCTTATATAACATTTATTTTAGATATTTAAAAGTTTTTAATGATGTGCAGGAACTGTAGGGCAACTATGTCACATTTTAACGTGATATTTTAAAGTAAAGTATTATTTTAGATTATGATTTAGAGTTTGGAACCCCATAAAACTCGAGGGCAGCAAGTGTGGACTTTAACATGTTCCATCACAACGTCGCTGCCACCTACTGGATATATATTGAATTGCAGTAAAGAGCTTACTGACGATTAGGTTTAAAACATGAATATTGTTTTTAAGGTTGGGTAAATGAGAATTAGTATTGTAAATACCAATGAGTAGTTGAAGCTTGTAAGATGCCGTTTGGGTTGTAGAAAATCAATGTAAAAACTTGTTTTGATTTATTAATGTGGAACGCTGGTCCAGTTGTAAGGCTATTCTCACATATATGGAAATCTGAGCTGCAGTTGTAAACATATTTAGCTTATATTTAGGAGTTAATCTAAATGTTGTTCATTGTGTGCAGATTTGGACTCGTCCACGGAGGACCCCATTTCCCCGAAGCGAAAAAGCCGCCGCAGGTCCAGTTGCAGTTCAGAGCCGAACACACCAAAAAGTGCTGCTAAGTGTGAAGGGGACATTTTTACTTTCGACAGGCCAGGTAACACAGAGTCACTGTATTGAATCTACTGTAGTTATTATTATTTATGATGCATATTAATGTATTGTTTATGGCAAAAGCATATCAGATATTTAACATATCTTTTGAGTACTGGAAACAGTGTTGCACTGAATACAACAAACAGTACTGAATACATTGCGCTGCCTCCAGGGGGTGCAAAAGAACAGTGCATCCTAAACTACTTTCTCTCTCTTTCTGTGTGTCTTAAACTGAAGACAGCTGTCTCAATACCTCAGTCCCTTTCTATTGAATTTAGAAGGCTGTATTGTGATGAAGGGACCTGGAACCGAATTGCACTTGAGAAAATTGGATTCTGGTCCAACTGGATGCCTTCCTGCCTCAGAATACAGTCTGAGTACACAGCATTAATCACATTTCTCCCCCCCCCTCTCCCTCCCTCGCTCTCTCCCTCGCTCTCTCCCTCCCTCCCTCGCTCTCTCCCTCCCTCGCTCTCTCCCTCCCTCGCGCTCTCCCTATCTCTCTCTTAGGTACAGACGGAGAGGATATCCTAGGGGAGCTGGAGTTTGATAAAGTTCCATACTCGTCTCTGAGGAGGACGCTTGATCAGAGGAGAGCTCTCGTTATGCAGCTATTCCAGGAGCATGGCTTCTTCCCCTCAGGTACCGCAGCAGTTTCAGCTGGTCCTGAAATTCCGAATACAGCCCAATCACAACCCAGCCTGACCTTTGAGTTGGAATCCACCAAAGCCAGACCAAATTTTTAGTCTTCTCTGTCCCCGCTCAACTTTTACCCCACCCCATACTAAATGTCTTGGGTTGCTGTATGATATTGATAAATGTAGAAGATCACACACCACTGCCGATCCTCACAAGTCTTACAAACCTGTCAGTTATAGCAGATATATTGCATGATTTCAAGTGACACACACAAGCATCTACCTGACCATAAATTAAAAACAACACATTTGAATTTAGAAAACCAAACAGCTGCGCTGAATAAAGTTTAAAGAAAAGACAGCAAAATAATGGTAGATTTTGCACTTTTTGAGCATGAGATGCTCTTTAAATAGACCCTTTAAACTCCTGTTGAGCCAATGAGTTTAGCTTAAATTGTTATTCTGATCATTTTCTGCACAAAGACTGGAGTTTGTGTTTGTGAAGGCTTACTGATATTTAAACAGCATAGACATTTATTGATGTTGCCGTTCGGAGTTTATATCAGATATACTGTGGATAAAGTTCTGACAAGCTACAGCAGGGAACACATCCATTTTATTTATTATACAAGTCACCAAATTCCTGAGTTGACTGACTAGAGTCCAGTCAGTCCCCTGAATAACAGTAATATAACTGAACCTTGTTTATTTAATGCAATATTGGGACTCCCAAGGGTTGCAACTGTCTTATCATCAGGAGATTCTGACATCCATGGCTGCACGCTCTTTCTAGGTGAATGAAATGGGCATCTGTTAAGTGATTTTCTAGTTACTGCTCCTCCAAGCATATTGAAGGATTCAGAAACTTTGCTATACCGACACACTGAACTTAATCTGACTCGGAGGAAGCACGTACCACCCTGCAAGATTGTGACTGTGGGAGTCTTAGCTAATGGTGGGTGGATTGGAGAGAAAATTGAGGAACTAAACAAACAAAAAAGCCTTAGAAATAAGCAGGACAGGGCCGGGCAAATTCCTGAAGTCATTTTGCGTGATGAGTATATAAGGCACCAAAATACGTTCATTAGAACATTAGTACACCCCTGTTAAAAGTTCTGCATGTGTACCTGTCTCTCCATAGCACAAGCAACCGCTGCGTTCCAGGCGCGCTACTCCGACATCTTCCCCACAAAGGTGTGCCTGCAGCTGAAGATCCGCGAGGTCCGCCAGAAGATAATGCAGACGGCTGCACCCTCTGAAAGCTGCGGGGTTCCAGACTCTTTGCCAGGACCTTCAGGGCCAGCTGCTCATGAAGGAGGGACCGAGGGCTCTGAGAAGGAGTCAGGGCAAGAGGAAGAGCAAATGAGCTCAGAGGAGGCCAGGAACGCAGGCGATTCGCTGGACTCCACCAGATGAGTTTTGACGAACAAACTGAAAGGAAATTTTTTTCTTTGCCGACCAGAAGCCCCTCCCTCTACCATCTGTAGAAGATGCATTAATGCTCCTATCAGAGCCTGAATATGGCATGGATGTTTGGATGGGGGAAGTTCGGGGGGGGGGGGGGGGGGTTTTGCCCCAAATTTTGGCCTTTTCAACCCCACCCCCCC
>JBBPDC010000007.1:1586431-1597336 GCA_037974485.1 Hemigrammopetersius urotaenia | reverse complement strand
TTTTAGATCTTTAAGTCCATCTCATGAAAAAACGGAGCAGAAACAAAGGTGTTGCGTTTATATTTTTGTTGAGTGTACAATTAACTTCACTGGCGAACCGTGTAGTCGGTCCCGTACAATCAAAAATACATTAATTTGAATTCCAACGAAGTTTGACTACAAGATGTGACTTACATTAGGAGTCTTTTCTGAATAAATTTCAACCTCCACTGTCCGTCGCTCGAGCTCCCCAAGTTACCTCAGAAATCACCAACGTCTTTCAGGGACCCCTACGCATGCGCAAAGCAACACTCATTCCTACGATTCCGGCCCGCATCTGTTTTGATTCCGCCAATATTTCTCGTTCCCGCCGCCGGCAGACTGAATCCGGGCCAGAGCCGCATCCCAGCACTAAAACGGATCTGACTGCTAACCGGAGCAGCCGGATTGTAGCCGGATCCGGTTTGGAGTCAGATGCCGTCTGGGTTGCCTCTCCAAAGCTGGGTGGAGTTGATCGGCTAATGGCATTATTACAGGGCCCGGCGAGGCATCTAATTATTGTGTCCACCAGTGTCTAGTGAATGTTCGTTAGTGTCCGTGTCGTGTGATTGAATGGGTGGTTAAACCCTGGCTGAGCCACAGAATCGGTGCCCAGTTTCTACTGTGAAGCTGTTTCCGAGAGTTGGAGGGAATGTGTGAAACTCCAGAGAAAAGTATGTATTCTCCTTTCTGTTTAGTGGATAGAAGGACTATCCATCCCACGTTTGTGTAGCAGTGTGTATACACCTTTGAAAACGTATTACTGGGCTGAAAGTCAGTAACCATACTTTGGATCGTTTGGCTTTCTTCGCCATCATCACTCCATAAGCGCGAGCTCTGTGTGCGCGCGAGCTCTGTGTACTGCGGAACAGACTGCATTTCGTGCGTGAGATCGCAAATAACGGCAGTGCAGGCGAATAACGAATATTATAAAAAGTTACAAAAGGCTGGTCAGGTAAAATATGCTGGGTAATGTTTATTTAACAATAATAAGTAGGACATTTATTTATTTTTTTATTTCTCCAGTACCGACAGCAGAACCGTTAATGTCAGAGCCTCGGTTTTCCGGTCTTTTATAATTAGGCACCGGGGCCGATTAAGTACCGGGTCTCGGTACCCATCCCTACCCATGACTTCCTGATCGCAGGGCGAACACCCTAACCACTAGGCTACCATCTGCCCCAATAGAATAGATATTTCTCATGGTATATAAAGCCATATTAGCTTTTAGTGTTTAATGCCACTAAAAGCTATTTTACAAAGTTATTACATTAAATGGTTTTACATATATTTCATATTGATTGACACTAGTTTCACAAAACATTTTGGCCTGAAACAAATCTTTTCACTTCTATTTAAGGCAGAAAGATACACTGTGGACAAGTTTCACTTTTTTATGTGTAGATTCACTGCTGGTATGTATTGACTGTAGTGTATAGACATTGCAGCCTCTTGTTCTTACCAGTACCCTTGTTAATGTATTCCAGCCATCGGTTTATACAACTAAAATAAGTGGAGGGGCCCTTATTGTTACATGTGAACGCGCCACAACACGCAATGTGAACAGTAAAACCTTTTTCTGTATTGAACCCATTCACCAAGCGAAGCTGTGGGCAGCCAGCGACACAGTGAATGGGGACGGTACCTTGCTCAAAGCTGCCACTTGCGCAGTTCTGAGATTTGACCCCACAGTGAAGAAAAATTGCTGAAATGTTTAAAAATGTAGTGAAATCTCCTTGTTATATGAGGTGGACAAGATACCATATTGTGAATAACATACTATGATTGTGAATTGCTTTTTTTTTAAATTATGACATGAGGACCTTTGTTCTTCATTCTTCCCTCTTCCTGTCTGTCTCTCTTAGAAAGATGAAGTGTATCTGAATCTGGTGCTGGATTATGTACCAGAGACTGTGTACAGGGTGGCGCGCCACTTCAACAAGGCCAAGACCACCATACCCATCATCTATGTCAAAGTGAGTGTGGCCTTGCACCTCAGTCACATTCTGTATTACTCATTTAGACCTTTTTATTGTTTACTTGATAAGCACAAATGAAAAGTGTTGGTATAATTGGACATGATAATGTCATAATTAAGCCATAAAGGCTTAGAAGTTATATCGCATCCCAGCTGTTGATTAACAAACATAAAATAAACAAACATTACTAACTGCTACCTTCTAACGGTGTTAATAAATGTTAGAGCAACAGTGTTAGCAAACATCAAGTAACATTACTCACTGCTGCCCTCTAAAGGTGTTAATAAATATGTCTCAAACATTCTCTCTCTGTCTCTCTCTTTCTGTCTCGCTCTCAGGTGTATATGTATCAGTTATTTCGCAGTCTGGCATATATTCATTCCCAAGGCGTCTGCCACCGAGACATCAAACCACAGAACCTTCTGGTTGACCCAGACACAGCAGTGCTGAAGCTGTGTGATTTTGGCAGGTATGTTCGGTATTGAATACCATCTTTAAAATTTGAACCTTTCTGTAAGGATTGTAGTCCCCAAGACTGCTTCATGTCTCTTTTGGTTCCGGTAGACAAACTGCTGATTTGTTCTGCTTGTTACTAATGTACCTGGTTTCATAAACATTAGCGATCTGGAGATGTATTGTACTTGTTAGTCTTTTATTTGTTGTTTGAACATCGAATGCGCTCAGACGTTACGGTTTGACCTCTGTTCTCTTTTCACAGCGCAAAGCAGCTAGTACGTGGCGAGCCGAACGTTTCATACATCTGCTCGCGGTACTACCGCGCACCAGAGCTTATCTTCGGAGCCACAGATTACACCTCCAACATCGATATCTGGTCAGCCGGCTGCGTACTGGCCGAGCTGTTGCTAGGGCAACCCATTTTCCCCGGAGACAGTGGCGTTGACCAGCTAGTTGAAATCATAAAGGTAAGAGCTCTGTGTTTATTTCTGTTAGCTCGTGTTCTGTCAGTAGTATTACTCCAAAACTTAAAGTACCAAACTCTCAAAGCAATTCATGTTGAGCTTACCATGGTTATTTACCTTAATCCGTACTGATAGTTACTTAACATGATTATCTTCAATATCTTTGATTCAGTTTTGCACATTTTGAGGAAATTCCTTGAAAGTTGTCAGTAAAATTAACTTTTTTTAAACCCAGTTATGTTTTTAATTAAAGATTATTAATTAAAGGGACATTCTGATATTAAGTTAGTAGTTAATATGTTCATTGTCATGTTATGATCTCCCAGCCTTCGTGATTTTGCACACATAGCACAGAGTTTTCCTTTATGGCAGTAAAGTTACAGTTGTGATATTTGGTAGTAGTAATCTGGCTTGCTGCTGCTTTAACTCATTAGTGAGGGTGGCACTCCCAACAGCTTGCCTTCAGTTCGCCCAGCTTCAAATGATCTCAACCGAAGGTTTTTTTTTTTTGTCCTTAAAGTGTACAATTATTCTTAAGACTATTACAGCCCCACTGTAGGAGGCAAGTAGGCAAATTTACAACAGATATTGCAATTGTTACATTTTTGCTTTATTCCAGAATGTTCCTCTAATAAATACATTATTTGAAGCTATTGTTTTGTTGACTAAAGTATTGATCCAACACGGTTCCAGACACACAACACTCCTCTTTCTCTTTTTGCAGGTGTTGGGGACGCCTACGAGAGAACAGATCCGGGAAATGAATCCTAACTACACAGAGTTTAAATTCCCACAGATCAAAGCGCATCCCTGGACTAAGGTACCACACTTACATCTGAGCCCTTTTTAATTACACAGCTCCGCTGTAGAACACTTGGCGGTTAGGGGTTAAAAATCGTAGGCACTCTGAGGGTATTTGGATTCCCTCATTTGCCGTCTATAACTGAGGGCTGCATCCCCATCAATGCAGTGATATACTAGCGAGTTTGGGTTTGTGCTACACAGTAAAGACACACAATATGGACAAAATTCTGTTTTAAATTAGTGCATATTATGTTTTGCTATACATAAATAGCACATTGGAGAATTGGTAGTGGCATTGTTACAGACTGACCCTTGTTAATTTCACCAAAATAAATTACATGATTCCATTAAAGCACCAACAGAAATATTAGTCTGAGTCTGTGACTTGTTGCACCCTGCATTCAGCAAAAACACTAATTGATTGAACAGCCTAATTGCTTACAGCATCCTTATTTCAAGCCAATTTTACATCAACAGTTAACAGCTGAATCAGAGGTTACTGAAAGGCCAAAGGCATGTTTTAGCCTTAATCCTGCAGCTGGTGGCGCCATTGTGTAATACCAGAACCCTCTCCATGAGCTTTGTTGCTTGCAGACTTTTATTTTTCAGCTGAGTGAGAGGGTTCTTCAGCAGTATGTGAAATTTAAAAAAAATTTCATGTTTGTGGGCAACTGTTCGGCGTGTGGTCTGTGTACTATCATGTTCTAAATACTCCTATCACATCACACATGTCAAAACATAACTAGGATTTAACCTTCTCCTTTACTGGCAGTCAAACAGCTTTTACCTGCAAAGCTTTTATCCCACCTTTGCATAAACAGTCTGTTCAAAATGGAGAGAAAGAAGCTATGGCATGTTCGAGCAATACTGTTTGAAATGTTTATATAAATAGTTCAGTAAAATAAGATTTTCCAGTTCTGAACATATACCGGATATTCTGGATTAGTTTAATATATATATATGTATTAAACTAATTCAGAATGTTGCACCACCAAAACAGTACATAAGACAGCAGTCCAGGCCTCGGTAGTCCTTGCTAATGAAGACAGAAGTAGGGCTTGCTCACTTCAAAGCCTGTATTTGTATTGTTAACAAATGAATTACAGTAATACTTCAGTGCGTTATTTGGTGGAAGTTGTGTGCTACGTGAGCCTGGACTTTAAAAAGTTAAAACTAATAACCTGCATGTCAGCCCAGCCCAGCCCAGCCCTGCAGGACCTGCACTGACCTGCCTCTCTGTCATCATTAGGTGTTCAAGCCCAGGACGCCCCCGGAGGCCATCTCATTGTGTTCCCGTCTGCTGGAGTACACGCCGGTGACTCGTCTCTCCCCGCTGGAGGCCTGCGCCCACGCCTTCTTCGACGAGCTGCGCCAGCCCAACGCCCGTCTGCCCAGCGGCCGAGAGCTGCCTATGCTCTTCAATTTCAGCCCTGTGGGTCAGTGCAACACACACGCAGCACAGAGGCGTACTAGAGTTGGGCTTATGGCTGCTTGAAACATAACAAGCTTGAATATTCCAGGAATAAAGTCGAACACTTTCTAAATAAAAACTAATTCCAGAAGATTTAGAAGTACTTCACTGTACAGTGGATTCTGGTGATGTGATTTAACGCCACCCTACAGACTGACTGTATGCATTTATCGTATTTTTCTTAGGTCACATACAGCTCTTAGTTTCACATTCGTATTCAAAAGATGTTTAGCAATAACACCATTTCATTTTCATTCCATTTACAGCATTTGGCTGATCACCCAGAGAGAGCTTGCGTGTTTTGTTGTCCGCAAGGGACTTATCAACCTACCAGATTTGTTTGTGTGTGTGTTCGTCTGTGATATGAACATGTAATGTAGTCTCCGTTTGAAGACAGTGAGAGTTTCAACTGTAACTTGCCTTAATTGAGTACCCGAGAAACTCCGGGGAGAGTGAGAATTTCCATTTATTTGAGCGACTACATTTCCTGGTAACGTATATGGCTGTTCTCTCTCCCCACACAGAGCTGTCTATCCAGCCGCAGTTGAACTCCACTCTCATTCCTCCTCACGCTCGCTCGCAGACGACGTCTGCCTCACACGGTACGCACTGCTCTTCTTGTATCAGTTCTGGGTGTGGGTGTGGGTGTGGGTGTGGGTAGAATTTTTTTTTTTATAGAATGGGTTGGTCGTCAGCACACAGAACCCATTAAAGAAGTGATTGTGATTTATATAACTGATTTGTGGTTCTATAGTACTGATCAGTCACACAATAAAACCTTAAAAATTAATCTATGCTCACCTCTAATATATATATATATACACACACACACACACACACATATACTCGGAAGGTCATTAGACAAAAGTATTGGGACACATGGCGAGGTGAACAGTTTTCAGGCCAAAAACACAAATGAGGGCTCGTTGGAAAGGTCTCCTGGAGATCAATCGAACTGTGGAGTTTGAAGTGTCTGAGTGCTTGCACTCAGAAATCGTGTTTAGAGCGCAGGGGCTCAAGTGCTTCCAGGTCGACTACAGCCTCCACTGCGACTAGTGTCCCCTTGTGTGAAAACATCCAAAAAATATATATTTATTGCCTCCAAAAAGCCAAACAAAGACGGAGGATATTTGCAGTTTCCGCGTTGCGTGTGACTGAGTCCGTGCCTCTTGATCCGCATAAAACTGGAGGTTTACTGTGTATATACACACACCGCTCTGTCTTCAGACGTCTTGTTAGGGAGGTGCTTTTAATGTTATAGCTGATCTGTGTGTGCGTGTGCGTTTGTGACGAATGCTCTCTGTGCTTGCAGAAGGCGTGTCGGACAGTTCAGCCCAGTCCAGCTCAGCACCAGGAGCCCTGAGCAACAGCACCTGAGCGTTCCCTCTGTGTTACTGCACACTTCTCCCCTCTTCTCCTTCTCCCTCCTCTTGTTCTTCTCCTGTCATCCAGCCCTCTGTCCGGCCATCTTCAAGCTCCAAAACCCATCTTTCTTATTTGCTTCTGCACCCTCCCGTCACCTGTCTCCCCTGTCTACAGGAGCATGTTTTTATCTGTTTTTGTTTGTTTGTTTTTTTTAACTGATGAGGCCTGTCTCGTTTGCTTTAAAGGCAAGGAATGATTCATGATTCTTTGAGGCATTTTCTGCCTCCTAGTGGCAGGAGGAGCAAAGCTCTGTCTCTCTGGAGGTCCAGCCCCCTTTTTTAAAATTACGTTTTTAGAGCGGATTATACCTCATGCCTCTGCAGAACGCAGGTGTATTCTTTAATTTTAGTTTTCTCTTAAAATGTGATGCATTTTAGCTGTTTTTTTTTCTTTCCTTTGTTAAACAAGACCATGTTCTTGGAGGGAAGTGTGGAAACGAAGCATTTTTATGATGAATTGAGAGAGCAGTTTTGTATGTGTGCCCGAAATAAGCAGCAGGAGGAGTGTGTCAGGGTGTCTTCTTTGGGCCTTTTGTCCTACGTGAACCCCAACCTTTTCCCCCACCCCTCGCTCTGTCAGCACTGAGAAGGGGCTCCTTATAACAGAGTGTTGGAAGTAACAGACTTCGAGTTAAAGGAATCCATTTTTCAGCCTAATCTCTTTTTACTCTCTCTGCACTATTGATTGTCAGTCATTTCAGCACGTTTCCCTGCACAAAACCCAGTGACCCGAAACACAATAGAAGCTGATGAGCAGTTGCTGAATTCCTTAAACACACATCCTTCAACTTTATCCATAGTAAATAAAACCTTTCTCTGAACTTTTCAGGTGTCCTGTTGCAGCCACGCCCATAGCCACACCTGCTCCACTGCACCACTTAATGAATTCCTCTCATCCCTCCATGGAAAGCTAATCCATCTGTGGAAGAAGCATTTACACTAATGTTTCTTCACATACAGTACTGTGCAAAAGTCTTGGCACCCTAAAAAATGTCATACTTAAGCCATTCCTTACTTGGCTGTAATGTTAAGTTAAACTACTAATATTACACTAATATACAACATTAACAGTTAATAGTTAATGTGTCTCATTTCCAGACCTCTTTTCTCATGGAAGCCCTGTATTGTTGCTCCATCAAATACCTGGTTTAGCTCTTTTCACTTCATTAGATTCATTAGGTTGCACCGCTTATGCAATTTGATAAATTCACGCAATGATTGGAGTCTCGGAGCAGAAATCTGGAACCGAAATTGTGTTCTCTGCACTGGCACACAACAAAACTTTTTGAAAAAGAAGAAATCTTAATACTTTTACTGCTTTCTAATGTTAATATAAAAGGGTTTCAAACCGTCTGCACAGACTTTACCGCGGTAGTCTAAATGTCCTGCGTAAACATTTAATGATTTCAGCAACTGCCCAGAGGCCTATAGGAGTGTGTTTGGAGTCTGATGTTCAGGGAAACGTGTCAAATTATGCGTGCTGAAATGGAGAAACAGACCGGGCCGAGAGATGTTGGAGTATTCCTTTAAAGGATGTTCGTGTAAGATCATCTCTGTGAATATGAATGAAAGGAAGGAGCCTAGAGCGTATTTCTCCACTTCACAATACACAGACTTTGTACTCGTTTTAGTGCCTCCTCATTTCTGATTCTATATACTCTCTCACATACACACATTGTCAGTGTGTTTTCTTTCAAATATGGAGGTGGCACAGATTACTCGTCTTTCTTCAACCACTCCGTTAAAGGGGAATTCCACCCAGTTCTCACTGAGACTTTGTACAGAGCCTGATTTCTTTACAGTAGTGCTGAATGGAAGCAGGACGCTCATCTAGAACAGACATACAGGCATTTTATTCACCATCCAAACCCACCAGTGAACCACATGCGTAATGTTGTTGATGGTGAAGAAATGTTAAATCTGAAAAGAGTAGTTTTCTTTGGGAACTACTTTGCCTGATAACGCCCTGCACACAATCCCTCCGCCAGAATCCTCTCAAATCTATCGTAATGTCAGATTTGTAGCGTATTTGTAACTATGAGAACTTTCTGTGTGGTGGCTTTTAGAGGCAGACGTCTGGTTCCATTCCCCACCGCTGTGAACAGTTCTGACTCCAGAATGAAGTGTCTCCCACCAAACCCACCCTGACTGACTTCTCTTATCCTAACCATTAAATGAAAAGTTCATGGTATTCTCCTTCGACTACTGGTGATCCCAAAATCTAGGTTTTGCAGCTTCATTCCAGTCCGTCTCCCTCTCACAAAGACATATATATATGTTTTAAATGTATATATAAATGTGTATATACTATTTAAAACTATTGAAACATGTTTTAAATGGCTGCTGATCTGTGAAGTTATATCATTGTAAGTATCATAGAGATGCGCAGACACACACACACAGATCTTCCTTGTCACTGGAATCAAATGGAAACACTTTCTCTGATGAAACGTCTTGCATTTGGAGCCTTTTCTCCTTCCCTCTCTCCTTCCGTCCCTCCCTAAACGCTGTCCATCCCCACTCCTCCCTTCTCTTGCCGCTAATATGTAAATACCTTGTACCTTTTACTTTTATTTTATTATTTTTGTTATTATTGTTATTCTATTGTTCTTGTAACTTGATTTTTCTAGTGGAGTCGTGCCGGTTCAGGTAGTGACTGGCCACTCTCTCTTTTTCTCTGTCTCTCTCTCTTTCTCTCTCTATTCTCTCTTTCCTCCTTTCTTTCTCCCCTCCCCTGTTCGCTCTGCTGTACATAACATTTCAGCTCGGACCCCCTTTGCCTAGGGAGGGGGGAACTGAACAAAATTGAGTCTCATTCTCTCTGTCTCTCTCTTTCCCCCTCTCTCTCTCTCTCTCACACACACCTTCTTGTTTATGTGCTCCCCTTCTCATAAATGTTATTTTGATTGTTTTATTTATTGTATTGCAACAGTGTTTTGTTTTTAATCTGATGAGGACGGAACTTGTGTGTGTGTTTGTGTGTGATCTGTCATTGCATAAACATCCATGTCCCAAACTGGTCTTGGGAAGTTCTGGACATTTTTAATCCACTTGTCTGAGCGATTCCAGGCATCTAGAATGTTCTGGAAGGAGCAGGTGCACACGCACACACACACACACACGTGAAATCCTAGCTCATCTGGGAATAAACGTCTGATTTACGGGAGGGAGAGGGAGAGAGAAACTGTTTTTGTTTGTTGGTATAAATAATTAAGCTCATTAATAAAGTGATGAAAAGTGTTTGTGGGTGTGATCATGTTTTTTTTTCCATGGGAACGAGGATTACGAGGTGAAATGCACTCGTGTTGGCTGCTAGGATTATGCCATGTATCCTTATTACACCATATTTATTTAATAAAACAGGAAAGGGAGGGTGTTTACAGGGGAATCTCACTGATTCTGTACATTTTGGCAAAATTTGATCTTTGAGATGTAAGGTCATTCATCACAGTGAGCTAGCAAGTGTCTTCCAAGTGTTCATATGTGAAGCTGAGGACGGTAAAATAGTGCTAATCTAAAGAAATAAGCTTTTTAGGACACCGTTTGTCTTATATACCTGTACATGTATTGAAAAATCCACACCTTCAGACCAAAATTGAAAAAAATGTCTAAGGCAATTTAATTGTCTAGGGAAAAAACTGAGTGCCTCTCTCTCTCTCTCTCTCACACACACATTCTCTGCATAATTTTGTCTCAGGCATCAGGCACCATGTTCATAACCGTTTAATTTAATGACTGTGAGGGAGCTTTTGGAGGCAGACGTCTAGTTCTATTCACCACCACTGTGAATGATTATGACTGGTTAAATTTCCTCTAGGGGGGAATGTTTCACACAAGTGGTTTGAAGGAACATAATCATAACCACTTAATGTTTGATAAATAATAGAATCTCTAAGTTGGGAACAGGCAATTGTCTGTGTCTGCTAATGTCTAAACTAAAAAATTCAGTACAAGACTGAGGTTGGCTTATATATATATATTCCAGTATTACTGTGTTTAATCCGAAACCTGGTCTGCAGTTCCTTCTGTCCTCTCACACCAGCTGCCTGCATGTACCCTCTCACCACATCCATAAACCACCTACTAGGGCTCCCTTTTCTCTGAAGCTCTATCCAGCATCCTCCTCCCAACACACTTATAGTCTCTCCTCAACATCCTCCTCCCAACACACTCAGTCTCCCCTCAGCATCCTCCTCCCAACACACTCAGTCTCTCAACATCCTCCTCCCAACACACTCAGTCTCTCCTCAACATCCTCCTCCCAACACACTCAGTCTCTCCTCAACATC
>JBBPDC010000007.1:1546645-1568154 GCA_037974485.1 Hemigrammopetersius urotaenia | reverse complement strand
ACGTAACATAACGCAGCGGGGTCACGTGACTCCACACGCGGTAGTGTTTTTAAAGGGAAAGTAATCGAAATAATCGAGCTGGAAAAATTTGATCGATTATAGGTTTTGAATGTCGATTTCGATTACTTTTCGATTAATCGGCCAGTCCTAATGGTATAGATACAACTAAAAACTAAGTATTTGTTTTTCGCACATTTTTTTCTAGCTTGTGGGCTTAAGTTTTGATGTACCAACTCATGTGACCGAGACAAACTTTTTTTTTTTTCCAAAATAAAAGATCTTTCAGACTCTCATAATCAATTAAATATTTCTGTCTTTGACTCACGGATCGATACCGGTCCGCGGCCCAGGGGTTGGGGACCTCTGGTCTAGTGGTTAGCCCTGCAATCAGAATGCTGTGGGTTTGAATCCCAAGACTAGAGGCACCCTTGAGTAAGATACTGTCTCCACACTCTGGGTGCTGTGTTCCTGGCTGCCCATGGTGAATGGGTTAAATGGGTTAAAATACAGAGAAAGAACTTCACACTGTTCACACTTTGTGCTGTGGTGCGTTCAAATATGACATAATGGTCACTTTACACTTAACAACACAGTTAAAACAGCCTGCTTTATTCTAACGGATACAGAACAGGTTGGTAATGGTGATGTAAAAAAGAATGACTTGCATAAAACCATACAAAGTGGTCATAAATGTAGAATATGAGCCCTTTAAAAACTACTCAGCTTTATGAGCTGTTTGTGACTGAAGCTCTCTAAAGATGAGACTGTAAAAGCAGGCTACTCAAACATTCTACAGTTCACAGGTGGCATCACTCAGTGAGTGTGTGTGTCGTTTCAACGCAGATTTGTTACAGAATTGGACCTAAACGTCTCTCTTAATGAACTCTCTAATGTATACCACACCACCAGGCTGTTGCTTTTTGCATTATCTAGGGATGCTGTTGCTTAAATTATTAGAATTAATAACAGAATCATATACACAGTTTATAACAGCAACAATATCATATTACTCCATATTCATGAAACATGTAACTGCAAACATGCTGGATCCTGCTGGTGTGAGATTCCTCTGGTCCACACAATAGCGCCCGCTTTAGGAAAAATGTTCAGAGTTGCTGAACGTGGCTTTATAATCACCCGATGATCATCTCAGCTTACAAAGAAATCTCCAAAAAGACGAATCAAAAATGTAAATGAACTTTTTAATTGAGCAATTAATTTTAATTCAGTAAACATGACAGCCCTAGCATTATCATTACACTAGTGTAAAGCCTGATGTCCCTCCGAACACACCAGACTGATCTATAGATCTGGCAGGAAACCCACAATCTGGAGCTTTGTATAAACAAATCTATTCAACAACTAAACATTTCTTCGCCCCTCCGTTAACCCACTGCACTTTTGATTAAAAGTGGCAAGCCTCTAAAAGCTGTTTTGAATGAATCGCAATATGCGTAATATTGCTCAAACCTGCCTGTGAATGGGAGTCTAGTGTCAGTGTGGCTTACCTCAAACTCGTGTAGCAGCTGGACAAGAGAATCTCCAACAAAAACAACATCCGGTTCCTTCCCTTTGCTGTCAGACACAAAGCGATTATGCTGTGGAGAGACGACAAAGTACTAATGAAACTGGGAGGTGCGGCACTAAAACAGAACGTGATCGCGTGACATTGGAGGTGCACTTCAGGACAACTCACCATTGACATCCATCGTCCATCTCCCTGTATGTCCTCACAGGGAGTGGGTGTGGCTGCAGGGTTACAGTCTCCACTGCTCATTCCTGTCATTTAGGGAAAATCCAGAGGGATAAACCGGGTGAACTGTGGTGTATTATGTTATAAGCACACTCCAGATCTTCAGTAAGCAAATCTTATTTAGAGAGTGATTTTGAATGCCATGACATCATGTCTTATACTTTGGAACACTAGGAGTCTGAAACAGGCTCACTTCTTAGGTACCATTTTCTTTTGTTTGCTTTTAAAGGCAACAGCCCACCCAGAAATGTAGTTACTGTGTAAATACACATACATGTCTTTATTTAAGAACTGTTCCACATCCCATTCTCCTGCAAGCTAGCAGAGAGGCGTGTATGTATCATCAGACTAAATGATAAAACATGTTAGCAGACTAAATGCTGCTAACATGTGGCTGCAGTTATCTTCTCCCTGTACTTTACTGTTCAACCTTAATCCCACTGCAGTTTGGTTCTCCAGCTTCTGAATCCAGCTGATTTCAAAAATAAGAACCTGGAATCAGAAGCTGGAATAAGGAGCTAGAATCAGAAACTGAAAACTTTATTGATCTCTGAGGAAATTGCTTATGTAATGACTGCAAAGACACACAGAGACAAAAACCAAATAATTGTAGGAAAAAACTCAGTAAAAAATATACTTTGACATACAATATAAAAGATGGGTGTAAATAATCTAGATTAGTAAATGACAGTGAAATCTAAGGACAGTTAGGAGAACGTTACCGCACTTAGTAGAGATCAATAGTATGCAAGTAATACAGACATAGGAAGTGATGTTGCACATACTGTAATAATGAGGCTGGAATAAGAAACTGGAATAATCAAGATGTAATAAGTAGCTGAAAATCAGAAGCTGGAATCAGTAGCTAAAATAAGAAGCTGAAATCAGAAAGCTGGAAGAAAAAAGCTGGATTATGTAGCTGAAATAGGAAGCTGAACTGAGAGAGATGGAAGAAGCAGCTGGATGAAAACGCTGGAATCAGAAACTTGCGAAAGGAGGAGGAGGAAAATTCGGGAGCAGGTTTTATGAAGGGGGTGTTGTCTTTTTTCCCCTCTGAATGGCTTAATAGAGGAGTGAAAGCGCCGTGAATGCTCTTACCTGTGGCTAATGCTAACTACTGACACCAGGCTCTGGAGACCAGTCAGTGACGTCACCACTAGGCATGGCCAGACGATCACACAAGCTGCGGATTGCTTAATCGTTTTCCGATAGATGGATGGATCGACTGAAAGATTGATGTTTGGATGGATGGACAGACAGATAGACAGGCAGATAGCACCTCAAAAGGATATGTAAAACACACATTCTAGCATTAAAATGAGTATAAATAGTTAAATAAGTATACTTCTTTTTCTCATTATTACACGTAGACACACACACATACATATGTATATAGGCACACATACATATATATGTATACATGTGTAAATGTGTGTATATGTGTGTATTTTTGCGTGTAGACACACAACTGGTGTGCACATGTTCATCTTTATTATAGTTACATGAACAAATTGAATAATGAAGTTTAAAGGTGTTTATATTCATGTTCACCTCTCTTACACGTATTAAGCTGAGATGAGATGAGAAGAGCACGCGCTCCTGTCTGTGGCGGCTCGCGCTCGGTCCGTTACCTGACAACGCAGTTTTCAAACAAAGAGGAGCAGTCGCACACATTTTCATAAGGTATGAGTAAATATATAAATAAACATTGTTATGGTTTAGGCAAATACTCCAGACATGTACTTTTTACAGACCTGTTTAGGTTACAGTAATTAGCTGCCGTACAGAGACGTCTGGTGAGAGACTTCTGACTGGAATAAATCTAGTTTAAAACTTTTGAGGGTTATTAACAATCACACTGGAGTATTAAGGATGTTAAATGTCTTATTTCAGGCCTTGAACTGAATATTTGGATCGATGATATGCGTGGTCATGTTTAGCTGGTTAGCCAGCTAGCCTTGGTACATAGCTTAAATGACACTAACTGAAGTCAGTTTGGTCTTTGTCTTTGGGTCAGGTTGGTCTTTGACTTTGACCAAACTGACCTATCATTGTTAATTTGTACGCATTTTGTAATTACATTTTTTTTTAGAAACTACCATGGAGGAAATCATTTTTTCATCCCATGCTGATTTTTGCTGACTTAGAAAAATCTTCATCAGGTAGTTTAATTTTTATGAAGAGAAACAGAATATTTACTAAGAATCAAGTAAAAAACATGATTTGCAACTCATTGAGTGAAATAAGTATTTAATCCCTTACAACCTAGTCAGACTTCTGGTTCAATCTACCAGTTACAGATACTCCTGTCCACAGAATCAGTTTCCTCCATTTCAACCTCTCCACCACCATGGGCAAGACCTGTCATTGGATGCCAGGGACCTGCATGAGGCTGGAATGGGTTACAAGACCATCAGAAAGAAGCCTGGTGAGAAGGTGACAACTGGTGGTGTGATTAATCAGAAATGGAAGAAATGACCATCAATTGCCCTCAGTCCATGCAGTATCTTGCATCATGGGATGAGGACAGTCATGAGAAAGGTGAGGGATGAGAAAAGCACGAGAGGAGCTTGTTAATGATCTGATGGCTTTTGGGCCCACAGTCACTAAGAACACCATTGGTAATTTACTAAATCTTGCAGTGCCCAAAGTCCCCCTGCCCAAGAAGGCACGTGTACAGCCAATCATAAGTTTGCCAGTGAACATCTAAATGATTCAGAGAAGGCTTGGTCAGATGAGACCAAAATCGAGTTCTTTGGCCTTACCTCTACCCACTGTGTTAGGAGGAAGAGAAATGCGGAGTATGACCCGAAGAACACCCCCACAGTGGTACCAACTGCTTTCAGATCATTAACAGACTCTTCCTGTGTGGTTTTGGGCTGATTCCTCACTTTTCTCATGATCATACTGACCCCATGAAGCAAGGTACTGAAGCAAGATACATGGAGCTCCAGACTGAGGGCGATTGATGGGCATTTTATATTTCTTCCATTTCCGAATAATCGTACCAGTTGTCACCTTCTCACCAAGCTTCTTGCTGATGGTCTTGTAACCCATTCCAGCCTTGTACAGATCTACAATCCTGTCCCTGATGTCCTCTGACATCTCTTTGGTCTTGTCCATGGTGGTGGAGATGTTGGAATGGATGAAACTGATTCTGTGGACAGGTGTGCTTTATACACAAAATGAGTTAAGATCAGGAGTATCTGTAATTGATAGATTAATTTTAATCTGTGTGCAACATGGACATAGCCAGTCTGGGGGGTTATGGGACCAAATACTCATTTCACTCGGTGAAATTGATAACTTTTATGTTTTTCTTAATTTTGGTTGATATTCTGTTTATCTTCATAAAAATGAAAATACCTCATAAAATACAGACTACCTATTTTTGTGAGTCAGCAAACTCACAAATTCAAATAATTATTCCTCTATTTTTCTAATAGAAAAAAATGAACTTATATGGGTTCCTTAATTCTCATAACAGGCACATTTTGCTTTTTCTTTTGTGCATTTCTTCAGCTTACTCACTATGAGCCACAATGAGAGCAAAGCTTTTCCAGACAAACAGAATTCCCTCAGGAACCACATCAAGTTTCTGGTCAAATCACGCAGCACAGGTGCTTCTGCCCCTCACAGGACCAAAAAGGCAGAGGAACACTGCAGCCCTCCTCAAAAGGTGAAACGCCTCAGAACAAGAAAAGAAAGAGATCAGATCCGAGGGCCGAACATCAGCAGTTTTTATCGAAGCCACAAACCCAGTAGAAGGATAAGCGAAGAGGATTCACAATGCTGCGATGGTTACAAACTCCACTGCAGCCATCCATTCAAGCATACCAGAAAAGGAAAGGCTGTTGCTGTACCATTTCTTTCTCAGAAGCCAAGTGTCATCACGGAAGGTCGCCTCACATCTATCAGAGGCCTCTTCAGTCATGAGGTGAGGTCTGTGGACATTGAGAGGCTGGTAAAGGAGCAGAGGAGGCAAAGTCAGGGAGAAAACAACGAAGGAAAGCCCAGTACTAGTAATTCCCCTTGTCTCCCTTCACCTTCACCCTTGATCTCAGCATCAGGCAAGTATGACATGAAGGAAGGCCAGAAGTCAAAGAGGCCTAGATATGAACAGATATCAAAGCAGACAGATCATTCGCAGACTAATTTAGAAGGGGCTGAACCTTCAACTTTGCACACAGGGGATGATAAATGTTCCGCACAAACTTGCCCAGAAGCTGTAAACAACATTATAATCAGAAGCCCTAAGGAAGCTGTGGTTTTGTCTTCACCAGGAAGTGAACTTTTTCAGTCCCTCTCTACTCTTAAAGCCAACCAGAACGACCCCAGCGTCACTCCAGAGGTGGAAGACATATTCAGGTCATATGACCAAGAGCAAACAAACAACACAACACCTGCCACAAATGTGCACCAGAGATTAGACAACACTCGCGCAAGGTCAGTACATTTTAATTCGGACGCTTCACAGGATGATTCTGCTCCTGTGACCTGCAATGCTTCCACACCTGTTCTGGACAAAGAGGGTAGTGTACTGGCAGATGAGGGTCAGAGCATAAAGCCTGGAGCTTTGATTAGCAGCGAGGTAATGGGCAGGCTGGCATCTCGTCTTTGCCAAACCCTAGATTCCTCATCTCTGCGGCGGCACTGCCCCCTACTGTCAGAATGCCGAGAGGTACTGATGCAGACTCTGCAGGAGAGAAACAGTTTTAGCAGATACCCACTTCCCAGTGCAGATTCATCCCATTCATCCAACATCACTGAACAAGCATGCTCCAGCACAGGCCAAAGATGTGGAGATGTCGACACATCTATGCATTTCAGCTTTACAAGAAAATATGAAGATGCCCAGCAGAGAAGGAATATGGAAAATCATGCAGGTGAGTCAGCTTTATGGCATGTGATTGTTCGACCACAGCTGTAATACAGAGTTAAAGGAAACTTCTGCTTTTTATGAAATTGCTAACAGTAGTGATTTAATATCTGTGTACAAGATGATATATCATGGAGAGATTTTCTGGGAGAGCATTTTTGCCAAGACACTGAGAGACAAGCTGCCGGTGGGAGTTGGAGGAAACAAACCTGGGCATCAAACTCACCTCAGGATTTTTTCACAAAACTACATTCGCCATGCAAAGATATGGTAACTGTCCGAATTACAGCACTTACATTCAACACA
This sequence comes from Hemigrammopetersius urotaenia, assembly GCA_037974485.1. Taxonomy (NCBI): domain Eukaryota; kingdom Metazoa; phylum Chordata; class Actinopteri; order Characiformes; family Alestidae; genus Hemigrammopetersius; species Hemigrammopetersius urotaenia. The sequence goes on along the minus strand of JBBPDC010000007.1, from coordinate 1,561,216 downwards.
ATGCAAACACTAAACTGAATAAATTGGTAAAGTGATGATGTAATTGCTCAGTAGTTTTTCTGTCTACAGTTGGGCCAGTGGAGTGAGAGAGAGCCACCTCAGGAGTCCTTCAGAGCAATGCAGCATCCTGTCTTGCGCCAGGCTTTTGCTGAGATCGCAGTACCCACACCCTATTCTTATGACTGTGGAACCCTGACCCCGGACCCCTTTTTCCTGCAGCTACACACACAAACAAAACTGGGTAGCAGTGAAAACCGGTTGAGAGAAGTAAATGAACTACTTGACCAGTGGAGCAATGACCCAGATTTGGGTTATTTGTTCCATGAAAATATGGGAAGAACCCATATATTAGTGGATCCCTTGACAGACTTGAGGGACTTTTCTCCTCACCAGCAAATGGAGAGTAACAGCCAGAGATCACAGTTTGATGCTTTCTCCTCTGTTCCATCAACATTTCCTCCCGAAGGGTTTTCATATGAGCCTTATTATCGCTTTCCGCATCCACTGAACTCCGTCAACAACTCAAAAAGTTGGTAACAACTCATAATCACTTAGACTGTCACGGCTTTTGGTTTATGCTTGTGTTGTGTATTTGTTCTGTTTTCTGTCCTGTGTTCTGGGAGGGCCTTTATTTTGACATCTGTTTGTTTTGTTCTGTAGTCACGTGTCTGTTATTGTCAGCTGTTTCTGTTAATGCACTCCTTAGTTTCCCAGCTGCCTTGTGTTTCACGTTCTGATTATATTTGGTATTATCCTCATGTGTCCATCACCTCATTTCCCCGTCCGGTTCCTGCTCTGGTTTGTTTTATTTCTGGTTATTACGGCCACCGTGCCTGGTTTTTGTTTACCCCTGTTCTGAATAAATACTGTCTGCATGCTCCGAGGGAGTTCAGAGTCGTGGGCTCGTGCCCGCGACTCTGACATAGACATCAAAGATTTAGGTAATTCTCCCTCCTTTCACTTGACCACTCCTTATTTCCATTACTTGCCATGATTTTAGGATTAGAAAAAAATGTATTACATAGGAAGTATGCTTTTATATATTAAGAAGTGGATTTGAACTTGTTAATGTCAGATTTGGAGCAAATGTAGTTCTATAAAAGTTTAAAGGACAAAATACCTAAATTTATCCTGAGTACATATTGTTGTACTTTTTTGAACCAAAATGCAACTTATCTCCAATACGAGGATGGATATCAGCTGTGCACAGTGTTGGTTACTTTAAAGATGTAGATATTTTTTCGATCTTTTTTGTAGTCTTTATTATACTGGCAACAGGATCTGAGATAAACCCCAGTGATTAGAATGGCCTGTAAGTTACACTTTGAATTTGACAACACAATTATGTATTGTGTATTATTAGGATTTGACCAGCATAACATGCAAACATGCAGGGTGGAGGAACTTTCAGATGAGTTTTTGGTTGTCTCTCCAGTGGTCAGAGTGCACTGCTAGTTAATATGCAGCCGGAGTGAAGGTGATATCAAAGTAAAAGAGGGAAATTACTCTTGATTCAATTTTATTTATATTTTTTTTGTGTCTTCATTGGTCACAAGATTTTCCTTAACAAGGCTCTAATATCATATTACTATCATATTCAGTCATAATTCATTTAAAACATTGTTCTTTTGCTGTCTTATTAAAACATTATTGGATTTTGTTCTCATGGTTTTGTAGTAGATAAGGTTCCCATGGGTCCTTGAAATCCTTAAAAGTTTGGGAATTTGTGAAAAACTTTGTACAGAAGCAATTTGAAAAGTCTAGAAATAAACAGCTCAAACAAAGGAAGTCTGAAACACAGACCACCATTTGAAAGGATTCTTTTCCAAAATGGTAGATTGTTTAAAATAAATGCCACTGTTTGATGCTTCATTTCATAATGTAATGAAATGAACACATTTTTAAGAAAGGCACAAATTGTCCATATACTTTTTGAGGCCAGTTGTACCTGTTGTTAAGGCATCAGATAACAAGCTTCATCATCCATTTGTGACTGGTTCACAAAATATTCTCTTTCGTCCCTCTGCTCTCCATTCTGCACATTATCTGCCACTTCTTGGCTTGTGTTGCTGCTACTCCTTAATGCCTTCTTGAGCTGCTTCCAGAAGAGCTGCTGGGCTTTGGTGGGATCTGTACAGTCTGGGCCTGGCCACTGAAGGTAGGTCTTTTTCAGCATAACTTTCCTCATGCGGTGATAGGTGGAGAGCTGCCGTTTAGGGATGTGCTCCAAAAAGACAAGTAAAAGCACATCTTGCATTTCATGAAAGAGGCGGTAGCTGGCCAGTTGGATCTCTAGAGAGCACCATTCGCAGCGAAGGAAGTTTTGGCTGACGACACACACTGTCTTGCGACTACTATATACAGCTGACACAATGTTGTCCACTATATTGCGACCTGGCTCAAAGTCTCGGTGGTGAAGGCAAAGTCGGAATAAAGAACCGTTCCCTTCCAGGTTAGGAAGAAGCTGCTCCATTACCCATTTCTCATCTGCTGAGTTGTAAGAAATGAAAGCATCATAAATGCATTTCTCTTCCTGATCCCGGAGGCGACGCCACTGCTCACCGAACCATGAGCGAAAGACATAGTAGCCATATTTAAAAGTCCAGAACAGCTTGATGTAAAGCAGCGGAATCAACGTCCACGCAATTGTGACTGTACACGTTGAGACAAACAAGTACAGCTCAAGTGTGAAGTAACAGACGTTGGTGTCAAAGCTGTAAAAGTTGGATCCCTTGAGATCCTGGCAAGTCAAATCGTGAAGATACACAAGCTGGACTCTCTGGTTGTTTTTTGTCCAATTCTGAAGATCTTGGTTAGCACAACTGCAACTAATGGGTGATTTCCGCACGTCTAGGTATCGTAGGTTAGTTAGATTCTCTAGCAATTCTATATCCAGAGTCTGAAAGGCATTCAGGTTAAGATGCAGTATTTTCAGCGCTGTAAGATTGCCAAACACCTCTTTTGAGAAAGACGCAATGCCCATGTTCTCGACAAGTAGTACTTCCAACTTACGGAGGTTTTTGAAAATACCCGGCATGAGCTTTGTCAACCCAACAACTGAGTTGTCTAATGTTAAAAATGTTAAGTTTTTCAGATAGTCAAATGTGTCCGGGCTGAAAAATGAGATATGGTTGTTGCTGAGGTATAGCCTTTCCAAAGAGGTCAGGCCCCGGAAGAATGCATGAGATAATGTGATAATGCCATATGGCAACTGCCCATCTAATTTGAGGTCAGTCAGCTTTGTTAAGTTCAGAAATGGAGAGTCTCTGTTTTCTTCGTAGTAGAAGATATAATTAGCCTGTAAATCCAGCACACGCAGATTGCCATGCAACCCTCCAAGCAGCTGGCTATCAATTTTTGTAAGGTGGTTGCGATCCAAATAAAGATTGGTCAAGCTCTCCAGTCCTTCAAATGCAAGGGGCTGAAATTGTGTTATCTTGTTCCCACCTAAATCAAGAATAGTCAGGTTTTTGAGAGAGTGGAAGGTGTTGTTAAAGATGACAGCAATACGATTATTGCGCAAAAGGAGCCTCTGAAGTTTGTGAAGATCTTCGAAGCTCTGCACGAAGAGATCGCTTAGGAGATTGTTGTCCAGACGGAGGAAAGTGAGGTCTCGAAGTCCACTCAGTGCGTTTTGATCCAGATAGGCAATTATGTTTATGTTGAGCTCGAGTATTTCTAGCTTGGGCACATGACTGAAAGCAAAGGCATTCACTTCTAGAATTCGATTATAGCGGTAGCTGAGCTCTCTTATGTTGGGAAAGCTCAGGTTTTTCTTGTTGCAGCTTAACAGTTTGGTTATGTGGTTATGTTCCATTTTCAGCTTCTTGATGTTACTTTGTCCCATGAGGAACTCTAAACACCTCGGGTTCAGCTCATTGAGAGAGAGGTCCAAGAGTTCAGTAATTTTTGGGCAATAGGAAAACGTGTTGTTTTTCAGAGTTTTTATATCATTGCTTTGAAGGACCATTTTTTTTACGTATTTGGTTTGACTGTGTGTCAGGTTTTTGCACAGTGACATCAGCAATTTTGTCCCATTTAATCCCAAACCGGAGAAATCTATGTGCCTGGGTGACGCCTTGACATATTTTTTGTCGAGAAGTGCTGACACATTGACATTGGTGGACCGTAGGCGCAGGTACGTGATGCTGCTCAGGTTCAAACCTTTAAAGGACCTGGTTGAGAGCAGTTTGTTATAGGAGAGATCCAACACTTTGACAGTACTTAGGAACTCGCTGCTGCAGTCCAGCGTTTTCAGGTTGTTGTTGCCAAGATAAAAGGTGGCTAGTGATTGTGGGAGACTGGTTGAATGATTCAAAGACTCTATTAGGTTGAAGGCAAGATTCAGTTTATTCAGCATCGACAGGCTCGTCATGGAAAGCACTACATCTGAGAAGATTTGCAGCTTGTTCCTACGTAGGTCCAGAGTCTGTAAGTTGGCCAAATCTGAAAAAAGGTTCAGAGGGATGGTTGTCAGATTGTTGTCAGCCAAGAGCAACTCAGTGAGGCCATGAAGGCCACGGAATAGAGTGGGAACAAGGACGGATATCTCATTGCTGGACAAGTTCAAGTTCTGAAGATGTCTGAGATCAACAAATGCATTCTTTTCAATTGTGTTCACATGGTTATTGTTCAGGGCCAGAACCTTGAGCTTTGTCAAGTTACTGAAGCTCCCTGAATGAATCCGGGAAAGCCTGCAGTAAGCAATTGTTATATTCGTCGCTGAGAGGGATACGTCGGCCACAATGTCTGTAACCGTCTGCGATTGCCGTTTGGTGCATCTGAAGATGGTGCGGTTTGAGTTTGCACTTTCAATGCAGTTCTTGAAACTGTAAGCAAAGCTGAGCTGAAGGCATGTGGTGAATATTGCTACTGAGATTAGCCCACAGTACAAATGTGCCGCCATATTTCTCAGAGAATCCAAGAAGCACCAAACGTCACTCGGCTGTGTCTCAGTGATGAATGGATTAGGTTCTGCTCTGCACTCTTTGGATATTGATGGCCCTGGAAAAAAAAGTTTCAGGCATTAATTTCAATTTCTAAAAATACTTCATTTTGCATGTTCCCTATAGATCATCTAAAGCAAGGGTGCCCGTCTCTGGCCTTGGTGGGACAACAGCCAAGACAGTTTGTTTGTAAACCTTGTACTAGGGGTGTTTGGGTTTGTTTTCATTCATTCTTCCATTCTCTGAGCTGCTTGACATTAACTAGTCGCTTTTATCCAAAATGACTTCCATTCCATTCCCTAACTTCAGGGGGCACTCTCCCTGGAGCAACTTGGGGTTAAGGGTCTTGCTCAGGAGCTCAGTAGGGGTATTGTGAGGGTAGGATTCAAACCCATGACCTCCAGGTCAAGAGGTAAGTATCCTAACCACTAGGCCTCCACTACCCTACACATCACCAGCACCAAAACACTGGACAGGTCACTTGTCCATTGCATACTTTCATTGTGAAGTTAATCAGCAGCATTAGGGTGAGGTTTGGACTGAAGCTAAGGTTAGAGTTAGGTTTAGGGTTAGGTTACATTCAGCTGTCCAGTTACACCGAATAGATATTTTGTTTAATATTAGTGAAATTTAAGGTGGGTATCTAAAAATCCCAAATTTTTGAATCCCAAAAAGCCTAGGAGTGATAACAAGCTGCATTTTTTAAATGAGAAGCAGAGGAACAGGCAGTGCCAGTGGTCTCACCAGGGTTACTGACGTGAGTTATGCAATGCACTCTGCACCTCTGTTTCCCTTCCTGTTCTACAGAAACCTGTTTCTAACAGCTTCTCTAAACGACGGATTTTAAAAGTTTGAACCAAACTCCTTCAGCTTGCCATACAAATATGACCAAATATTAGATGTTCATCTATACAACCATATCTGTATTCATGTGCAATTATTTATTGCAGTAAATAAATAAAATGCAGGTATTTTAGTGTATTAGTCCAGCATCACCTAAACGTCAGGAATTTATGATAAATATCTACAAATATGATTCCAATATCCTCATTCATCCTTTGTTTTTAAAAGGCATTGATCTTCAGTAGTATTCTGATCAAAAGACTAATGTTAGCGTGAACATGTCCTGTATGGACTAGTGCATTGCAACCTACTTGTTTACACGAGCAAATGCTTCCTTTCCTCAGCAGGACTCCATAGAATGGGTTTCCACTGGAACTCAAGACTGAATAAAAGTTCCTTACCCCCTCAGTGACTGGTAGCCTAAGCTATATTAAAGGAAAATCATGGAAAAACTAATTGATCTCACATTTTTACAGTAATTTTTGAAAGAATATAATTAAACAATTCATATCTACAATAGAAACTGAGCTTAGATCATTTTTGTTATGCCATGCAATTTACAAGCATGCCGTGTGGCCGATTTAGCCTACAGCAGTTTAGCTCTGCACTTTTACGTATTTTTCCGTTGTCCATTGCCAACCCTTTATAGAATTAAACAGTGTATTGTTGTTGCTGATATATGTAAATATATTTCTGATTGTTTGGCTATTTGTTGTGCCTTGTTTAAAAAGCCGTCTAGGTTGAAACACTTGAACTGTGACATGAATGGGTGGGGCTAAACTGCTGTAGGCTGAATATATGTTTTGTATGTTTGAGCATTGTGTGCTGTGCAAATAGTCCTGGAAAAGAGCTTATTGAATCTGAACTTCAACTTTGAAATACTTTTATTTACTACCTAATGAATGACAAACATGCAACATGGGGGATGGGGTGTCTTTATCCAAATTTGTAGACATCCATAATCACCTTGATGTTCATTAATTTGTTTTGTTTTACTTCCTGCAGTTGTTCATTGTGGCTTCTGGAGGTCCAGCAAAAGCTCCAAGCCCTGCTTTTAACTTTAAAAGTAAATATGGTAGGACTATTACTGCTTTACATCCGTGAAAGTACAGGTGGTTCCAGGTACAGGACGACCAATAATACAAGTTGTAGTCATGGTGAAGTTGTGAGAATGGATTATGAAACAGTCCAAAAGCCTAAGAGTGATAACAAGCTGCATTTTTTAAATTAGAAGCAGACAGTGCCAGTGGTCTCACCAGGTTTAATGGCATGCAATGCACTCTACACCTCTGTTTCCTCTTCCTGTTCTACAGAAACCTGTTTTTAACAGCTTCTCTAAACGAAAAGTTTGAACCAAACTCCCTCAGCTTGCCATGAAAACTTTCCTTACCTTTGTTGGATCTTGTCTAGGTCGCAAAGCTTGTTGTCTGCTCATCTGCGTGTGTGTGTGTGTTTCCCTCATCCTGTTAACTTTTCCAGTTCAATAAAAAACTCCCTTTCGCGAGAACAGAAAGAGGAATTAAAATAGAGATCACATGGATATTCCAGATGAAGTTCCTCCGGTAGTCCTTTTATGACACTGACATGCAGAGAGTGTTCTCAAACAGTTTATTGAAATGGCTTAATGTGCATCACATGGTAATTCATTCATTAATAATAATAACAACACATTACTAATATACATTAATAAGTGCATTGAAGAAGGCTTTGGATGTTTTATTGAAATGGCTGAGGTCTCTCGGCTGAATTACCTGGTGAGATTTATTGGTTTAGCCTCGTAGAAGGGCTAGAACCTCATGGGTGTTTTGCTTTTTGGCCATAAATGTTTGATTTTTAACATTTATGGCCTGATCTGAAGGCCCAGTTGTAATCGTTGCTACATTTATATGGATATATTTAAATGCAATATGTGGAAAATCCAGTCTCACTTGTTTTTACGCGACTGTGAAGTTGCGTGAAGTTGATCGTGTGAAAGTTTCACCAGGTACTCGCAAATCTTTCAAGTTTCTCTGGGACTGCTCAGAAATACAACTGCAGTAAAGTACATTATAAACCAGCATGTAGAATCTTCATCGTCCAACTGTCCTCTCTAGGCATTTGGCCCATCAGCCCCTCATCTTCTGCTCGCGAGCCATCTGACAGAGTCCACATAAAGGGCAGCAGTTCATAATAATCCAGTCATCACAGATGGAGCCCTGAGGGAAGACACAATCGAACAGAAACATTTGGTGGTCTGCAGAAGATACTTGCATGATAATCCGATTTTGTCCAAAACTAGGTTTTACAACATTTGGGGAGACAGGTGAGGGTGGTTGGGCTCCCTCAGTCATATGATGCCACTGGTATTGTGTTGGAAGGGTGAAAGACTGACTCACAAGTTTCATCACATCTTTTCATAGCACTGCTAATGCAGCATCATAGGCTAGCCTCAACATGCTTGGAGAAGAACACTAATAGCCTATGATTTTTCTGAGCTTACAGAGACTTATGTTGGCTAATATCATGCTTTTATCTGGAATGGCTGCCTGTAATGGTGAAGTCATACTAAGTCCTAATCCTTAGTGAAGAGTTGGGAGCAGTCTGAGGAGGGGGAGGATGGGGGGGGGGGTGTCTATGGCAGGGTATTATTAGCCCCAAAAGCTCTGGATCTCAGAAACAATAAAAACATGTAGATGGGGTGGGAGCCTACCCTATTGACAAATCAAATCTACGAAAGTCCACTAACCCCAGCAGTCGACAAATAAAAATTGTTGCCCAAATCGTCACGTGACCCAACAACGCCCTAACAATTGACAGAAGGCATTTGGGTCACTATTAATTTCAGCTGTCAGCAATGTTAGCTTAGTAGTTCTATTTCTAAAGTGAAGGGGCAGTTTTGGACTTTAGACATGTCTTGGCTGATTGATTACATTTGGTTCAGCAGAAATTTGCCTAAACGATTTGTTTTTGATTACCAGTATTTAAGGCAGACTCACATTGATGCGGTATCTGTCACGGATGCTGGTCCTCAGAGCAATAAGGGCCCCAGGCAGGAAGGGCAGACAGCACGACTCTCCATGGTCCTGGGCAACCTTACAGCCCAGAATACACGGGATAAACGTCCCACAGAGACCTATTAGAGCAGAATTCAAACATAAGGCTCCCTGCTGGGGTATTTCTACACTACTGGTGGTACCGGGGCACTTGGGGGGCATGTGCATATGTATACAATACTGTATTGTTATAGTCTCCCTGTTGTGCCCCCCCATAGTATTTATGTAGTCTTTTTTTTAGGTATAGCACAGTCATTTATTCTATTTATTTATACATATATTGGTTTAATAATAATTCATTCATTCATTGGAAGAATTGTTATTCTCACCTAAGTTTCACCTATGTATCATTCTTATGTAACCGTCCACAATAAAATAACACTACTACTTTTAGTACTATTACTATTATTTCTAAATAATCTAATTAACTAATCTGATCATTTTTTTTATAAAACTCCTGCTGCTACTATTACTACTTTTTAATAGTAGTAGTAGTAAAACTATTAGTAAAACTTCGACTAGTATTACCATTATTTCTAATAAAACTACTACTGTTACTATTACTTTTAGTATTAGTGCGATTTCTACAAACACTACTGCTGCTACTACTATTTTTGGTGTTACTACTAATTTCTAATAAAACTGTTCTTGCTGCTGCTGATGCTATTATATAGTATAGTACTTTTATAACAATAATTCTATGACTTCTAGTTATGGTACTACTACTATTATTACTAATCAAATCACTACTACTATTATTACTACCCACATCGCTAATAATAAAGTCAAAATGATCTCCTCTCTCCCTCTTTCACACACACTTACAGATGCCGCAGTCATCGCAGCAGTCGCACAGGTTGGAGCTCCAGTCTGAAGACCCGCTGGTGATGGTGTAGTTGGTGATGGTCACCTGCGGCTGTGTGCTGATCACCTCTGTCTGGTACGCCATGGCTGCCACACACACACACACACATCGGACAAGCTGAGAGTCAGTGTATCCTCTAAGAGGGTGTGTGTGTGTGTATGTGTTTATAGGTGGTGGTTTTGGTATACTGTGTTAAAACTGATTTCTATCGTATTCAGTGAAATTCAGTCTAATTACAGTCTTTTCTAATTTTACAATTTTACAAGTTTACAATATGATTTTGATTATCAGCACAAAATTAGAATGCACAGTAGAATGAGTGAAATTTCAAGGTTTCATAAATGTTCAGAATTTTGCTGTAAATATACTTTTAAATATTATTTTATTTTGCTTTAAATATGGAGTGAAAGCGAGTTTGAGAAAAAGACTCGAATGAGCATATGAGGCCGACGCTGTCTTTAGTGAAAGTGAACTCTCATTAAAATAATGTCTCTCTTTTTGACATTTACATTAAAAAAAGAAAATTAAAGCTTTTTGTACTAAGGCCTTACTGTGTTCAGTATTGCAAATTTGTCTGAATATGAACAAATGAAGTTTCTTTTAAAATGTAACACTTGTTTAAAAAATAAAATGTTTCCGCTTTTCAGAGTGGTCTCAGACCTTCAGACCTCACTGTGTGTCCACGTTTTATACCATTTTGTACCATCCTGAATTCCACTGCTGTATTTGCAAACATCAATAGGCCTTAAGTGTTTCTTAAAGGATGATTAAATAAACTTCTTGTGGCGCACAAATGTCAAATGTAACAATAAAATGGTACAGCATTTACTAGGGGTCTATAATCGCCCTTTTGGTTATTTATACTCATTGTTGGCTTTTAAAGTCACTGTTGTAGTTTAAATGGTCATTTTATTTGGAATTATATTAGTAAAACAGGTCCTACCGGCTGTAGGTCGGGGTCACTCTCTGGTGGCGTCTCAAGGCGAGTGAGTGAGGTTGAGGGCAGCACAGCGAATAGGTGGGAAAGGAGACCTGTACAGTATATCTGTAATGATGTCACAGCCTGAGGCCCGCAGGGGCCGCCGCTGGCCGTGGGCGGCTCACCATGTTTGAGTTTGGGGCGAGCTGGCTTTCTGCTTTTTAAAACAGAATCTTATCTACAGCTTATTAAATAGGCATTGTGTGAGTGTGAGTGTGTGTGTGTGTGTGTGTGCATGTATGTTTGTGGTCTTGCATGGCGCTTCTAAAAAGGAGCTTTACTTTTGATTAATGCATCTATAGTCTCGGCCACACCTTCATAAACAACAGTATGTGCTGTAGGGGATCAGCCTTGACTTCCCACTGTGCATTATGTGGGACGATCTGTTCAGTCCCGCCCCATCTAGATGTATTTTTTAACATCTATCTTTGAAACTAGCATACTTTTGCCACATCTAACCCAAACGGGGCCTGGAGGACCCCCTGCCCCACACAGTGTAGGGTTTACACAACTGTGCCATTTAAGAAGAGGTGGGGAATGAACTAATTAGTGTGGACCACCAGTGTGGACAGCAGGGGAATCTCCAGTAGTGATATCCACAGTGTCGCTTTGATAAACTGGAGATGTTTTTCGCCACAGCCCTGACTAGCCTCCCCTACTTACTTGAAAAATGCACTTGAATATAAAACACCATGCCTCAATCAAAAGGTTAAAGTGACTCGGCCACACCTGAAATATCTGTAAAATGTAAACCAGTTCCCCAATTAACCCCGACTGTAGTCGATCAGGCCAGTTTGGTGCACTGGAGCTGCCAAGTAACAGTAGGCTAACATAACTAACAAGTAATACAATCTCACATTCCATCCAAATAGCCTCTGTGTGACTCTATTAATTATAAACTATACATTAAAATTAGCTTTTATTTTTAAGAAGTTTAGGAGAACCAAGTTTAGAATGTCCATGTCTGAAGCTCCTCCCCTTACCAGCCTACTTTCCTGGACTTCGTTTTCAACTGAGGGTTTTCAATGTAACTTTGTGCTATAGAATGACTTGAAAAATAACAAATCTGCTTAACACAATCAACAAAATCTGCTTTTAGGTTTGAACATAGCTGCATGTAAAAACCTAATTTTATTGATACAACCCACTGGTGCACAGTGACATCATAGAAAACTGTGCCACAATACCATTATTGCATGTTAAAGTTCAAGTTGGCTTTATTGTCATCCATCTACACACACAGTAAATAGCAGAACGAAATTGCATTTCTCTCAGTCCCAGGTTCACGTTAATAATATATATTTGTCTTAATGCACTTTGAATCCAAAACGGCTCCCTGTTTCCTCTAGAGGGCGCTATGGAGGTTTTTAAATTCCCATAAAATACACAGTGTGTCCATTAAGGAACAACATGGCTGAATCTCCAGGGGCTCTTTGTATTTTACACTGCTTGTGCGCACGAGTCTATTTTAATTCCTACATAGGGCACTGTGTCGGGAGCGGTGTCATCTGTGTTACTTGTGTCCTCATATGTGTGTCTCTCTGTAGTTTTAGTTAAGCATTTTAGTTAAGTTTAGTCAAGCATGTATGTGATATTTCAGGCTTTTTAAAAAAACCTCTGATCCAGTAATTTTGTCTTGTATCAGACCAATTCAGATCCTGAGTATCAGATCGTCACGCCCCTGCTATGAAGCGTGGGATCGGTGTGTTTGCCTCGGACCGAAACTGCTAATGGAAATGTGTTAGAGGGTAGAAAGAACTGAGCTTATCAGTGAGGCAGTAATGTGAATGTGTTTAACTGTACTGTTTGCTCAGCAGGGCATGGCTCTCACTGGTGTCCAGCTCACTGACCTACTCAGAGGAACACACACTGTTGACCTTTTTTTTTTTTTTTTTTACAACTGACCACCAAAGCTCACCGCGAACTTCAGAGCACCGTAACTCTTCTGTCAACAGGTTCTTATAACAGAGCTTGAGAAATATGTTTGAACTGTCTCACCATTGACGGTCGCTCTCTATTCTCCTTCATTCCTCCCCATTCTCCTCTGTTCTCTTCCTTTCTTTTGTGTCCTTCTCCATTCTTCTCCATTCTTCACCATACTTCTCCATTCATCTTCATTCATCTGCAATGAGACAATGTGTGGTAGATGTTTGAAATACAAGCTTTGTGACTTGCTCCACAGATGGTCTTAGCTGTGACAAACAGATGGCGCTGGTAACAGAGGAGTCACACATTTGTACCAGACAAGCTTTCCACTAACATCAACAGTATCAGCGGTAATTGATAACACAATCATGTCATTGCTGCTGAAAATTTTTTTTTTTTTAAACTCTTTTATAGAAAAAGAGAAAAAACTTCTTGGTCAGTTCCAAGTCAAAATAAAAAGATTTTATTGTAAACCACTTTGGTCCATTTATCCTAGAGGTATTGACACAATGTAAAGAGCATCCATCATTTCCAAATCATGGGGAAAAAATCAGTACAGGTTTTGTTCAGACAGAAATTATGTATACAGCAGAATAGGTTTGATTTGTGAAAATTTTGTTGAAAAGCACAAGAAATGATTTACAACAACATCGCCATTAAAACAATAATATATATATATATCCTCCTGAGTCCTGGAAAGACAAGTTAGGTGCTGTGAACAAAAGAAAAGCTTTTTTTTTTTTTTTTTTAATTTGTTTAGTTTTTACCATATGTCCTCTGCAGTGGACAGTCTTGTTAAATCACAGTTTATCATAGATTCATATAATGATGTCATATGGATAATTCATATAATTAAAACATTTAAAACTTCTGAATTATTTAAACATGGAAAAAGCTTGTACAATATAGCAATTTAACGTTTGATTACTAATGCAGATCATGTAAAATGTGAAATGGCAATTCATGCCGGAAGCATAGGTAAAAGTAAGGCAACTTGCCAAATTAAAAACTTTTAATAACTGTTTAGAAACATCAGGCCTTCTGAGTTAGAAATAATAAGCCAGAAAACATTTTTTTCCTTTGGCAATGCACAGAAACATGTTGCATTTGGTTCGTTTCACATGGGTTTTGCCATTACATTTACAACATTTATAAGACGCTTTTATTCCATACCCTACCTACAGGGGGCAGTCTCCCTGTAGCAACTTGGGGTTATGGGTCTTGGTCAGGAACATACTGTAGTTGTGGTGCTGAAAGTAGAATTCAAAGGTAGGAAGGCAAGTATCCTACCCACTAGGCCACCACCCACACTCCGGCACCGTAACGCATGGGCTGCCTGCACCATCTTGAACAGCCCCATATTTTTTCAGGCTGTCACTGGGCTGTGGCTCCACACTCATCATTAGTGCTTTCCTCACATTCCAGACAGCTGGTTTTGAATCAGAAAAAAACTAATTCAAAACCAAAACGTCTGCCTTATAGGGCTTTACCCTTCAGTATAAATCAAAGGAAAATTTTCAAAATCAATGCAAAATGCCTTATGCTAATCACATATTTTGTCATAATCATGCGCCACAGAATGAACTACCAACAAAATTCGTATATTTTCAACGAGCAATTTGTGAAAAGAATAACTGACAACTTGAGAATCCACACAAACTCAGCAAAAGTTGATTTCGTCAATGTAGTTTAGAATTCTTATTCATAGGTCCTAATAGCTCTTCATGTTTTGGCACAACTGTTAGGCTAATTAATTAATAATTTGTTGATTTGATTTTATGGCTATAAAAAGATTTTTTTCTGTACCAGCCCTAGTCCTTTATGAACTGTGTTATGCCGTTATCTGCGTTAACGCGCTGCATTAACGCGAGACTCTTATCTCGCCATAAAAAAATATATCGCCTTAATCTATTCACAAAGTTGGGTTGGGAGCTGGGTCTATACTATGCAAGCTATGATGACTTTCACCTTGATATTTTA
>JBBPDC010000007.1:1510347-1522784 GCA_037974485.1 Hemigrammopetersius urotaenia | reverse complement strand
CTGATCATTATATCTGTGCCACAGTGTGGCCTGTCTGACTTCACACTGAAAATACTGAAGCAGTTCTTGATTGGTGCAGCGGTTTAAAAACGCATGCAAGTCTATTGCAGATCTGATATTACTCATCATTCAAAAAGTTGATGTGACGGAAAAAAACTGAAACTGAAAGCAGATCTGAAATCAGCATGAAAACCTGGTTTAGAAACTGGTGTTGTGGTTTCTGCATTAAGTGTATCAGACCTCTGGATGCAGTTTGGGAACCAGTGTGACTTACTGTATGAAATTGGACTAATTCTTAATAATGAAGATTTTAAATCAGGTTTCATGTTTGATTAAGTGGAATAAAGGGAAGTAACCGAAGCTTTTTTCTTTCTCCGTGTCCAGCACTCTCGCTCTCGCTGTTGTCATGCAAGCTGATGTGTGTGTCTCTGGTGTCGACGCGACCTGGGCGGATTTCTCCTCTGGAGGACTTCCTTCCACTGCAGCTGGAGCATCTTCACATCGCCCAGTACAAAGGTCAGATATTACCCAGACATTTACTCCTGACTTGCTAAGGATGGTTTTAAGGCAACAGAATACTATCCCTCCAGTCCAAATCAGTCCGAAGCCACATGTTTTGGAGAAATTTCCTTCTTTAGTTTCACGTTGGAGATACAGGCCGTGTCTGTTTTTAGCTATGTGACATGGTTTTATCCATGTTTATTTAAGTCTTCTAATAGGACCATCCTAACTTAAGGAATAAGCCTTCATTGTTAATGCAATTGGCCTAATAGCTCTAGTCCTAGAACTAAAGAAGCCCTCCACAGACACCATACCTACCTTGGATGATCTTCTGCATGAGGAGTAAGGAGAAAAACAGTGTACTTTATTAGTGTGGTTGCAGAAGCAATAACATTGTTGTTCCTCTTAAGATTTGTTAGAGTGATCGCGTCAAATCCACTCTGCAGATTATTTTAACACAAACTTTTTTTCTGCCTGTATTGAATTTTGGCCAAATTTTAATGGCAGAAACTCTGTTAATATCTGTCGCAGCGGACGGGTAATCACATTTTTGATCAATTGATCAGGGGCAGAGTATTGATTGTTTAGAAATGGACTTCTGTGGTGGTGTTGGCTCTGTAATGTATGGGAAGAGAGAGCGGACAGTCAGGTCGCATTCAAAGTGTGTGTCGTAGAGAAAGTCTCTGACGTTACGACTATAGAGGCCAGAAAGAGACAAAACGCATCTGAATAAAGAGAATCAGAAGAGGTTCGAATTGCAAGTTAACTAGCGTCTCCAAAGCAACCGTGCAGTCGCACTTAGCATTTTCTTGCATCTAGTTTTTACGTCTGTTCCTTTACACACTCAGCAGTACTTTATATCCCTCACTTGGGCGTCTCTCGTCTGTGTTATAATCGCAGCTGGTGACCTGAAGGGGGCTGTGCAGACCCTGCGTTCACTGCTGCTTTTCTACCCCACGGACCCCGACTCCCTCAGCAACCTGCAGCTCTACATAGAGACTCTGGAGGGCGACGCTGAGGCTGCAGGCCCATCCCAAGTAGGACTCCGCTGCTAAGAGTGCATGGAAATATGACTGTTCTCCATGCATGGGTGCATGTTTAGGTGGACTGGAAGGCAGGATAGAAGGGTGCATGCATCAAAGGTAGATGTCTTGTAATACAGGGTTTGAGTTTTTAGTGTTGCACTGCATAAACAGAAACAGCAGGGAAAAGAGGTGAAGGTATAGGGAGATTTTTATAGCCATTATTAACAGCCAGGTTGGCTCAACTATTGACCTTTTTACACCCTATGCTCACACAAAACAAATGACTAACCTATAGCGAGCAGCAGCTGGCATCGCAGCAAATGGTAAATGAAGCGCCATACTGCAAAGGATCTCCTTATATGGAACTTCCCCCAGTTTGTGTTGATGCTCGAGGTCTCAGGCGTCATCCTGAGCTTTGTTTGGTGTTCCTGTGTCACATAGAACCAAAGTTATTGTGATTTAAATGTGATAATGAAAAAACGCTACTGGGGGTGTGAAAATGAAGTCACACACAAATGAACATAAAGAGCAAAAATTAATACGTTTCTTAGAAACAAACAAAAAATCACAAGATCTCTCGGTGCGAGAGAAAGAGCAGCAAATGGCAAGTGTGTAGGAGAACAAACACACAGATCATTTGTAGCGACGCTTCTTCCTTGTTATAAATACAGGAAATATATGTTATAAATATTTCTAAAGAAAACACAACAAAATAACTACTGAATCTTTATGTATTCACCAAACGTCTTAGCTGAACGTCTGCACCTGGAAATGAGCTTTTTCCAGAGAATGATCTCTTCTGTTACCTTCTTAGGAGATCGCCGGCTACGTCAGCCGAGCTTCGGAGGAGAAGAGGTTGCTCTACTTTGGAGTGGAAAACCTGGATTTCAAGTTCATTGACCCGGTAAAAAACTCACCTCACCTCAACTATGTTCATCATGTTTTCTCCATTCCCTCATCTGTTAAACCGTCTGCCCCCCAACAGGATCTGTGGACTCCAGAAGACGTGGTTCCTGAGTCACTGAGGGAAAGCTGGAGGTGAGAAAGACCCGAACACACAGTTGTGCTCACCTTTAGAAATATACTAGCCATTTCGTAATAATAAACATATAATTACATAATTACACAATTAATTAAAAGCTTGTAATCAACTTTATATTTTATTTTTACAACTTAAATGTGACATTTTTGTGATATTTCACTAAAATATGGTATTTACTAACATATTGGATAATATGAAACAAAATGTGGCTTGTGCATAAGGTTGGGCGCCCATACTTAACAAGACCCTCGTTAATGAAATAAACAATCTTTCTGTTTCAGAAACATTCATAAGTCATGAATAAGTCATAAGTCGTTAAGTCATAAGTTTAACGGCGATATTTTTTTATCGCGTGATAAGAATCATAGTCTTTCATATGTATATGTCTGTACTTTCTTTACTTGAAAATTCTTCCCATATTCTTGAAAGATTCTACATTCTAGAAATAATAAGTCATTCACATTTGCACATCTGTTCTTTTTTCCTTGAACATTTTTGCACTGAGTAAATTGCACCTTTAAATTTCGTTGTACAGCTGCTACAATGACAATAAGAGACTCTGATTCTGATGTAGTCAGATCCTTTCTTCCCTCTGTTTCCTGTTCCTCTGGCAGCCACACAACCTCAAAACATAACAGAATCAGCTTAAGAGCTGGAGGGTGGTCTTTCATTGTGACTTTATTTTCAAAGGGAGATTGTTAAGCTAAACTCGCCACTTTCTGGTTCTCAGAGCAGAGAGGGAGCAGCTGCATGAGAAGCTGAAGGCAGGCGAAAAGGTGTTAGAGGTGGACGATAGTGGATTCTATGCTGGTGAGTGTTCTTCAGCCTCACATTTGTTAGACCTGTGTAACTGTAAACTCATGCTAACCCCCCCCCCAGGTGGTCCAGTTCCACTAGTTGGTGTGACGATTACAATGGAGGACCTGACCCTGAACGGAACGAATCGCGTGGTCCTGGACGGGGTGCTGAACCAGTCGGAATGCAGCGTCATGATGCAGCTGGCCAGCGTGAGCTCATGTTGATTAATAACCTGTCATTTCACAGCTCCACAGTCATCAGCAGGGTTTTTTAACGTCGCCTCCTGGGTCTCTGGGTTTCACAGATTGCTGCCTCAGTTGGCGACGGCTACAAGGGCAGACGTTCTCCTCACACGCCTCATGAGAAATTTGAGGGTCTGACTGTTCTAAGAGCTGTTAAGGTGGAGAAATATTAATAGCACATAAATATACATTTTTACAAAAGCTACTTTGAGACATCAGTAAACACGTTTTTTGCACATCTGTCTTCCAGTTGGCCCAGGACGGAATCGTGAACCAGTCAGATGCCAGGCTGTTACATGAGATCGGAGAGAGAGCCCGGACGCTGATGCATGCATATTTCAGGAGCCACTCCGCACTCTACTTCTCCTACACACACCTGGTGTGCCGCTCCGCCATCCCAGGTACGAGCCTGGCTGTTGCTGACCCTCGCCTCGCTAAAATGCATCATTGGTCAATTGGACGTATTCAGTAAAGTGTAAAGTCTGAGAATCTGGGATTTCCTAATGAATTGCCTCACAAAGAATTATGATTATTAATAGAAATTAGAAATAGAAATTAATAATAGTGTGTGCATGTGCATGTAGGACATCAGGAGGGACGCTTGGACTTGTCCCATCCTGTTCATGTGGACAACTGCATACTGGAGCCAGAGACCCGGCAGTGCTGGAGAGAGGCTCCAGCGTACACACACAGAGACCTGAGGTAGAAAATGCCAAGCATTACACACACTTTATTTGGAAAGTTGCAAAACCACCAAACCACCATTTTTGTGATGTTACAAAAAACAGCTCATTTACATATGCCCATTGAAGTTATAAGGAGTGTTTGAGCTTGGACTGCTTTTGAATGATGCATAAATGCAGGGGAGCTAATCAGAACAGAGATCATTTACATGCAACAGTAGGAACAAACAGAAAAACTAAAAATTTGGGCTTTATAAGGTCTTTCTACAGTAAGGTCAGATTTTTTCCATCCTTTCCACTAAAGCACATGATCAGATGACTCTCAGGTGGGTCTTACTTACAAATCTGAGAACCCACAGTGCACAATGTGGTTAAAGCAAAAGGGCGACATCACAAATACCAAGAAATTGAAATTCATGTTAAAGTTTCTCAATACATTTCTGTTTCATTATTAATGAATTATGGTCATTTAGGACAAAGTGAAATATGAAATCTCTTTAACCTCTAGACACCTTTATTTTCTGTTCACACTCTCTCACACACTATGCCTGCTTTAACCTGAATGTGTCACAATGTCACTGCAGTGCAGTCCTCTACCTGAATGAAGATTTTGAAGGAGGGGAGCTGTTCTTCACCGACAGAGACGCCAAAACCATCACAGTATGTTGCCTGTTTTTACAATTGGACTGCTTTTGTGAGGGTTACTTCTTATACTTGACCAGTTTTTCCCATACACTGGTTTATATGTGATGACACTGATCACCAGAACATCAGACTGACCCCCAGAACATCAACACTGACCACCAGAACATCAACACTGACCACCACATCAACACTGACCACCAGAACATCAACACTGACCACCTCCACATCAAACTGACCACCAGAACATCAACACTGACCACCACAACATCAGTATGGACCACCACAATATCAACACTGACCACCACAACATCAACACTGACCACCTCCACATCAAACCGACCACCAGAACATCAACACTGACCACCACAACATCAATACGGACCACCACAATATCAACACTGACCACCACAATATCAACACTGACCACCACAATATCAGCACGGACCACCACAATATCAACACTGACCACCACAATATCAACACTGACCACCACAATATCAACACTGACCACCACAATATCAGCACGGACCACCACAACATCAACACTGACTACCACAACATTAACCTTGACCACCAGAATGCCAACACTGGCCACCACAGTATCAACTCTTGACAGCACAGTATCAAAACTGACCACCACAATATCAATATAGACCACCAGAACATCAACACTGACCTACAGGACATCAAAGCCTCCCCACATCATAGCAGCTCCTAGATTCCTTCCTCTTCTCAGTCTTCTGTCTTCCTCTCCTCTGCAGGCCAGAGTGAAGCCCAGCTGTGGACGACTCGCCGGTTTCACCTCAGGACCAGTCAACCCTCATGGTGTCACTGCGGTTACAGCCGGTCGCAGATGCGCTCTAGCGCTGTGGTTCACCACGGAGAAACACCACAGAGACATGGTGAGGGACAGTTCATCACATCACAGTTCTTCTGGCATCATGCTGAGCTCTGGTTGGAATTGATCTGAACACCTCAGACCATAAAGACCCCTGGATGACCACCACCAGCTGGGGCTACTGGACCTACTGATAAACAGACCAGTTAATATGGCATCAATTACTGTATTGTTTCTTCTATTTTTCCATCTTGATCACCTGTACCCTTTTTGAAAACGGATGTCAGTAACCAGGCTAACTTAAAATGATTATATAAGTTTAATTTTAAATAGATTTTCCCTTTATTTTTAATTAATTAATTGATTAATCTTCTAAAAGTATGCTCCCAGAACACTTAAGTTTCATTTTAATTCATTGTAATGCTTTACCTTTAAAGAAAATATAAAGGTAAATGTAATAAAAATACAGGGCTTTAAGAAGGATAAAACAAAAAACAAGAGAAACACTGAGACGATCCATGGGGGAGATATTGGTCTGCTGTTGCCACAGATGATTCAAACGGCAGCAGCCAGGAGAAATAAATAATCAGAATCAGAAAACTTTATTGATCATGGAGGAAACTGCGTTAGCATTAGCATTAGCAGCGTGTGGCGAGCCAAAACAAAGACTCGTACACAAAAGAAACGTTGAAATAACTCTCTCTACCCACATGTTTAGACAGGGCACAGCTTACTAATACTAAATAAACTGAGAAAACAGTTGAACATTGGGGGAAAATGTTTAAAATACTAAAATACAAAGGCAAGACATGGGCACTCGTGCCAGCACACTACATAACGCTCTTAGATTGTCTACTTTCAAACCTCCTGCCTCGAAGTACAGCGAGCGTGGGATGCTCCCAGTCAGCAGCAAGGAGAAATAGATTTTCGGTTTGGCTACTTTCAAACCTCCTGCCTCTAAGTATAGTGGTATTTTACCATTTCAAGATGCACGTTCTATATGTATACAATTGTATTTTATATGGAAATGTTCTCAGAAAAAATCCGCGTTAGACTGAATCCGCGAATGCTGATCTGCGTAAAAGTGAGGGGTGACTGTATTTCTTAAATATTAATGTAATCAAATCAAATATAAAACCAAAGCTATTTGCCACTACAGGGCATTCACGTTTTATCTAGTTCGTTATGAAAGTCTATGTATCTGAATGCAGTGTCATTGAATGCAGTGTCGTTGATGTAATAGTCAGGTGTCCCATTACTTTTGTCCATACAATATCAGCCCTGATGTATAGCGCTGTTTTCTGAGTGTGCCCATGAGCACAAAATAGCAACAAACTTTCAAAATAAAAGGATAATAGTACTGCAGCATGCACCTATTAGTTTTTACATTACTTACTATCTATATGCAAGTATATACCAGAAATGATTACTATTTTAAAACGTCCTAAAAGTGCTGTTAAAGCACTTTCTTTAAAAAAGTATATACAGTAATGTTTGCGCTATAAAAAGTACTGTTACAGTACTATTTTAAAAAAACAAGTACTGTTAATATACAAAATGTTAAAGAAGTAAAGTACTAATTGAAATATTTTAAAGTACTCTTCAAAAAATATTCACCTTAAACATGATCAAGTTTTTATGGAATGTCTAATAGACTCACTGACACTGTAAACATGGAAGCTCACAGCTCATGTGCATAGCTGAAGAAGAAAACCTGAGACAGCAGGCGTCTGGGCCGATCCACTACTTTGTGGCTTGGGTGGGGGGCGGTGTTCTGTGTAAATTTACTATCACTTTAATACTCCGTTTGATTGTTGGTGTGCCACCAGGAGCGGGAGGAGGCAGAGGCCATGTGGGCAGCCGACGGTCAGAGCATGGTAACGGAGGAGAGCGAGGATCCAGACGGTACCCTCGGCCCTGCTCGGAGTGGGCGCAGCCAGACACCCAAAGCGAAGAGCAAAGACCGGGCGCGAGTGACGAGCGCCAGGGACGAACTCTGACCTCATGGACGTTCTGCATTCCTTCCTAGGCATATCTCTGAGATCCGGAGATGTTTCTGAGACTGTGTGCAAGAGACTATGTGTTGAAAGGCCATTTGGTACCTCAGGATTCACTTGTTGAGGCCGTTTTCTCAGAATAAAAGAACGAAAATGGGATTAAAGTGAACAGCACTTTAATGATGAACCCAGTATTTCTTCCCTCCTTTACTAAAGCTGACGTCCACTGCTGAACGCCTTCAGGATTTAAAGGTGCTCGGAGTATGTCTTTTTCATTTCAGCAACATGATGAACCCAGCATTACCTCCAGCCTGTATCTCTTCCAGGGCCATTTAACCCGTAGAGGTCAGTGGTGGCAGAGTGGATTTGGCTTTTCTTCAGGATAGACCCTGAGCTTTCAGCCTGTACTATGATACTATGTATTATGATTTAAGTTTCATGATCATATTCAGGACTGGATGTGGTAATTTAGCATTATCACAATAAATTACATTTAAACACACTGTGGAATTCTCTCTCATTCTGCTATTCCTTAAGGTGGAGTGGACTATTGGACAGGGTTTAGGACACAGTATGACTTACTGTGAGCCGTAAAAATGAACTGAACTTCTTCATTAACGTGGATCAGACTTGTGGATGGGGTTTAGGACACAGTATGACTTACTGTGAGATGTAAAAATGAACTGAACCTCTTTGTTAAGGTGCTCAGACTAGAGGACGTGGTTTAAGACAAAGTATGACTTACTGTGAGATGTAAAAATGAACTGAATTTCTTCATTAAGATGTATCAGACTAGTGGATGTGGTTTAGGACACAGTATGACTTACTGTGAGCTGTAAAAATGATTCACCTTGTAGTCAATTGATGCAGGTGCCTTTTTATAGAACAGGGTCTGTTTTCACAAACTACCTCAGGAACAGAGGAGCTGAAATATAATCTGTTTTTCTGACTTACCAGAGATCAGTTCTACTGATCTCTGCATTACTAGGAGAGTGTCATCATCATCATTGAACTGGATTTAATGTGTGGTATCTAGATTGGTATGGCTAAGGGGTGTCTACTATTGGTTAGGCCTTCAGATATGGGATATGTAAGCTAAGCTGTATATGAATATGTTTATACATTAGGTCCAGATAACACATGGCCTGTCTTTTATAAGCTTCAGGCGTCCACTGGCGGGGCATTTCTCAACCGAGTGGGTCAATATCGTTAATGCGCCTTCAAGTGTCGAGATGTGATATTTTTTGCTGTATCGTCCACCCCCCAGGGTGAGATTAGTGTGCAGGAGTACGGGGTATTAAAACCAGTGGGAAGGGAGGGGGAGTGAAAAGAGAGAGAGAGAAGTGGAATGATGGCCCGTAGCACATTAGAGCTGATGGAGGCGCAGGACAGGAGCAAGCGAGAGGGAGGGACAGAGCGAGGGATGGTGGGGTGGAGGAGCGAGATTACAGATAATCCCTCACAAACGAGTGCATTTGTTTATGAAGCTTACAAAGCTTCCATTTAGAATATGGAATAATAATCCATGCAAGAAAATCATTTAATCATTCACTTCCCCCCCCACCCCCAACTGCCCCACTCCAAGCACACCCCCCTTATAAAAAGCACACTGATTTCTTTGCCATTAAATCGATCCCCAAGGTCCCGGGCTGCGTCACCTAATGCGCTAGATGGGCCTCGAGCTGCAATGTATGCGTGGCATTAACCCCCTCAGCAATAATGTCCATTAAGTGTGAAAACGGTCTCGCAGTAGGTTAATGGACGGAGAGGTGCTAACCTTTCCCTATAGGCTTTAAAACGCAGTGTTAATCTGTGTTTAAGAGCGTGGCAGATGCGTGGAAAGTCCTCTTAGATAAATGACTAAAACCCTCTTGTGCTGGTTTCCATTGTGTCACCACTATCACTTAACGGTTGATTATCATCTCCGTTTCTCTGCCCGGCAGGCCAGACAGCATCAGAATTACATAAGACATGGCCCAGGTATTACACGTCCCAGGGCGACTATGAGTGTCACCTCTGTGGAGCAGTTCTCCATTTATGGTCAGTTTTACAGCACTGTGAGTGAAACTGCTGCCCACACAAACCAGGGCTGTGTTCCAAAGAGCTGAAAAGCCCAAACAAGTCATACTGTGTCCTAAACCACGTCTACAAGTCCGCCTTAATGAAGAGCTGGAGTCTTGAAGCTTATGGTGTTTTAGAGCTCAAGTAGGGCAACCTCCTAAGCATTATGTCTGTAGTCAGGGGATCATAAGCTTGATACTAGCGATGCCATAATGCTAATGCTAGCACTCCAATGGGATTCTAGTACTAGCGCTAAGCTAATGGCATTTACAGCACTATAAGTGAAACTGCTGCTCTCAAAAAAACAGGGCTTGACCAAAAGTAATCATAGTTCCAAAGAGCTAAAAAGTTCTAAAATCATTGTCATGGCTTCATGGTTCCACATCCTCTATAGCAACTTGCTAAAGTCAAATATTATGACCCTTATGAAAATTCACTATGGTTTCCTATGGTTTTTATGCAGTAACCATAGTTTTACTATGGTACCACATGGTACTTTCGTACTACCCATAGTTTTACTATGGTTTATCCACAGCACTTCATGGTAGCTGTGGTTCTACCATAGTTTACATATACATATACCACTTCATAGTTACCCAAAAAAACATGAAAATCATGGTTATTTAATCATAGTAAACCATGGTTAATTTTCACAAGGGGAGGAATACTTCAGTCAGAAAATTAATTTACAGTTTTCCACTGTGCCCAGAACAGCCAAGACATGATTGGAGTCCAAATTTTACTTCTTTATTTTAGTGGCTTAAGAGGCTAATGTTGCTAACAATACAACTCAGTAGTCACCCAAATCTTTTTTGTAAACACAGACCAAAACTTCTCTAACTTGCCCTCAAACCGTACCCAGCTCTTCATTAAGGTGCAGCAGACTTGTGGATGTGGTTTGGAATGCAATATGACTTGCTGTGAGCTCTTAAAATAAAGTCAACTGCCTGGACACTGTGGGTGGCCTTTTTATACAACATGGTCTGTTTCTATCTACAAACTGCCTCAGGAGAAGTAGCGCTGATCTCAAACCAGTTTCTGTAAGTCATAAATAAAGAGGAATCTCATCTGCGATCAGTCCTGCTTATGAATGCTTTATAAACACCAGCCCTGAAACAGCTACGGTTTACTTCAGCTAGCATATTGTGTCATAATCCACATCCACAGTCTGATCCACCTTAATGAAGATCTGGAGTTTTGGAGTTTGGGATATATGGGACTCCAAAGTGGCACAAACGCTTAAGTGTTTGGGTCTCTCATCTGGAGATTATAAGCTCAGTTCTTGGCAAAGTCACAATGCTAAATGCTAGCGCTAAATACACACACACACACACACACACACACACACACACACACACACACACACATATATGTATGTATGTATGGGAGAGTGGGGAGAGTTCTGCCAGTTTTTTTTTTTACTTAAAGTGACTTTAAAGTGAGGCTATGACAGTAATGCTTCTAACTAAAATATGTACATATATTTCAGGATGAGGTGCATCCTTGGGAACAATCACTTTGGATCTGAAATATAGTATTTAAGAAATAATGCGGGGTAACAACACCATTGGAAAGAATACATTGTGGTAAATTGTGCCATTGATTATTGAAGTAAAACAGTAGATATTGATCTCAAAAACTGTAATTCTATATAAAAGCTAGACAAATTCAATTTAAAAATAGCTGTTGTGGCCTCACTTTAAAGTCACTTTAAAAACTGGCAGAACTCTGCCCATTCTCCCCTATAGTCAAAAGACTTTGCACACAACAGGTTTATCACTGCAGATTTTTTTTTTTCTTATTAAAC
Organism: Hemigrammopetersius urotaenia; assembly: GCA_037974485.1. Classification (NCBI taxonomy): domain Eukaryota; kingdom Metazoa; phylum Chordata; class Actinopteri; order Characiformes; family Alestidae; genus Hemigrammopetersius; species Hemigrammopetersius urotaenia. The sequence continues at coordinate 1,511,145 of JBBPDC010000007.1, read as the reverse complement.
TTTGGAAAGTTGTTGAATGAACATGAACTATAAATAAATAAATGACAATGGAAAGCTGGTTGTGTGGTGGTGCGGAGTCAAATTCTAGATTGTCCTTTAAATTCACTGTTTCATCATTTAATAGATCGTTAAATATCTAACACTCATCTTCTGATACACATTATAATTATAATTACAATTATAGCGAGTGGCTTTTTATAGGTCATATGACATTTTCTGGTAAACTAGTACAAAAATGATGAACTTTCTGTAAATGTATTTGTTAGGAAATTATTAAATTTATTTGTTAGGAAATTATTATTTTTTAGTACATATTAAGTGAGTAACATGCAAATCTCAGTGCTGTCAGTGTTGTTCATATATCCAGTCCCTGAAGGCCTAATGAACTCTTAGCTAGATCTTCATAGACACAGCAATTTTTTTTGCCCGTTTCAAGAACTAAACCTTCTTTTGTTCCAACCAGAACTTAATGAAGTCAGAGAAGCTCTGCAGAACTTAACCCAAACATGATTCTACTGAATAAAAGTTCTCTGAAATCATTAGGCCTTCTCTTCTCTGAAGGATTTACAGATGCAGACTTTGAAGTTATTAGCCAGCGACAGCAGTCTTCTTCTGGACCTTCAACCTCTTCCTTTTTTTAAATTTGATTTATTTTTATTTGATTATTATTTTTACTATTGTTATTATTATTGTGTGTTTTTTTGGTTTTTTTCCCTCTTTTTTCTCTCTGTCTTCCTTTCCTCCCCCACACTGTATTTTCTGTACCCCTGTCTGATTTGGCTTAATTTAATCTAAATA
>JBBPDC010000007.1:1476566-1503816 GCA_037974485.1 Hemigrammopetersius urotaenia | reverse complement strand
GTGCTACTGGCAGTCCTGGAATTCAAACCTGCACCCTTCTGATCACAACTCCCTAAGCACTATGTCACTATGGAACTAAAGGTGCCAATCATCCATTATGACATTCTAAAAAGAGCTGTCAAAGTTTTATTGCTTGGATTACATACAGAATCATTACAGCTTGCTGGCTATATTCAAAACGGGCATTGTCATATTAATAATAATAATAATAATAATAATACAACTAGGTACAGTACACAAGATGGCTGGGAGCATTTACAATTAAGCCGATTCATTTACAGCAGGAGCCGTTCCAAATCACATTCGAGGAGATGGAGAGGGAGAAGCAGAGAGAGCTGGTCGCTGCCCTTTTCCTACTCAACCGTATTTATTCGCTTCTTACAGCACCGGCAGGGTCCACTGGCAGGTTAAGCTGTCTGGCTGTTATGAGCTCGTACAGGAGCAAAGATGGATTCACACACACACACACACCTTCACGCAGTTTTTCTTTAACATTCGCTCCATAAATGCATGATTAGTACTCGATTCAAAGGCAAATATCTTTTTTTAAATCACAGTGTGAAAACATTGACCTCTCTATCCTCAAGACAGCTGGGATGGATCTGAGATGTCGGTTTCCATGATAACCAATATAATGAACAACAGGAGGGCTTTGAGTGACTTCCGTATAACCTCACGTAGCTCCACTGGCAGCACTTGGGAAGTGTGTGGTGTGTGCTGACTGGTGTACCATGGGCATCCTCACCCATTCTTCAAGAACAGCCAGTTCCCACTGCTGCACCTGTCCATTCACACACAGTCGAGCAAGCGTTTCACACCCCTTCAGTCCCTCTTTCCTCCTTTATTCTCGTCATCCTTCTGTAAAGCTCACCCCCATCATTAAAACAACCAAGTCCTTCCGAGACACCTCTCTCCGCACTCGCAAGCCACCTCCATCCGCTCCTTCCCTCCATCCCTCCTTCAGTCCGTCTCTCCCTCCCTCTGGCAGAAGTGAGCCAGCAGTGCGTCCAGGTCACGTCGGTCCGCCGCTGCGTAAAGCGAGCTCTCTCCCATCATGCTCAGTGCCATGCGCAGGGTGGACCAGATGTTATCGGACATCACAGTGGCCGCCGCACCCGGACCCCTGCCCGCGCCCCCTTCCACGTCTCCGGCGGCCTGCCGCTGCAGAGAGAGCGCCTCCAGAAAGTGCTCCACCGCCTCCCTGAAAGAAAGAGCCGGTCAAGTCAAGTCAAATCGGTTTGTCATTTCAACCATATACACACAGCTTGTGTTGTGTGTGACAACAAAAACAGACCCTCAAAGAACAAAAACAGACTACATGAGTGCATATATGCAGGAATATATTCTACCACCAGAGAGTTATGTGTGCAAAAATGCAGAATAGAGATGAGATAATATCCACAACAATGCATTAACATAAATATACCATTTATTAAAGGGGGAATACAGTAATCCCCCACTTTTCGCAGGGGTTACGTTCCAAGAGCACCCGCATATACTGAAAAACCGCGTTGTGTTTTGGTAAAAAAAAAAAAAAGCCTAAAATGCCTATTTTTATAGTGTAAACCCTAAATATGCCCCCAGATATGTTCCCAGAACACCTTAATTTCATTTTAATGCACCACCCTTAAAGAAAATATAAAGGTAAATAAATGATCAGAATCAGAAAACTTGCTTAACTAACCGTTTGCATTAGCGGTTAGCATTAGCAGCGTGCACAGAACGAAAACAAACACTCGTACACAAAAGAACAGTTGAAATAACTCTCTCTACCCACATGTTTAGACAGGGCACATGTTACTAATACTAAATATACGAGGACGGCACACAGAGCAGTCATGCTACATGTTCTACTTCTTTTGGCGGCTGACAGCTTTCAGTGTATTACCGCCACCGCTGGACTGGTGACAGGAATACAGTTCTCAGAAATAAATCTGCGTTACACTGAATCCGCGAATATTGATCTGCGTAAAACTGAGGGGTTACTGTATATTGATTTAATAAAGTTAGCAGTTAACCATTTTAATAATCACAGTCATCCAGAGTATGGCAGTTTGGCATGAAATCCGCTGTTCTAGAGAAGCCCATATTGTCCACAGTGGTTATGTCACAAATAAAAAGGAATCTGACCTAAAATCAGTTCTCTTGAGTCTGAAATGGTGCACCTACACACACAGCAGAACTCTCACCTGTGAGCTCCCAGGTTAACACAGCTGATCCCCAGGTTGTAGCGGCTGCGAACAAACCCGGGTTGCAGTTCCAGCGCCCGCCTGTAGGCGGCCACAGCCTCCTCGGATCGACTTCCATTCGCTAGAGTGGCTCCCAGTTTATTCCACAGCAAATAATCCTACAGAGGGATAAGAATAAAGGACATGAAAAAAATACAACACAGCTAAAGACTGCACTTGAAATACGCATTTGTAGTTGTATTTAAATATTTAGGTGCCCCTGACCAAATTACATATTTTTTTTAATGAAAATAAGTATTTACTGTCAACAGAAAAAACACTTACGCACATTTTAATGCACAGTTGAGAGTACGTACTTACTAACGCCCTAACACGCTCCTGCACATATTAAAGTGCAATTAATCACTGTGAATTTTCCATGTTAGATAATAATAAAACTAATGTATCCTCTGTAAAAATTAAAAAAATAAAAAAATTTAAATGTATATATGTATATACAATATGTATATGTATATGAATATGTATATACATATAAAGTATGTATATCAAATATAAAATATGTATATATATATATATATGTATATAAAATTACAATGGAATTATGAATTAACTACAGTCATTCTAAAAAAGCCACAGAAATCAGAAAATGGAAGAGATTTTTAAAAAACATTTTATGTATGTTTTCAGATTTTGGGTTGTGACTTCGAACCAAGGTGAGATTATGCTTAGATGCTAAGATGGTGTGCGTGTGTGTGTGTGTGTGTGTGTGCGTGTGTGTGTATACCTGTGGAGTGACAGACAGAGCAGCAGTGAAACAGTCCACGGCCTTGTCGTACTCGCCACTGAGGTTGAAGAGCACCCCGAGACCACACTGCAGCTGGGGGTCGACACGCGTGGGGTCCGAAGCTGCCGCTGTCAGGAACAACGACTGCACCTCATTAAACAGCGCCCTGAGAGAAAGAGAGGGAAAATAACATTGATGATTCCAGTTTAATTTAAAGTTAGACTAATACAGAAGCAAACTCCAGACAGCAAACATATATTTGATAAGTCTATATATTTCAGGGAAAGAGGTGTAAACTGTGGGCTGAACATTCAGATCTCCGTACTCCGGCAACAGGGAGCCGAATCTCTCCCTCTCCTTCTCCCTCGCTGGGATGCCCTCCCTCTCCTTCTCTCGCTCCCTCTGCTCAAGAATGTGCCGGTACTTTGGGTTGTGCCGCAGCCAATCCCGGAGCGTCTCACAAGCCTGCCGGTGCAGCGACTCATTCGTGAAGCTGACAGCCAGAGCCATGAGAGCAATCAGGTTGTCCTTTTTCAGCTCAATACACCTGAGGAGAGGAACAGACAGCGCTTAGATGTTTTCGGGAAACCAAGTCCAGACCTGTTAGTTTCAAAATCTACGGATCTTTCACTGACCTGCGGAGGGCGCTGATGGCTGCAAATTCCTGCTCATTCTCTGCTTGGCAAGTTCCCAGATACTGCCAGGCCTGTGGACAAGAAAATGTCTTCTGTCAGTTGACTGACTTCATTCACAATCATGTATTAAACTTGGGTGACATTTTTGTTTGGACCATGAAGGTTCAACCCTTAAAACCCTGAAGGTATTTTTCCTGTTTCTGTTAGTTGGTCTTTTCTGATATTTAAAGTCTTAAACAATGTGTGTCTCAATTTTTTTCAGCACAACCTAGTCAATATGAAAAAAAAATTTTTTATAATTTAACTATTAGGACACAAGTGACTGCCCAAATCAGAAATGTTCTCTCTTGTCTACTGTAAAAATCCATAACAAAGATGCTACAGCTTTGAATTCCTTCAGCTTACACACACATTAGTATTATATATTAAGTTTTGTACAAATTTATTGTATATATCAAGCTTTGTACAAATATTTCAGTAAGTTAGTTTCAGGCACAATACCATTTACGTACAGCCCCCTACACACACACACACACACACACACACACACACACACACACACACACACACACACACACACACACACACACACAAACGTACGTTTGGGATTCATACACAATGTGTTTTTCCCAGGTTTTAACAATCAGAAACAAACGTATTTAGTTATCTTACCTTTTTAACACAACCATTTTAAATAAATAAAACGCCATTTTTACAGTTTCATAAACTGATGGACGGTCAAGAAAAAGCTTCCTGTCACATCTGAACGCAGAAGCTCCAAACAGTGTGGGCGTGGTCTTAGGGGTCGACTCTTACATGAGAGTCAGCACTAAGTCCTCGGTCCGGGACAGACCTGGGGTGTAATGGTGAAACACATAAAGGACTCTGACCAGCTGGTTTTCTGGTTCTCTCTGCACGGCGCTCTCGAACAGCCGCACAGCCCCAGGGATGTCCCCTGCCTCCATCCTCCGCACCCCCTCCGTCAGCGGGTCCTCGTGGGACAGGTATGGATTCTCCTCCTCAAACTGGTACCCCTGAGAGTCAGACATGAAATATTAAGAGCAAAATAGCACACAGGAGCCGGAGGGTAAATAAAAGAGTGCAGTAAGAGAACCGCGTCACTCAGGTTCTACAGAGATAAAGGCAGGAGGCAGAGGGACGTACCTTGTCGTAGGAGGTGCTAAGCATCTGGTCAAAGTCAGAAAGCCAGGGGTGAGACTCAGCATCTCTCTTCGCCATCTCCTCCCACTCCTGCTGCAGCTTCTCCCAGAAATCTACATCACTCTGAACACACACACACACACGTGAACACACACACACACACACACACACACACACACAACTTATCTCCTCTAACTCATGGTGTAGCCTCTCAGTAACAAAAGATACACGAATAACAAATAAGAGAATGGATCTACACACACACACTCACTAGTATATAAATACGACCACGCCTTTTACTGATAATGTTTCATTTATTTTATTTAAGTTCCCTTTGATTTCTTATTCATATTGATATGCATTCTTTTAACTTATTATATCTACTTTCACATTTTATTCAGTTTATTCAAACTGTGAAGCCCTTTGAGCTACTACTGACATTCTTTCTCGTTCTCTCCCTCTCTGTGTGTCTCTCTCTCTGTCTCTCACTCTCTCTCATACACACACCCCCATTTGTACATACACATTCAAATATACCTCTTGTTAGGTTGTGTTCTATTCTTCCCTGTATAACTGTACTGTATAACTGCATTTGTACCTCCACGGCGGCTTTGGCCTGCTGGAACTCTGGTCCTGACGTGGTGAACTCGTCCACCCAGGACTCGGCAGATTCTTCTGAAACCTGCGGAGAGAACTGAGACTTTATTTGCACTCCATAACCTCCGCTCTGAGCTGAGCCTACACACAGAGGACAACACAGAGAATGAGAGTGGAGGGGGAGACAAAAAAACAAACAAAACGGAGAAGAGAAAAAGGGGGAGCTGAACAAAGAAGAAAGCACCTTACCCTCACTCATCCTTCTACCTGCCTCTCTACTCACACGCAGCAAGCACACTACTCGTCTAGCCCTTTAACGGAAAAGCAAAACGGCTTGTTATTGTGCTTTCAGGAGCAGGGCGGCCGGGCTGTCCTCGCACAATGCAAGCGGGTGTCTATGAGAAACGCTACTAAATCGAGGAGCTTGAAAGCAACTATGATATAAATAATAAAACTAAAAACAATGTACAACGTTCAGGAAGGGGCACAAGAACTAAATAAATGAATTTAAAGAAAAACAAACAAAAAAAAAACAGCAGGACCACTGTATCTGCGTCGCCAAGCACCAGGGGTCCTACCTGCCTGACGAGAGTGGCCCACTGGTGTGCCTGTTTAGCTTTAGCTTGGTCAATCTTCTCTTTGGACTCGTGTGACTCCACTTGAACAGGCCCTCCCCCAGTTTCCTCCAAGAACTGGATAGCCATTATGGGAGGGAGGTGGGTCGTAGGAATGGATTCATGGGGTCATGGGTTCGGTATTGGGTTCATTGGGGAGTTATTTTTGGGTATGGATGTGGGTACATAGGTCAAAAAGACGTTATGTTTATAGAGATAAAATTGGAATGGTCATGGTAATAATATGGTAGTAATTGTATGAATTATAACTGGCAGATACAGCTCCAGTCAGAGCTACAAACCACATGGATCTCTCAGTCAGAACAAAACAGCACTTGGACGCACATTGGCAAGGGCGTTAGTGTCAGGTCACGAGCCCGGACGGCTGCCGGCCAGGCTGCAGTCGCCCCAGGGACGCCCCGATCCAGTTCCAAGTAAACAAAGCGTAAAAGGAAGACTTTCAGGAATCTTTTGATGGATAATCAAATTCACACGGTGTTCCATCAACCCCACACACGCAGATCTTCATGAAGGTGGTTCAGATTGGTGGATGTAGTTTAGTTCATCCACAAGTCTGCTCCACCTTAACGAAGATCTGGATGTGGTTTGAGCCGAAGGAGATTCAGGTTTAGGCGACGTCTTGCTATTCAAGCAACTTGTGCCAAATGGGAGTTCCAGTATTCTTAGCAATTAGCAATTAAAGGAACATCAAATGAACAATGAAGTGTCTTTGCTCATTGACTACATCAGGACTCAGGGGGACGGTAAATTTGATTCTTCACTGAACTACATCTTTAATCTTTAAACATGCGTAATAGGAAAATATGACTTGCGTGAAGTTGTTGGCTAATGCGCTGAACTGAATTTGTTGAAGCAAAGAGTGGACTACTTTGTGCATGTTAGACAAACGTTAAATATGTATAGGATATCTAGAGTATCAAGCAACATCTTTTTTGACTGAACGCCCAAATAAGCATAAAAACGGTCGAGATTCAGTCTGCGCTCACCTGGTGCCACGAACGTCCATGTGGACGAGACCAAACTGTCCTCTCTCTAGGTAGATAGGGTGGTCCTCCCTAGATTAGTATACTTACCTTCTCAATGAATCCAATGTGATTAGTTGGTCATTTGCCCGATTTATTTTTTGAATAAATTCCTTACATATGGTATGCTTTATACCTTTGATATCTGTATTATTATTAACAATATATTTGTTATTTATATTACTGTATATATTATTATTTACATTATTACATATATTATTTATATTATTATAATAATAATTATTATTATTATAATCCTCAGTGACCTCCAACATTCCATTGTTAAATATCGGCTCAAGCTCAATTCTAGCACGTATTTGATTAGTAAAAACACACGGATCGGGACCGAGATCAGGACTGGGAACTGGATCGGTCATCCCTGGTTGTCCTCTTTCCAACGCTCTGACTGGGAGGACGTGGGGGTCGTACCTGGGTGAAGCTGGAGGCCCAGTTGTGTGCCTCCCTGGCCTGTGCTCTATCAGTGAGCTGCTTCCCTGCTCTGTCCTCCACAGTCACACTGCCCTCGCCAATCTGCCTAATGAACCGCAGGAACTACACAACAACAACAACACAACAACAATGGCAATTACACATCTACAGCTAATGGGAAGGTCACACAAACATGTTTAATGTACATGTTCTAGTAATGTTTCCACAGCCACGCTAAACACACACACACACACACACAATGACCCAGTGTAAGCAGGGCTCCACCGCAAACCACACGGAGAGCAAACCGTAAAACTAATAACGAGGAATAATGAGAAATGGATGGAAAGAAAGCAGAATAAAGGCTAAAGAGAAATAAAAGGATTGTGCACAGCAGCATCCTGCATGTATCCCTACTCTATGGGGTATTTATGTAGCACATGAGTTGATTTTTGTCATCAAGTGAGTGGTTTAATAGTTCATAGTAGATAAGCTTAATGCAGTCATCCCAGAGAAAACTGATTAAATTACAGTGGAGACAAATGGAACTAAATGTCTGTAACACAAATACAGCCTTTTTATTTACAATCTAAACCCACCAGGATAAGTGTTTTCAGAGTGTTTATGTGGAAGCTTTCTTTCACATACCTGTCAATGTCAATACATAAAGATTCATAAAGCACAGAAACTGGGACGTCGTTCTCTCAGATTAATACCGCAGAGAAAAATTATATTAAATGCAGTTGAACAATCAGATTTTGTAAAAACAATCGTGATCATTACAATGTGATTCCAATATTAATGTTCACCTCCAGAGAAATGCTGCACCCTGCATGTATCCCTGCATCACGAATAGGTTTAGTTTTAGGACCAAAAGCTCCTCAAATCTCTGATAAAACAACTTTGTAGGCAGCACATTCATAAGCATGCCGTAACTTTTAGAGGTAGACATCTGGTTCCATCCGCCACCACTGTAATCAATTCTGTCTCGTTGAGTTTCTCCAGAACAGAGCACTTCACACCAAACCCACTCTGGATGCCTTTCTGAAATGTTGAATGATCAGCGGAATTTTCTTTCACTGATGACTGAAACTCAAGTCATTATTGGACCCGAAATAATCAAGGATGTTTATTTGGTCTTTGCTGAAGTATGAGACTTAACTCCATGCAGCTGAATGAAAATGAAACTCAGCAGAACCACCAGACAGTAATTCACATGGTTTATATTAAAAATCCCCTCACACTGACAAGCTACACGCAAGCTTCGGCTGGAATATAGGCCGAATATAATGAAGAGTTTCTGTGTCGTCTCAGTAACCGGCTGAGAATAAAGTGTTACCAGACACAGGCAAACTCCAGAAAGAGAAAAGTATGTCCAGCATTCTCACCTCTGTGTTCTGGAGCTTGGGGTCATCCACCTTCGCCAGGAGCTCATTGGCTGTCTGTTTTAGCTCCGCCCCTGGTTCATATTCCTTTGTCCTAATCAATTCAAAGCACTTAGGTTTAAAGAACATCTAGAAGTGTTATTTAAACAATGAAAGAGTATATATAGAGTAAAAAGTCATTCATGCAAGAGGAGTTAAGCATTTTATGAGGAACTCTTCAACAGAAAATCTCTGCGGGTCATTTTCGTCTGAAATACTTCAAGTGGTAAACGAAAGTTAAGTAAATGCTCCCATTTAAGGACACCTCCGTCCATATTCCTCCCCAGACTCTCCGCTCCACTTTTCCACCACAAAAATGTTCTGTTTACACACGCTTTGGCCTGGAGGGTAACGTTCTCTGGTTCCTTTAAAACGTTAAAGCACTGAAGCAACTCCTTCATGCTTTGATTATGAAGATCTCTCTCACCATTCTTTCTCCTGCTCCTTCTCTCCCAGATCGCCCAGCCACAGCTTCTCCTCCGACTGCTCCAAATACTCCTCAGCCCAGCGGCCAGGGTCTGGAGAACAGCAGGAGAATCAGATATAAAGACAAGCAAATTAGGGTGAGGAGGGGGGTAAGACAGGGAGAGAGAGAGAGAGAGAGAGAGAGAGACAGACACAGAGAGAGAGACAGAGAGAGCCAGAGAGAAAGAGCCAGAGAGAGAGAGACAGAGGGCCAGAGAGAGAGAAACAGAGGGCCAGAGAGAGAGAGAAACAGAGGGCCAGAGAGAGAGAGAGAGACAGAGAGCCAGAGAGAGAGAGACAGAGAGCCAGAGAGAGACAGAGAGAGAGAGAGAGAGAGAGACACAGAGAGAGACAGAGAGACACAGAGAGAGAGAGACAGAGAGAGAAACAGAGACAGAGAGAGAGACAGACAGAGACAGAGAGACAGAGACAGAGAGAGAGACAGAAAAAGAGAGAGAGACAGAGACAGAGAGACAGAGACAGAGAGACAGAGAGAGAACTTTGCAACCTGTATTTCCGAATCCACTACTCTTGTATGTTCTTGGATATTTTATTAGTCTGGCTGAAGTGAGGAGATATCGACACTTTGTGAGTTCCTAGGAGAAAACTCCAACTGGAACAAAGTCTAAAGTTCTGACTCAGAAAGACCAACCTCACCAACCAATGTGGCTGCTTGGTGCATCTGCAGTTGCGAGAATTTCAGAAAAAACAGTTAATCTGCACTTCGGTCTTATTAGTCTCTCATTAAATTAGTCGGGGACACGGTGCTCTCCATCTGTGGACATGTTTCTGTGGGGTTTCTACATGCAAAATACAGCCAAATGCACTGTTATCAATTGTTACTGCTGAAAATTACTGACCTGGCGAGAACCCGGTTTTCTGACTTGCTGTACTGAAAACGTTCTCAGCTCCCAAGGCAAACAGTACACAGCATTAAATAGGAAGGGGTTAATTGTGAGGATGGAGATGGAGTCAGAATCCCGCTAAACATATTGCAGGAGGTGGATTTGTTTTCCGAGAGAAAACATCACAGTAGAATACTTGGTTTTGGCTGGTGTGTGAAAGAGGCTGTCTAGGAGACTCACCAGTCACTTCATTGATGAATTCTCGAGTCCAGTCAGCGTCCGCGGTATCCAGACCCGGCTGACCAGGAGACGTGGCAGAGTCTGCCCCAGAGAGGAATTCTGCTGCCCAGTCTCCGGACAATGCTAAAGCGGCTACATCTGGAGCTGAAAACAGGAGGTATTAACACGCTATTTTAAATCATTAATATTTGTTACTTTGTAGCATGTATTCAAGCATAACACACACAACACATTATATATATATATTACATTACAAGAGCACCCGCATATAGTGAAAAACCGCTGTTGTGTTTTGATTTTAAAAAAAGCCTAAAAATGCCTGTTTTTTGAGTGTAAATCCACAAATATGCTCCCAGAACACTTTAATTTCATTGTTAACTCAGTTTAATGCAGGTAAAGCCTGTTTCAATTTAAATTCCTCGCCGAGATTTGCAACTCGGAAGGTGGATGGACAAAAGTATTGGGACACCCCGGGGAGGTAAATGGTTTTCAGGGAATATCCCCTGATCTACTGGGACTAAAAATACAAATGGGCTCGTTGGAAAGGTCTCCTGGAGATCAATCCAACTGTGGAGTTTGAAGTGTCTGAGTGCTTGCACTGCAAAGAAATTGTGCATGGAGCGCGGGGGTTCAACCCTGATGTGGAATTCAAAAAAATATATTACCACAAAACAGCAAAAAAGCGGAGGATATTTGCAATTTTCGCGTTATTGTGGGGATTTCTGCGCAAAACTGGGTGTTTTCTGAATACATGCATATATGTAAGTGTCATAATATACACACGTATGTGCATATATTACACATATTACGTTTTATGTCATTATGTTATGACAGCTTCTGTGAAACCTTAACATGAGTCTGTACTGTTTCTAACATCACCATCAATGATCCTGGGTCAGTTTATTACAGAAATATTTTCCTTCCACTCCTCCATGTACTTGTTGTCAGATGACTCACACACTGGCAGGAGATGCTCTCCTAATGGTGACAGAAACTTTCCTGAGCTTCATGAGCGCAAACTGCACTTTCAGGCAGCGTTTTTAGAACTCGAAACTTCACAGAGTCAATGATGGAGAACCTGGGGCTTGTGTATTAATTCGTTTCTGAGTTATATATAAAGCTTTTAAAAGTATTTGAAGACTGAAAAACTCCTGAAAATGGGTGTTCTGGAGAAGTCACACTCCTGAGGGTAGATGCATGAAGCCATAACGTGGCAAACAGGTATGTTTGTGTATTCTGTTTAGGAACATTTAACCAGTGTGTTTGTGTCTTTAGCACATATGCGACAGTCTTTTGACATAAGCCTCTCAGATGGTCTAATTCAGCCCATGTCCAATGTATGTGGTGTGTGTGAGTGTGTGTGTGTGTGTGTGACCTCTTTGTGGAGCCTGTCTGTAGCTTTGCTGGTCGATCTGCTGCATCTCCTCCAGGAGCTGGCCCATGTCGAAGGTGTGAGGAGGCCGAGGGGGCGCCTGGAGAAACTCACTCACCAGCTGCAATAAAAGAAACGCAGCAAATGTTTTTTCTGAGCTATCCAAGATATCAAAGCATTTTACGCTTTGCCACCATCTAGCAGGTTCATTTCCCTGTTCTGTTAGAGCAGATCTAGATCAAAGTTTACAATGTATTTTCTGCATTGCTAAAATATACTGAAGAAACAAAGCGGCTGGTAAAATGCATTTCTTATAATAAATAAGCTCTTTTAATAAAAATAATGACATTTAGAGCAAATGTCCTAAAATTACTGACAGTTTACCCTTCATAGTCCCACAGGTGGGAAATTGGAATGATTACAACAGCAAAGTGGACTGTACAAAAGAAAAACAAAGCAGAATAACCTAGAAAAAATATATAACAATCATAACATAATAAAAAATAACAGTAAAATATACAAAACGTATCCACTATTGGAGTGTTTGATAGTGTGTCTGTGTAAGATGTGCAGGTCACTATTGTTTTATACACTATTGACCAACACTTGATTAAAAAATGTTTAAAGAAAATGTACAAATAATACATCTAAATAATTTCAACAATTAAAATTGTAATGTTAAGTGCACTGCAAATTCCCCACTTGTGAGACTAATAAAGGATTATCTTCTCTTACAGTGCATGTGTGTGTGTTTGTGGCTCTGTTTCATCCATCAGTAACTGAATCAGGAGTGAAGCTGCTCGAATACAGACCATAGAAAAGCTGCTCTACACACACTACTGCACTCACAACACATATGGAGGCATTTCTTCTTCTTTTTTTACAGCTCTTACGACAATAATTCATAAAAGAATAGCAACCTGTGCAGTAAAAAGGGAAAAGTGGTCTCTTATTTTTTTCAACTAAATATTATATGTCAACTAAACAAAATATATACCTCCTCCTCGGTGGCGATCTCAATGGGTGTCGGTGGAATCTAAGAGGAAAAAGAGTCACAAGAAGACGGGGATATGGTGAAGAATTCCAGATTTAAGATTCCAAACAACGAGGACATCTGTGACTAATATAGCATCGCATTACATTACCACCAGTAAGTTCTCCAGAAAGCTTGTATTCTGCCACGAGTGACATGAAACACTGCTTTCTGCACATGCTGGTGGAAAACTAGAATTCACAAAGCATTTCAGGAGAAGATTCCTGAATAATCGGAACCCAGGAGTGTTCAACTTAGCCAGGGCTCCTGGATGTGTTTCTGCTTCATAAAACCTAACAAACACATCAAGTAGTTTATTGACGGCTTAACAACTTCAACACGTGTTAAAATGTGCAAGCTATGACTAATCCAATGATGTTTATGGCAACCATGCAAAACATGGGGCCAAGCAGCTTTTTCAGTGTAAACTGTTTAAGATGGTAAAAAGCAACTCAATCTGAAGACTCGTAAGTCCAGGAGCTGTTCATGATCGGATTTCTTGAACGTGAACAACCCTGGAGTGGTTTAGGTTAAGTCCAATATAAGTTACCATGTTGATGATCCTCTATCCAGAGCTAGGTTAAACTGTGCTTAAAATTGTCAGGGAAACTTGCGAAAGCCCCAGAAAACAATCCCTAAATTTGTTTTTTTTAATCCACCATGTCAAAAAAATGATTTATGTTTACTGGGTAGGTCCAAACTATAGTCAGCAATTAATAGTAAACAGGTAACTGCTGTTAACATCAGGTAGGAAGAGGTGGAGCTTAATGTCTCTGATAACACAGGACAACTATTTTTTTTTCTTTTGTAATCATCAGAAACCACAACACACTTTTCTAAACCAGTTTTTCATGCAGATTTTACTTAAACCGCAGCACCAATCAAGTAACTGTTTCAATATTTTCCGTGTGAAGTCAGACAGGCCACACTGTGGCATAGATATAATGATCAGTGTCAGTCAGCTACCACTGTTTCTTCAAAAACGCTCAGAACCCACATAAACTTATATGATGATTTTGACCTGCTGACCTGCTGATCAACAAACAACAAGAAAACTCACGGTGGGCGTCGACCTGTGTCTCCAAGCTCCACCCTCTTGGGTCATGTGCCCAGTCAGCTTCATGAGGGGATTGGACCCCCCACATTCCGCCTCCACCAGCTCCCGCATCGCCATGACAACGCAGGGTCAGGCTCCGACAAGCACCAGTGAGTTTCTGGAGAAGAGAGAAGGTGCAAATGTGAGAAAACTTACAGCATACAGTACATTTTACCTGTTGTAACTTTAATAACTGCTCTAGCAGAGTCAAGAGCTGGTCACAACTGACCACAGAAATTTATAGCTGCTTCTGAACAAGGCCTTTAAGCTGCTGATTCATACTCATCACACTCCGTCCTCCTTGTTATCTCTGTCCCTCTTTCCTAATCTTCCACTGGCATCAACATATGTCGCATAATCTGATTAAGACTAAAACGATTAGTCAGTGGGCATATCAGCAAAGGGAAAGACAACCAACATAAGAGTCTATTCCAGGTTCAGAATTGTCCACAGTGGTGGTGAATGGAACCAGACATCTGCCTCTAAAAGCTCCCTCACAGCACGTCATTCCATGCCTGATGTCTGAGATGTGGGAGCCTATAATTTTGGTCTTAAAATCATGAGACATAGAAAACTACTTTAGCTCAGATTCTACACTATATTACCACCATCATCATACATATAAACACTCAGAGACACGTGGGGGTCCATAGAGGATTAAGTGACGTCTGGTTCCATTCACTTCCATTGTAAAGGCTCTACAATGGACCGTTTCAAACCAAACACACAATGAACGACTTTGCTTGTAAGTAAATCATGAAATAAAGTAGACATTTGATTAGTTGACCAAGCTGGAGAGATGACATATCTCCAGTTATCATCCCCATCTTGACAATTTAGCTCATTTTCCCTGCGTACAAGGCTGAAGTTAGTTTTTTTTTTCCCCCGTTCCACCTTAAATGGTACAGCACTACTAGCTGCAACATTTAAGGTGGAACGGGAAAATTAGAAAAAAGCTTACTTCATCTTCGGCCGAACAGCTAAAATACAGAAATACAGCTTGCTGCCGAGTCAGGTAAATTCAGGTCCCTGGAGGAGTGAATTATGTTATATTTTCCTCTCCTCGCCTGTCAAGTCATTTATTAACGTAAATAATCTTACTTTAGCCAAACTGGCTAATAATCCACAGGCACTTCCAAGAGTAAGACCAAAACAAAACACACTGACACCTTCTTTAACTGTCTCGTAAGTCAGAAAACGTATAAAAAATAGCAAATATACAGTCAGACAGACTTAATAAGAGATTAATAAAGGTAAATAAGGCTGAATTAGCTCCTCACCTCTAGCCCACAGTGGCTCTTCCACTCCACTGACGCTGGATCGAGTAATCTGACCAAAAACAAGACACAAAGAGGCTCATTTGGAGTCTACTTCCCAAACAGATTCGTTTAAGAAGCCCTGGCTGTTATTTTACGTTCTTTCTGGCCTCCCTGGGGCGCAAAACTCCTTTTATTTACCTGTTTCAGCCTCCGAGGCGCTGGAAAAGTGATGATCACTGCATGCATCAACGCCGTCAGTCATATTCACGAACGTGAGTTGCGCTGACTCTGGCGCCAGCTTTCCCAACGTCGAATAGAAAGAGGGGCGTAACTTACGCAAAATTACTAAAGTGACAGCCGAAAGCAGTGGATCTCTTTCAAATCTGTCTCTTTTGATTGTGTACATTTAAAATAATGCAGTTTTCACAGCTACACAGCACTTTGAAAGCTTTAAGTATTTTGGCGTGTTTGCCACCTACGTGGAGTTTTTAATACATAACAGTATGTGCTGTGCTGAGGGATTGGGTCTGAAGTCCAGATTGTGTAAGGTTCAACGGCAGAGCAGTCAGAGAACCAATAGGGGCAATAATAAACTAGACTATAGTCCTTAAACATGACTATAAATCACTTTCTGTAGAAATAAAGGCATATCGTGCATTAATCAATCATTTCAAACAGTGGTGAGGCCCCCAGTGTAAAAAATCAACAAACAAAACTAATAAATAGATACATTGTTTAATTGATAAAAAGTCGTTCTATAGTCCTGCGTGGACACAGCCCGACACAGGGGGCGCCCGGGAGCAGTATGAGGGGATGGTACTTTGCTCAAGGGCACCTCAGTGGCGCTACTAGCAGTCCTGGAATTTGAACCCACGACCTTCTGATGGCAATTCCCTAACCACTAGGCCACCAGTAGTTTGAGACATCCACTACTGTCTCAAACATGATCTCATAAAGTGCCATTCCTACCACTGGTGCCTAATATTAACCCAGATGTTCACATTCCACCACCTGTTTTAAGACCCTTATTGCGAAAAACTGAATTTGCTGTACGAGTTTGATGTGACACACAGTTCATTAGGTCATATGCAAACGTTTGAAGATCCTCATTAAATGACATGTTTTGGTCATTATGTGAGTGAAAACTTTACACAACTTCTATAGAAAACAAACATAATTTTTGAGCTTTTCTGCTAATTTCAGTGCACAATTTTCTAGATTTTATTACATACAGGGGGTCCTTGGGTTATGATTGTGTCGCCATACGTCAATGCGCATACTGTATCTGAAGAGGATGTATGGAAGTGCTGCAGACAGGTGAACTCATGCAAGGCCGCTGGCCCGGACAGAATCCCTGGCAGGGTCCTTAAATCATGCGCGGCTCAGCTGGCTGGGGTGTTCATGAACATCTTTAACCTCTCCCTCTCCATGTCTGCTGTCCCAGTCTGCTTCAAAATGGCCACCATTGTCCCCATACCCAAATCTTCTACCATCACATCCCTGAACGACTGGCAACCGGTAGCCCTGACCCCACACTGTGAGCAAATGTCAGGAACTTCATCCACTCTGCGCTACCTGACTCACTCGACCCTTTACAATTTGCAACCTGCCATAATAGGTCCACTGATGACGTCATACACCTGACACACTGCCCTCTCCCACCCGGAGAAGAGAGATGCGTATGTGAGAATGCTCTTTGTAGATTACAGCTCAGCATTCAATACCATCGTTCCCTCGAGAGTGGACAGGAAACTACAAGGGCTAGGATTCAGCAGCTCTCTCTGCAGCTGGATCCTCGATTTCCTGTCCAACAGATACCATATTGGGCATTATCACCTCATCCTCCGCCACACCAGGGGTGTGTATAGAGCCCTCTCCTGTACTCACTCTACACCCACGACTGCATGGCCACTAGCAGCTTCAACATTGTTGTAAAGTTCGTGGACATTATCACTAATGACGATGAGACGGCATACAGAGAGGAGGTCAGTGCCCTGACACACTGGTACCAGGAGAACCCTCAGTGTAGCTAAGACCAAAGAGCTGATAGTGGACTTCAGGAGGTGAGGAGGGACACATACCCCCATCACCATTAATGGCACTGCTGTGGAGAGAGTGAGCAGCTTTCATTCCCTGGGTGGAGGATCTCTCATGGTCAGTCCACACAGACATAACAATGAAGAAGGCACAGCAACACTTTCTCAAGAGACCTAAGAGATTCGGCATGAGCCCCCGCATCCTCAGGACCTTCTACCGCTGTGCCATCGAGAGCACCCTCACTGGATGCATCACTTCCTGGTGTGGCAACAGCACTGCCTACAACCGCAAAGCTCTGCAGAGAGTGGTGCAGTGCTCTGAAAGGAGCTTCCCTCCCTCCACCACATCTACAGTAAGCGATGCCTGAGGAAAGCGAGGAGGATTATCAAAGACTTCAGTCACCCCAGTCACAATCTGTTCAAACTACTCCCGTCATGTAGGAGGTATTGCAGTATCCGATCCCGAACCAGCAGGCTGAGGGACAGCTTTTTCCATCAGGCCATCAGAACTGCTGAACACTGAACACTAACACTTCATAGACACCCTTCTGTCACTTGCACTCCATACTGCACATGCTGCTCTTTATACTGTGTTTAAACATTCATTTATTCTTTATTCTGTATTTCCTTATTTGCACAATTGCTTGAGAAGCTTGCCCACAAGAATTGTACTCATATGTACTGTACCAGTAGAGTGATGACAATAAAGTGATTTGGTTTGATTTGGATTTGATATGCTGTTTTGAGTTTACGACATTCACTCCCATAAACACTTTAAAAATTGAGACGTGAGTGTTTTGGCTTACACCCTTAGCGCCGTACTGACGGATTATGTGGGTGACCTAGTTTGGTACCACGCACCAAAACCTGCATTTACAAACACTGTATACATCGTTTTGGCTTGACTGTTCAGGATTGTTTCAGCTCAATATAGGCAAAACCCGCAACACCAAATACAGTCAGTTAGAGCAAATGTCATTTTCCTACAGCAGTCTTAAAGCCACAGTAACCAAAACAGGCTGTTGGATGTGAAAATGAATTATGACTATTAAGGGTACATCATCCACAGTGGTTACCAAATGGTCACCACCCCAGTGGTCCTATGGACACCCAATGGTCACCCCATCTTCAACATCCCCAGTGGTCCAGTGATCACTCCCCCAATGACCCAGTGGTCACCCCCAATGGTCACCCCAGCAGTGGTCCAATGGTCATTCATCAACTGTCACCCCCCCACTTTTCAAGCGGTCACCCCAATAGTCTTCCAGTGGTCACCCAAAATGGTCATCCAATAGTCAACCCACAATTTTCCAAGAGTTGCGTGTCCAGTGGTCCTAACAATGGTCACCCCCAGTGATCCTATTGCCCCCCTTAGTGGTCACCAAAGCGTTACCAGCCAATAGCCACCCTCAACAGTCACCCAGGGATCATCCCAATGGTCATCCAAAGGTCACCCAGCAGTGGTCCAATCATCAACACTAAAGGTCCCCCCCCACCGATGATCATTTACCACCAATCACGTGCTGATGTCACCCGAGTGTTTTTATTATGAACTCTTTGAACAGATTATTGTTTTTGTACTTCAGACGATTATCAAGAACAGTCAGTCAATAATCCATGTCATTGTATCAATAATAAGTACAGATAAATGTCCCGATAGTAACGATAGTAATAATGTTAAGATTTTTTTTAATCCATTCTTAATATCACATTGAAAAAACAACAGGCCTGACAGGTTTCCACTGTACACCGACACAGACAGAGAGAGAGAGAGCAAGAGGAGACGCACGGGAGAGAGAGGAGAGGAGAGAGGGCCGAGCTGTACATTCAGAAAACAGAAAGAAAAAGCGGTGGAGGAGTTAAAGACAGGAGGGGAAGGGAGGAGGTGAGGGACGGAGGGAAATGGCAGACGGGAGGAGTGAAAGAGGAGCACTGCATTATGACCACGATGTGCCTTCTGCTTTAAATTACACAACACACAAATAAATAGACACTCATCAAGCCAATCGTCATTATTATCATTATTATT
Organism: Hemigrammopetersius urotaenia; assembly: GCA_037974485.1. Classification (NCBI taxonomy): domain Eukaryota; kingdom Metazoa; phylum Chordata; class Actinopteri; order Characiformes; family Alestidae; genus Hemigrammopetersius; species Hemigrammopetersius urotaenia. Next base: position 1,484,565 of record JBBPDC010000007.1, on the reverse strand, counting down.
ATTACTAATACTATTATTATCATTATAACTACACAGCGTGTCGTGGAATTTGTATTCATTATCATGAGAGAAATCCTAGAAATACAAAAAAAAAGAGACGGAACAACGAGAACAACAACAAAAAGGAATGATAATAATAATAGTAGTAATTTGTATTTACATACATTTAAATACAATCAAAATTGCCCAGGTCTGAGCAAACATTCTGATGCAGCGGAGGGGAGGGGTGGAGTAGTGGTGTGTAGTGTGTGTGTGTGTGTGTGTGTGTGTGTGTGTGTGTCTTTGAGAACCGTTCCATTGTTTTTGTTACTGCGAGGAAAACAGAGTCTATATTATTAGCTTATACCGTTAACACCTGGATGCTAATTCGCTAAAGTTGCCTGAACCTGAATGCTGGAATGTAATTAAAGAAAATAGCAGAAGAAAACAACAGTAACCAAATGTAAGGCCCAGTCACACTAGCTTCCGTTTGGGAAATATCGAAGGCGGGCCTAATGAAGTTTCCTTATAAATGGCTTGAAACAATTCAGTTCCAGTCATCCCCATTTATTGAGGCGCCCTCAAGTGGTTAAAGAAATTCTTCCATAAATGGCTAGAAGCATCTTTAATTCAGGATTGGTTTCATTCAGCCCCTTTTAATGAAGATCGGCTTGCAAGTGTCTTCTATTGGTTAACAACGTTCACACCATTCGGCTCCATTCACCCTCATTGGCTCAAGACATGTTCGTGGGTGCTGCCCTCTAGTGGTTAATAAAGTTCCTACATGAATGGCTTGATACACCTTCAGCACTCAGTTCTATTCACTTCCATTTATAGGGGCCCTGTAGTGTTTTGCAGTTGTTTTTTGGTCTAATGGGAGGAATGTGACCTTTTCTCACAAAGCGATGAAGGTCTAGTGTGACTGCGGCCTTAATATGAATCCCATGGGTCGACATTACTGTTACAATAAGACATAGCTGGTCAAACCTCAATTTCACTGCACTTTCTTTTAAGTGGAGAATTTCTATAGTATCACTTTACATTCGTCTGTAATGATACCAGGCTTTAGATACAGTGCGATGATCACATTCACTGAAAAGATTAGACGCGTGATATACATACAGTAATTACATCGTTGTGCCATACATACGCCGTTGAGTGTCGGGTTAATTGTGGACTAAACGTTGGCTGGCCATTGTGCAATATGTGTGAGTGGGTGTGTGTGCGCGTGTGTGTGAGCATACATTCCAGAGACAATGCATTCACAAAGGCTGATATCAAATACATTAATGCTGTGTGTGTGTGTGTGTGTGTGTGTTTATCGTGGGTTTTCGTGTTTCAGATGTGCATTTTTGTTGCGTTGGACTCAGTAGCGACGGGGGGCGGAGTCTCTTCCCTCCTTCTTGATTATGATTCGCTGGTCGTCACCCGTGTCATCTGGTGACTCCACCACTTCTTCTTCGTCGCCTTCCCCCTCTGTGTCCACCGCCAGGCCCATGCGGTTTTCATACGTCTGGGGAGAAAGAGATCCACATTAAAGCAATAGTCTGATTATTCACTCAGTCAGACCAGTCAAAGAATGGTCGCCATAACATTCTCCATTACACTTAAACTATGACTATGATTATAAATCAGCTTCTGAAGAAATTAAGCCATATATTCAATTAATCAAAGTGCAAAAAGTAAAACTACATACACCCCTCATCCCATACAAAGTTATTCAATTCATTTGCTTGTTTAAACATTTGTCTCAAACACTCTCATGTTGTGCCACGCCAACCACGACCTCCTAGCTTTAATCCAGATGTTCACCACTGGTTTAAAGGGTTCTTATTATGGAACTTTTTGAACTTTTGATGTGAGGTACAGCCCATATAGCCATTTGCAAAAGCACTCCCATCAAATGATACGTTCTGGTCTTAATAATGTGAAAACACTGCCCAGTCTCTCCCTGTGGGTCTTGTATGTTATGTAAAATGGTGGTGTGATTCATGTTGAGACAGTTCTCCCCCAGCTCTGTTTCATCATTACCTCCATTGGGTTCACAATGATGGTGAGGGCCGAATCGTCCCATTGGCTGCTGCCTTCTTTGCCTCCTCCCCTGGCTCCGTCTCCGCGGCGATGGATGGAGCGGATGCGAAACACACCAAGGATCACCATGACGACCAGGAAGCCCACACACACCATAATGATGACGGTGGCAGCTCCCGGAACTACTGCAAGACAGAACATTATGAAACATTAAAACATATCTAATTATAATATAACATTATAATATAATGTGTGTGTGTGTGTGTGTGTGTGTGTGTGTACCAGAGTTGCGATGTGGGTTGGGCAGTGTGTGTGTGTGTGTGTGTGAGTATGTGTGTGTGTGTGTGTACCAGAGTTGCGGTGTGGGTTGGGCAGTGTGTGTGTGTGTGTGTGTGTGAGTATGTGTGTGTGTGTACCAGAGTTGTGGTGTGGGTTGGGAAGTGTGTGTGTGTGTGTGTGTACCAGAGTTGCGGTGTGGGTTGGGCAGTGTGTGTCCGCTCAGCTCTCCTGTGTGGTGGGACGGATGGAGGAACTGCTGCTGGGAGGCCAGCAGGTGTGAGGGGTGATACAGGCTGTCCAGAGAGTGCAGGAAATTCACCTGAAACACAGAGAGGAGCGGAATAAGACCAGGACTGCTGCTGTGGGACAAACAGAAATATTTTAAAAAGTCTATAAAATATTTTATGATCATTATTTCAGTTAGCACTGTAGTTCCCATTTTCGCCAGTAGGAGGCAACAAAGCCTAAAAGCCAGTTTCTCACCTGAGCTCAGGTGAAGCGGCTGGGTTCCAGCTTAATTATTAGTAAATATTAATGTAAAACCAGGACTGGAGTTTTGCTGCATGCTCACAGTTTTAAAAAAATTGAATTCTGTCCATAGAACTGATGGACATTGTTAAGTGTGCGTGTGTGAAGTCTGGTACCTCCAGTGTGAGCTCATTACTGGTGTAGCGTCCGTTCATTTCAGAACATGACAGTCGGAATCTCCTCTCGAAGCGCCCGGAGCCTTTAGCTAACCGGTAGCGAATGGATCGCAGGACATCCTCGTACACTGAGATAGACTCCGCCCCTGCAGACGACATCAGGCGTTAAAAGGGTACTTTAGGAAAATGCATACAATTATAGAAAATTAAATGACAAGGAGAAACATATCATGATTTACAGATCATGATACACACACACACATACACACACATACACACACACACACACACACACACACACATATACATATATTTGTTTTACCAGCCGTGAGCAAACCAAAATATTCTTTTTTTTGCTAAAGTTGTATATTTAATTGTTTTTTGTCTTAAATGTTCCATTTAAGGGTGTGCTCTATAGAGAATGTGTACATAATTTTAATTTGAAAACGAATAAAACATTAGTCTTTTGTATTGTAATAAATAAAAGAAATTCTATCAAGATATAATCAAGACATATACATACGTCTGACCTCATAACTCTGCTTAAATCTCATCCTCATAACAATCCTTAAATCTCTGTTTATCCAAAATATCCATTAGTTTGGAATGTTTAATCTGATTTATATTTGATTCTTTATTACTCCTGAAAATTATATTTTTGGTCAAAAATTAAAAAAAAGATTCAGCCCCATTACTATTGTCAGTCCAAAGCATGAGGACTGCATAAACATTTATTGGTTTATTAACAGTGTACTGAGTTTTGGCTGTGAGTGTGTTAGCTGTGCTCTCCCAGTACATTAAGCCTCCATGCAGTGTCCAGTTTATCTAATCAGTCCTTTATTCTGTTAAACCAGGGCCCAAACCTGTGTTCTCCGAGCCACACCTGTAATCAGTTTAAACACGACGCGGCTGCTTTACCAGTGATGGCGATGTAGGCCGTCGTGTTGATGATGTCCAGCCCCTTCTCCTTTAAAGACTCCATGTCCACCAGAAGCTCCTCCTTCTCAGGGTTTAGCTCCTCCCCCAGAGGCTGGACCTCACAGCCATCCAGAGTGTGGGCCACCGCGTCCGACATGAGCGCTGCTCAGACAGACAGAGGGCAGGAACAGTGCAAACCATAAGAGCAGTGCTAAACAAAAACGACATTGTGATTTCAATATGAAGTTTAAAATGTGCCGGAACACATTTGAGGGAGTTCAAATTCGGCAAATAAACATTAAAATGTGTGCTGTAGCGGGTGCACTTACTATCAATCTAAACCTCACCCATAATCCAAATGTATAGAGAAGTTTGGGCCCACTATCAGATTAAAAAAAGATACACAGATTTTTTTGAAATTTTAGTACAAGAAAATATTGGAAATACTTTTCAGAAAAGGTTTTCAATATTTTATCGTCTGTCATAACACACAGGCTCAAACTATTCGTTTTGAAGAGACCCATCAGGCTGACTTTCACTTTTCATCTAATTCTTCAACATCACACAACATTCTGGTTTATGCATCACTGGCCATTGAGCTGCAGGGACCAGCTGGAACCACGAGTTCCAAATGATCCAGAAAATCAGACACAACTGTTTACTGCTTGAAGAGGTGCTGGGAGGGTTCGGGCACCAGTTATTTCCAAAGTGTACTGTAAATCTGTTCTGCTGTGTCACGGTCGCACCGCCCGCTCCACGTCTACCTCGCTCTTCCTCCCCGGATTATTAGTTTCCCCTTGTCGTCCCTCCTGTTTCCCCGTTTTTCCCCTTTTTTACGTTTTCAGCACCGTGTTACTCCAGTCCCTCTAATGAGCCCCGCACCTGTTTCCTTTGATTACTCACCGCACCTGATCCTCCTTTTCCAGCACTACAAAAAGTAGGCCCAGTCCGGCCCTGGATCTACAAGTCGGTATTGAGTTTCATTTTTATGCCCCTGTGTGTATGAGTATTTGTATCTTGGTCTCAGTATTAATGTTCTGTTTCTTTTGTTTTTTGCAGACTCGCGCTGGTGGCTCCCGCTCTCCCCCACGATCGCCCTAAAGGGGTTGTGCCTTTTTTGTTCTCCCCTTTTTTTCATGGTCTGGTTGGACAGCCTTGTTTTTGTTTCCACGTTTTGAGCCAGCGCGAGTCCTTCTGGGTTTTTTTGGTTTTTTGATTGTTCCCCTGAGTTGGGGTTTCCCCTGTGTGTGTACGTTTATTAAAGCCTTGTTTGTTCTGCCCAGTTTGGCGTCCTCACCCTTCTTCCCACACACACCGGCCTGACATGCTGTGATAAAGACAACAGGGGTTTGTTTGATAAAACTCTGTCATAAACTTTCACATCCATTAAACTGCACTTACAGTGTATAGCGATACACTTCAGAACCAGTCAGCTGTTTGTTTCAAGTATTTGTAATGTTTTCTTGATTTTTAAATCAAGAAAACATTACAAATACTTTTTTTTTTTTACATGACTGTGGGCCCAGACTTCTATATATATGTAAAGTTTTTGTGTAGGAGCTCACGTCACAATTTGTTTTATTGAGCGATTGCATTGTGGTGAAGCCAGAGATAACAAAGCCGGAGAGAAACAGAGGGTGAGAGTGGGGGGAAAGAAGGTAAAGGGTAGTCAGATAAGTAATAAAGTAAACAGATAAGTAATCATGTGTTTTGTTCCCATTCTCTGCCTCAGGCTAAACAGAGTGACCTCAAGCCATTACTCATCCATTACCTCATAGCCGTCTATACTTTGTCTCCGATCATACGACTTTAAAGCGATAGTATAGTTTTAATCCACAAAAGTAATCAGCCAAGACGAGTCTGAACTGTGTGTGGAACTGGAGATGACTAAATTGGGGAAACTGGAGAAAAAAAAAGACTTGATCTACTGTACGGTAGGGCATTAACAGACCAGCCGTTTTGTTGAGGCGTGGACTTCAGAGGAGAAAAGTCGACTAGTCCTGTGTTTCTTTCCCCTCTCTGCCCTCGATTGTGTACACAATGCAGTATCTGCCTCTGATTGGTTTACGCTTACAATTATTATAGTCCCTGCAGAAGGAGACCTGCAGAACCCTCAAGTCGGTGTTAAAGTACAGTAACAGAACCAGCGCTCTGCATCTGAAACGGCTCCGCTAGCTAACATGGCTAACGCTAGCACTGTGGGGAGTCTCCAGTCCAGAAGAGGCTTTACAGAAAAGTCTCTGACTGATAAGAAAAAGCAGCCGATCATAGATCTGCTTGTTAATTTCATCGTTAAAGTAGTGAGACCTTTGGCTGCAGTACAAGGAGGGCTTCAAAGAAATCTTATGTTTTTTGAACCAGACCATACACACACCACACTAGTCGACTCGACTTTATTGATGGATAAGTTGATCTGAAAAAATCTGAAGTTGTTAATGCCCTACTGTACAGCATCACTTTATTTATTGATGCTATTGCTATTGTGGTCAGCTTCTATAATAGTGATCAGGGTCACATTATGTAATAATTGTGACTGGCTGACCAACTGCATGCCTTCATCATCCAACACCTCAAACCGCACGCCGTTCTTCAGGGATCTAAAGCACTTGCTGATGTGATTGTGATGTGAATGTGATTTATTACTGAGGTATCGCTTTACACCACAGTGTTTCTGGGACTCACCCCCTCCCTCCATGCCCTGAGCGGCCGTGTTGATGGCGTGCGAGAGGGAGCACACGATGCGGAGCTCAGGGAACAAAGGGACTCCGCGCGGACCCTCAAACTCCGGGGCCGGCCGGGCCAGGTGGGGACCAACTCCAGAGAGAGAAATCTGGGGGGCGTCGGGCTGAAGGACCACCAAGTAACCCTCCAACCGCCTCAGGGAGAGACAGTTCTCCTCACTGAAGCACCTGCAAAAGAGAGAGGTGATCACTCAGGGGTCACAACGATTCAACGCAGGTTTATTCTTTACAATTCAGTGAACTGTCAAGATTCATTTCAATTATCTTGGTGTGATTCACAATTATTTTTGTGCATTCGGCGAAGACGAGGGGTGGGCGAGATGAAAAAACAGCAAAACCAAGGTTTGTGTACGAGTCTTTGTCTTTATTCAAATTTTGTTCAGTTTATTGAGAGAAGATCAAATTGGGAACCGCAGGATAAATGAATCTTTACACCCCTGCTCTCCTCTGATGGTGAGTCCATGTCCAAGTCTTCACCTCCCAGTTTTGCAGCAGGGAGACCCCCCCCACAAGCACTCTATTTTAGCATAAGTGCATAGTGAATGTATTTTAGCAGCTGCAGTTAAACACTCTGAACATCTCCCCTCAGGACCCCCATTTCCTGTATCCCTGAGTACCAATCAGCTCCTTTGCCGTCAGCGTAGATAAAACATCAATCTGAATGGCACTAATGGCCTCTGTGTCACTCTATCACTCTCTGTCTTTGCAGGGGCACCAAACAGTAGATTGATGGTACAGTCATGATAAGCCCTAAAGTGTGTATGGCTTTTCTACATGTGCATGCATTTGTGTGTGTGTGTGTGTGTGTGTGTGTGTGGTGTCTCATTGAGCAGGTGGTCTGTCTGATCGCTGATGTATCACCAGCTGGTCATCGTGACCTTTTGACCTCAAATCTGATTACACTGAAGACAAGCCTTAAAAACATGCTGTGGTCAACAATCCGCTCGACGGCACTCTCGCTCTCATCTGCAGATTTTTTTCAGGCCTCTGAATATCACAATTATTTAAAAAAGCGTTATGTTTTAAAACAGGAGGGTCCTGGAGGGCTGGTGTCCAGCACAGTTTTAGGTTCCCCTCCTCAAACTCACTCTAACCCGTGCCGGACACCGACCCTGCAGAATCAGAAATGCCTTTTCACAAGGATCTTATGTTCTCACCTTCTTGACTTAGTTCTTTTATTTGGTACAATCTGTCAATAGAATACGACAGAAAAGACTGCATTTGATTATAATGGCCTTTTTTTCATAGTCATTATTATAAGCCCAGTTATTGCAATACTATCACAATTAGCTTTCAGGCTACAGGGAAGTTTCTGTACTTATATATACACGGTGGGCCATTTATATGGATACACCTTAATAAAATGGGAATGGTTGGTGATATTAACTTCCTGTTTGTGGCACATTA
>JBBPDC010000007.1:1450137-1467970 GCA_037974485.1 Hemigrammopetersius urotaenia | reverse complement strand
TACCTTTATCAGAAAATTGAATTGTGAAATTACAAAAATGCAGTTATCAAGAGAGAAGAGGTATTTGGGATCAAAATGTATTGCACATAGGTAACCAGTATTGCACATCAAGATATATTGCACAGTATTATGATAAGTATATTGCATATACTGAAAATAAGTTATTGTTAGAGTAGCTGTAGTTACATATAACTCCACGCATGCGTTAAAAGTAGACTATATACGTTTTATAGGCGTGTGTTATTGCACATTGTAAACAGCACTGTGTGGCCTGTCAGGGTCTTCCACACCGAACTAGTTCACTGGGTACAGTCATGCTGGAATAGAAAATATTTTCACTCACTTAATCCACATACTGTGTTTACTATACGCTCGAAGTAACGCGATGGTATCAACGGCGTGCCACGCTCTCGAAAGGGATCATGGGAAGTGTAGTTTTGACGACGCCGTGTCGGACTAAAATCTTTAAATGCCACTGAACTTCTTTGACTGCACTTCTTAAACAGAAATATCGGAGTTACTGTATTAAATTCTTTGGTTTTGTATTGGCTATTCGGAGTCTAAAGCGGTATTTGTCTTCCTGTTTACACGTACGACTATAACATTTAACATAAGTAACATTTAGGATTCGTTCTGGTTTTACTACAGGTTGGTGGGGGCTTCTTCTTCCGAAGAAACCTACTGGACAAATACTAAAAGAGCTTATTTTTCCGAAGTTCATATTGTTCAAAAAATCCTCTTACCTCCTCCCACATGCACGTCAGTTACGGTGGGCAGACTGTTACGTACTTTTACCACAAGACTTTACTGTCAAAACATAATTTAAGATTTTATCACAAAATATGTGATTATAAAGACCGTTAAAAGTAGAAATAGTATTTCATAAGGACCAGACACCATGCAGGGCATTCTGGGTATGCAGATTTCATTACCAGGCCCCGCCCACTCCCCCCGAAACCGGCTCGATATGGTTTCAGCTTATTATACTTTATTAATTATTCAGTTATTTGCATGATTTCCGTTTATTTGACTACACGAAAAGTAAAACAAAATCGGACACTATTAATAATATTTAGCTAGTACTCTTCCCGTGTCTGAGTGTGGAGAGACCAGAGTGTGACGAGTCAGACTGTATTAACTGGTTCATGCCCAGCACCTGCAATTATTTACTTATAAACTACAATAATAATAAACAATACATACACTTCCCGTTGTCCTTTAACACACACACATATTTATATCCACCAATGAAGTTTTCTCAGAATCATAAAACTGTATTGATCCCGAAGGAGTTTATGCATATATACTATTTTAAAATTGTTTTTTATATTTTTGACAGAAAATGAAACATGCACACATCTTAAATACATATACAAAATATATACAACTGAGAAAAAATATGTTTGGATTTATTAAATATGATTAAAAAAAAAACCTTCCCCTTTCTCCATCCAAAAACATATATTTTTCAAAAAAAATTTAATTAATTATTTATGTAATATATATATATGCATTCCAACACTCTTGACTAGACATGAATATTAAGATATGAAATGTAAAAAAATGGAAATGAACGGGTGGGCCTCTGAACCACGTGCTGATGTTCTAGGAGGGGTCTGAGTGTGAACCAGTGAGGTTGTGGGGAGGAGGAGCTCCATCAGTCCTTTTGTATAAAAATCTGGGTCTGGAACATAACCGCCGCCTTCTGCCCCAGCAGCGGAACTCCAGAGCCGAGCCGAACCCCTCAGAACCGCAGAGATCCTCTCAGAACCTCTCTCCAGCAATCATGAGCAGAAAGTTCTTCGTGGGTGGGAACTGGAAGATGAACGGAGATAAGAAGAGCCTGGGAGAGCTGATCAGCACCCTGAACGGAGCCAAGCTCAGCGGGGACGTGGGTGAGGACCAGAACCAGAGAACCCACTCAACCTCTCTGACCACTGACACGCTCTAAGATCTCTCTCAGATTTATCAGTATAACCTCCTTTTACTGTAAACACCTTCTCACTGGAATCTTCCCTTCCACCTTCACCCACCCAGACAGCTCCACAGAGCTGCTGCCCCATGTAAGGTGGAAGGGAAAATTCAGTAAAAAATCATTTAATTAAAAATAATAATTTTAATTAGTCCACAGTAACAGGTGAGCGCTAGGAGAGGTTACGTTGTCGTGTTACTTAAGTTAAATAGCCCAAAGAATAGGAAGGTCTGTTTAATGTGCCAAATACTGAAGGGCCGCATGTTTTTGCAGGTAAATACTCAAAAAATATTATCAGTTTTAGGGGAAAAAGATGAAATGGACCGAAATACACCCAAGAAGAGGCTAATTTTGCATAGAAAAATAAGATGAAGGATTCGGGTGGGGAGATGTTGGTTTAGTAGATTTGCAAAAGTAGTTTGACGACAAATCTCTTTAATGCAGCGGTAGAATCGAGAAAAATAATAAACTGTCATTTTTTATTATTTTTAGCTCTCAGGCTAAAACCCGTTAGCACCCTGCCAAGGTCGCGTGTCCTCCAGTCTCCAGAGCCCCAGAAGAAACGCATTCCCTCTTAATATAGTTCCGTTCGCGTATTACAAGAGCTTTTACTTTATTTAGTCGTTATTTTATTTAAGTCATGTTTTATTTCTAACAGAAATTACGCTGTTCTGCTCTAGGCTTGCAAGTCAGGCTCTCGGTGGGTGTGTGTCTCCGAGCACGTAGCCTCTGTCAGAACAGGAAAAGAGGCTGCGGCTCAATTCTCTTGCATCGTGGTATTCCCTACGTAGGGCACATAGTGTGAGTCATGGAAATAACGGAGTTTGCAAGAGAACACAGTATTATTAGTGTAGTAGAAGTCAGACTGCAAGATAATCTGCATTTAGTACACCGTGTGAGTGCAGAAGGATGTAGTTTTTAATAGTCTATGGAGTGCACTACCTAGGGAGTAGTGCGTGATCTGAGATGCGCCCCGCGTCACTTGCTGTTTTAACCTCATTCGCTTTTATACATATTTGGTCTCTGAATCTGAAGCGAAAATTTGCTAGCAATCAAGCAATGTGGCTAAAAAGGCCTGGGCACTGGTTTTTAACCAAAGAAATTGGTGAATGAAATAGACCTGACAATATTCAGTAATAAGGTACCCTTTTATAACACACACTATTGTTGGGTATAAAATGCCACCTCTTGAGTCAAGAGTTATAAAAGCTTTATGCTCCAAGATGATTGAATGCCCTGCATTTAGCTTCAAAAAAGCACTCCGTGCTGACACACTTTATAATGCTGTGGCATCAGTAACAGTACATTTGAAACGGTGCTTACATACTACAGGAAAGTCTTTTATTTTGGAAAAAGGTTTTTCCATAATATGGGCCCTTCTGACATTCAGAGTACTGCATTTATTTTGTGTATTACTTCATCTACATTTTGACATCATAAACAAGGAAATTTCATAGCTCCGAGATCGTAATAGAATAAAAAAAGACATTTTATATTCATCTCATCCGGTCAGAGACATTTTTAGATGTTACATTTTACATTTTTTTTAGACTTCAGATGTAACTAAAACATATTTATTAGGTGTAACACACTGACTTGTTGCTGGCCTTTCATCAGCCGCCAGGAGCCTTTTCTGTTATTAATAAGAGAGTCTAGTCAGTTGAGCTCCATGGACTTTGAACAGGCAAAGTTCAACCTGCTTTACTACTAACCTCAGGCCAACTCTCACCACAGTGAAGTTTCATGGGTGAAAATATGGGCTGAACAAAGTACCATACAGTGTTTCTTTATATCAGGCCCAAATATCCTTTCCAGGTTTTAATATTCAAAATCAACCATAAAAATATTTATCTGTTTATAACTGACCACAGTTTCGAAATACTGCCGTTTTAAACAGTTTTAAGCTGCTTGTGCGCTGTGTGCTTCTATAGAAGCTGTGATTGTAGCCTATAGTTCAAAAACAGCCACTTAATAAAGGTGTAACTTAAAAAAGTAACTATCAGATACTAAAATTATTTTTAAAAGTATGAGCGTTCTTCCCCCAATGCACTGCCTGATCTCACCAATTAACAGCTGCCGGGTTTAACAGCACTTCACCAAAGACTAATCGTACTTATAAAGGTGTCTGTACTAGTCGAATTTCAGGCATCTCTGCTCTTTTAGCTTCAGTGTCGATGCGGTTTGTGTGATGCGGATGCTTAAACTAAACAAGTGGTTATTTTTTATTTATCTATCAATTTACACTTTACCAATCACTCACTGTCCATATTTTTATGGTTGATTTTGAATATTAAAACCTGGAAAGGTTATTTGGGCCTGATATAAAGAAACGCTGTATGGTACTTTGTTCAGCCCATATTTTCACCCGTGAAACTTCACTGTGTTGAGAGTTGGCCTGAGGTCGTTTTCTGATGAACTGTCGGATGAGTTGTAGTAGTGGCTTGTGTGAGCAGTGTGATGGTGTTTGTGGCTTGGAGAAAAGAAAACTAGTGCTAAATATAATGTGGCTTGTTTCTGCATTAGTCTGCATTATTCTGGCCGAAGATTGCCCAGATTTCTCCCACAGGAACTTGCTTGGCACCACTGAGGTCAGTCAGAATGCCAGTAGCAAACATAGGCATATTATATAAATATTATTATATAAATATTGTAAAGGCAAAATCGCAGCAATGGCCAGACTGTGCAGCCCATGTGTGAGCAGGTTAGACATTTATTTTGATCCTATCACCCCCAACCTTTATCCCCCCGGGTCCCATCAGACCATGCTCCACGCAGAATGCTGCATGACCTTTTCTCTGATGACCTTGGACCTTTTGACAGCGGAGACTAGGATGCATGACCTTTACAGTAGAGCGAGTGGGCGAGTTTAATTTAGAAAGGCTTGGCCCAGAATAGTCCTGTGAATGTCACCCACTGTCCACAGCACAGTGCAGCGAGGTCGAGTTGTATTTACAGGTATTCTCTGCTTTATAATCAGTGCAGCTGATCTTGTATTTCTTCAGAGCGATTTCTGACCCTTTCAAACCCAAACTGAGGATTTTTGCCTCAAATCCAGGCACTCAGGACAGCTTAGGAAGAGACTCTGCTTTCTGGCCAGTGGAGGTGAATGGAACCAGACGTCTCCAACGCAACCCAGCCACTTCATTCACTATCGAACCCCAGTGAAACTCCACGTGTCTCTGAGTGTTTATATGGATGTTGATGATGTAAAATAGTGAATCTGAACTAAATCTCTTTTCTTCGAGTACTATTTTACCTCACAACGCCCTGCATGTGTCCCTCCACCATGAATGGGTTTAGTTTTAGGACCAAGGCTTTCTCTGCCGCCATAGCCGTCAAATGGAAGAACTTTCTGTGAGGAGCTTTAAGAGGTTCAGGTCTGATTCCATTCACCTCCACTGTGAAGAATTCTGATTCAGAACATTTCACACCAAACCTGCTCTGAAAGACTGTATTAGACTTAATCACTTAATTACGAGTCGATTTGAGAAGTGTCTGGAATTCAAATTAATAGAGAGTGTGTCGTCCAGCACATGATGTCTGGTCTGTACGGAGGTATTTGCTGAATTTGTTTAAATGGACCGGACGCAGCTGTAATGGAGAAATGACTTGTTTTATTTATTTTTTTTATTTATTGCAGAGGTGGTTTGTGGAGCTCCTACCATCTACCTGGACTTTGTCAGGTCCAAGCTGGATGCCAAGATTGGTGTGGCTGCACAGAACTGCTACAAGGTGGCCAAGGGTGCCTTCACTGGGGAGATCAGGTAGAAGACAGGGAGGGAAATGTGGGTCTGATTGTTGTTGTTTTTTTTTTTGTTTTGAGAGTCCCATCATGACTCTCCTTGTGTTTTTGATCCTTGTGTTTGAGGCACTGTAGCATACTGTGTGCTCTCCAGCCCATGTATATAAGGACATGTAGCTGTTTTGAGTTCTTCATGGCTGTTATGTCACAGCCATTAACCTGTTTACATATGACTGCCCTCTCCATCAATCTAGCCCCACCGGCTCGGCCTGTGTCGGAAAAGGAGTAGGGGTAGTTTTACTCATCTTATTCTCTCTCTGTCTGTCTCTCTCTCTCTCAGCCCTGCGATGATCAAGGACTGTGGCGTTGGGTGGGTGATTCTGGGACACTCTGAGCGGCGTCACGTGTTCGGGGAAAGTGATGAGGTAAGGCCTGGTTGGTAAATCGAGCTGAACAAACATCATTGCAACACTGCCTGGAGGGAAGACTGATCTCCTGTTATGTTTGACGCGCTTTTCCCTGGTCTCCCTGGATCTGTCTGTGCTGGATCTTGCAGCTGATTGGTCAGAAGGTGGCCCATGCCCTGGAGAACGGTCTGGGCGTGATCGCCTGTATTGGAGAGAAGCTGGATGAGCGGGAGGCCGGCATCACAGAGAAAGTCGTCTTCGCACAGACCAAAGTCATCGCAGGTAAATTTATTGCTGGGGCTGGGTTGGTTCCATCTCTGTCTCAGTGATCGAGTGGGTAGGGTGGTCTTCCCTCTCCCCATCACTCATCATGACTGTTCTCTCTCTGGGTGGGTCCTAGATAACCCCAGTGGGACCAGTGACTAAAATTGGGTAGAAAAAATGGGTCAAAGTGGCAACTAAAAGTGGACAGCCAGGACGGCTGTTACTGCTGAAAGTTGATGGACATCTTGTGTGTTCCAGACAACGTTAAGGACTGGAGTAAAGTGGTGATTGCTTACGAGCCTGTCTGGGCCATCGGCACCGGCAAAACTGCGTCTCCACAGCAGGTACAGTCCCTCTCAGTTCTGAACTGGTTCCTCTGAGCAGGTCTGTGGGAGAAGCTCAGTAACTGGTCTGTCTTCTGCAGGCTCAGGAGGTTCACGATAAACTGAGACAGTGGATGAAGGCCAATGTCTCCGAGGCCGTAGCGAACTCTGTCAGGATCATCTATGGAGGTAAGGAGCCACTTCTTGATCGGTTCTGCTGTTCCGTGACTTTCAGATCGCGCTTTTAAGATCGGCATTAATTATCCAGTAATCCTTAAATAGTTTTGAATGTGGTGTGGTGATGTGGTCCAAAAAATGCCTATTTTTATTGAGTAAACCCTAAATACGCCCCCAAATATGCTCCCAAAACACTAATTTCATTTGAAATATTATTACCCTTAAAGAAAATGAAGGTAAACCCATATCTGTACTGTACAGTGTACACTGAACTCCTGCAGTGCTAGAATGTAAATAGCGAGGTTACCCCTGTATAGAACGGACTGTAATTCATGCAGCGCCTTTTCTTTGGTATAAGCAGAGCAAATACAGTAATTTAATTAACAGTAATAAAAATACTGTCCTTTAAGAAGGACAGAAAACACAAGAACACTCATGCCTCACAAGGCAGCAGCCAATCAGCAGCAAGTAGAAATAAATAGCATGCTCGGATTGGCTACTTTTAGACCTCTCCTCAGAGTACAGCAGTATTTCATCATCCCAAGACGCATTTCTGTGTTTCTGTACCATAACGTTTACAGTAATGTTTTATATGAAAAGTCGCTGAATTTACGTTATTTGTTACAAAATTATATTTAAAAAAAATTTTGGACTAAAATGCATGAAAAATGACATCGCAACAAAAAAAGCAACATGCAGAGTTCAGTTCTAAGAAAATGTGAACACGAGTTGGTGAGGGTTTACTGTATATATGTAATATATGGATGGATGGCCCAAGTTTGAAGATTAAAGAGCAGCATAATAAATGCCCTCACTCTCGCTAGGCTCTGTCACCGGGGGGACCTGTAAGGAACTGGCGTCCCAGAAAGATGTGGACGGATTCCTGGTGGGTGGAGCGTCACTGAAGCCAGAGTTCGTCGACATCATCAATGCTAAAGCATAGACGCTCAAGGCGGCAACCAGTGAGGCCAACGCACCATTTCCCACCCGTCCTGCTCCCAACTCCCAGCACTTGGATCCCATTCGAGCATTTATTTTTTTCTAAGGTGTTCTTTTGACGTGAATGCATCCATGTCCTTTTTATCGCTTGTGTGTTTTGTTTTTGTTGATGGTTTCTGACAGTAAATGGCACTCTTGGTGGTGTAGGTTCATCACACTGAAGGGATTGTGTGTGGGGGGGGGTGTCACTAGCCCCTCACACTCGTGTTAAAACTACTTACCTTACAATAGCCAGCACAGGGCCGACAGGCCGTGCCTTTACTTGAACAATGTTTACCGACCTTTTTGTGAACACGGTTTCAACCCATGTTTTTTTCTTAAGTCTGTGCAATTTTCCAGCACTGTAGTGCTTAAGTGTCTTTACCTGTATTCATTTAAAGATGTATTAAAACCACTCTCTGGCCTCTGGGGCTGGAGGGTGTTCATCACGTGTCAATCATGGTGGCATGGCCAAAGGAAACGGCAAGTAGGAATGTTGGAATAAATGTTCGAGGGTAGACTGGAGCTAAAACGTCTGGAGTGGTTTTCTTGTGTGGCTGTACTTGGTGAAATCCACAATTAGTTAAAACAGCAAGTGATTTGCAAAATAAGGCTCCTATATTAACTTGCTCAGTTACGAATTCTCTTAGTTTGTGCCCGCACTCATGAGGAAATAAACTCAATTACAAAACGGGACCACCTGAATTTAGATTCGACCAGAAAACATTTTTTTCCCATGTGGTGGGGGGTTCTGTAATTCTCGTCATGAACAGCAGGTGGCGACCGTACTAGTCTCTACATCGCCACCCAGTGGTGACTGAGCTGATTACAGCCACATTACATCTGTAGAAAGTGGGTCCAATGATCAGATTTCAGGAAGGTCCACTTTCTCGGCACATTTCCAGGCTCTTACCAAATTGTTCTAGCCAATCACGACCTTGATCAGAAGCTAATCTACATTGACAAAAATAAACATATGCAAGTGATAACAGTAGAGTGGATTTGTTTCCAGACCTCCTGGGAATATTAAGGTTTAGTCTTAGCCAAGGGTTTACACTCAGTTCTGGATGCTCAGAGACCTGAATTTGTCCGACTCAAATAACCTCCATAATGAGTTCTGTGTATCTGATAGGTTTAATGCATCTTAAAAGCAGGAACATCACCGCAGTCTGATCGAATCCAGTCCTGAATGATCACAGTTGACTCTCCCTGCCTCAAGACTTTCTTCCACTGTCGATAGCCAGACATTTGGAAACTGTTTTCAGAAAAGAAAAAGTAGATTATCCTAAAGGATTAGGCTTAATCCCCATCAGGGAACCAAGGAGACCCTTATGTTAGAAAAAATTTTCAAGAGTCAATCATTTCTATTTATTATTTACTGAAGAGCAGGTACAGTATGTACAGGTACGAATATACAAATGTCAATTTTTCATGGATCATAGATCAGCATCTTAAAAGGTTTGGATCTGGAAGAGAAGGCGGAGAGGCAGAGCCGCTGCTGGAGGAATACTTACGGCAAAGCATAGACCACATATACAGGCATCACAGTCCTTACACACTAATATTAACACACAGAGGTGGGAGTGGAGGGGGAGGAGACAGGGAGGGAAGACAGAGAAAGAAAGGAAAGTAGAGATCGAGAGAAAACAAGAAGAGTGAGAGCAAAGATGAAAACCAGGCTAGAAAACTCAACCGACAGGTGAGTGTCGATACATTCACAAAGAGGAAAGAGCATCAAAGAATTAAAAAAAAAAAAAAAAGATACTGATGAGGGGAAAAAAGTCAGAAAAGGGCAGGAGAGGAAGAAATAAAAAGCACGAGCCACATTTACAGAGAGGGATGAGGGGCATTAGAAATATTTAGAAGCTGGAAAACAATACAATCAGTTCCTGGACGGGAATATTAAACATTAAAACACAATCAAGAGAAACAAAACACTGGGTGTGTTTAGAGAAGAGGGCAAACAATTTAAATGAAGAACTTCACATTTGTCTAGAGCACAGCAGAGGCTGAAGCAATTCGGTGGACGGCCGCGTTCAGATGCGCCCTGAGCAACAACCTCACACTGAAGAGCTTCAGAGAGCAAGAAGGCCTTACAGACTGTGCAGTGCTTGATCACCCAATGGCCAATCAAGCACCATACAGTTCTGAGGACAAGGGAACAAAGTGCATCTGAAACAGTAAAACAAGTTATTTCATCTCTGACGTTTCACACCGAAGAAGTTCAGCCTCAGCTAAAGGTTAGATTACAGTGTATTGAGAGGGGAAAAAAAGAAAAAAAAACTAAACATAAAAAATGCATAAAGAGGCTTAGATCAATCTAAGGCATCATCATCATCACACAATACTGGCTCAAGAAAGCCTTTGATTATTCAGCTTTTGCCCGGCTCACAGCGGCCACTTTCCAGCGTCCAGCACAGCTCTGGATGCAAGTTTCCTCTCATCTTTTTCATCCCTCGCTTAGCTCCAATTATGCATGACTGCAAGGACAAAAAAGAGAAATCTGGTAATGAGATTAAAGACAGAGAGAAAGAGACTGAATAGGAGAGAGAGAAGGAAGAATAGGGGAAAGGGGGGGTGGGGTGTCACAAAACCATTCATATCAACAGCAGCTCGTTTACAGAAAGGAAGAATAATTGTCAAACCAGATTATAATGAACAAACAAGCTAAACTAAGAAGGAAAATAAGGTAAAAAAAATTTAAAAAAAAAATAGTATGGACAAGAGGCAGTGTATTTCAGAAGATACCCAACAAATGAAAAGAAATGCTGAGATCTACACTCTTAAAAATGAGGATTCTTTGAGTGATACCACAGAAGAAGTACCTTGGATTCGCAAAACGATTCTCAGGAACCTCCAGACGTCAGTTGGGTTTGTTACAACAAAGAAAAGGACACAGAGGGTCACTGGGGACTGGTCCGAGAAACACTATTTCCTAAATTTATATAAAAGGATTTGTGAATGTGAAGAACCTTTAGAAGGTGGTTCTTCACGCTCACGTCATTCGTACAAATGCTTCTCTAAAGCAGTGGTTCTCAGACCAAACCCCCAGACCAATCAGACAGTCCAACATCTCCTCCACACTTAAAAAAACAGACCACCAGGGGGTTCTTGAGGGCCAGTCTGAGAGATACGGCTCTTAAGGTTTTCTATGGTATAATGCAAAGAAACCTGTTGGGACCTTAAATTTTTAAGAGTGTTATGTACTGAAACCAAACACACCAGTTAACAGGACCAGGTTTCTAATTAAATAGGGAAAAATGAATCAACAACCAACCATTACATCACACACACCAATCTGTGAAAACACAGGAAAAACAATTCTGGCCAGAGTCTTAACTGGTGTGAGAAAAGTATCTTAACCAAATCTTTCCCTTGCTGTAAAGTTTTAGTCTCTCTTCTAATAGCTGAGGAAGTTAAAAGGGGTTTTTAGGGGAAACTGAGGAGGTCAAATTAAGCAAAAAAAAAAAAGGAAGACAGAAATAAAACAAGACCAGTTTAAGAAAAATGCTGATGAACAAGGATGATGGATGGTATGATCTGCCTAAAGCTCACGAGAAAAAGATTTGGTTATACAATACAGGCTTAGTGTTTAAAAAAAGAAAAGAAAAAAAGATGACCGAGAAACAATTCAATATAAATCCTTAATATTATATCTCATCTCTAAGCACAGGAAAAGAAAATCAACTGTAATATTTATTTCCCCTGTCAAAATATACAAAATGTACATTATTCACATCAAAAAGAATGTGTCCATATTTACACACTGCCCAGAATCACTGCATGCATCAGAATTACACTTACCATCGTAAACAGGTAAATTTGCTCACCTAAACTGCTCAGTATTTACATTACCACAGAAGTTAATGCACCTGAAGACAACTCTAGGATAAGAAAATGGGAACCAGCTCTGCTTCATTTGTCTTGCTTCAATACCAAACATCAAGCGATGCCAATACTGTTTTTAAATCAGATAAACCCCAAAACTAGACAATTCATGGGTTCTAGATTGGTTATGCTGTCCTAAGTTTACATTTCTCTGACCCTGAGACCAACACTGCTTTCACAAAAGACCAAAACAACAAAATTGCAAAGCAATCGGGCTTCTAACGGATCTTCACCTGCAACATTCTTGGATTAAAATGTGCTGGGCAACATAAGAGGTTTTTTTTTAAACTTAGCAGACAATTCATTCTTTGGTCGATACTTGCTTTTGGCAATGTTTTACTTTTAGCATTTGTGCACCAGGCATGAACATGTGATTGAAAACTACCAGGTGGCTCAGATCATACACTCAGACAATATATTTCAATGGTATCCGATCCAAGTGCCCAAGCAAAGCAGCAGAAAATCTGCCGCTGATCAATCCTGCTCCTTCCAGCAACAGCCAAGTCTCTTTTTTCTTACCCGCCATACATACGTGCTCAGGACCAGAGCAGATGTTGATGAGGCACGATGATCACACTGAATACAAACCCATACACTGCCAGCTCCTGACTGGACAGCAGCAGCCCAACAGAGTTGAGATGGTGGTGTTGATAGTAACGCCCTCTGGTGGATGGTGTTGGAAGAGCATTTTCTACACACTGCGGCTGCCAGCTGTCATCCATGCATGATGTTGGTTTACTTCGGACCATCGGCGTTCTGGGGGACACTGATCTTCACAGAAAAGCTTGGGGGTCTTGCTAAGAGGCCCTAAAACTCAGGCAGACTGTAGAACTGTAGTGGCAGTAGTGGTGTTGGAGCTCTATATCCGTATATAACTAGAGTCACTTGGAGGCGTTTCACTGAGCTATTTTTCACTGGGTGCTGAGAGGGGAAATCAGCAGACTTGATGAAGGCCAGATTCTGGTGTGAGCACGGGTGCTGGCATGTCGACATGGATGGGGTAGACTGAGGGGTTAGGGGGCGACGTGGAAGGCTGAGAGGCTTTGAAATGCAATCGAACAGCCAGAGCATCCCAACATCCTGAAGAAGGCATCTTTGCAAGTCCATACCTTTTGACTACGACGATTTTACAAACTTCTCCACTGCTGACGACGCTTCTTCGGACACTGATAATAGGCATACAAACCATCCTCTTCGCACCAGGACCAGCTTCGCATGATGGGTGGGATTAAAAGCAAGCCAAAAGTTCATCAAAACAAGTGGACGTGCAGCGAGAAAACTTCTAGCAAGCATCTTTGTCTTGACCAGGCGAACCAGGTGCTTGAACGAAGAATACTGTAACCTTTTCTTGACATCTTTGTTTTTCTGGACTTTTCTCATGGCAAGACCTGCTTGAGGCTGTTTGCTTGAGGGGAGAAAAAACACGGAAACACAGAACACTGTTAGCTTCAAAATGATTTGTGAGGGCTAGGAAATGGGACACCCAGAAACTTCCCCTCCAACCTGCCTAAAATCATGTTTACTATTGGAAGATGGCCTAGACCTACTGAGCTCATTGCATTCTCTGAAGGTGCGACTTCTGTGCCGTTTAAAAATCTCTTCTAGGGTTCCAATTGAGCGTAAATCAGCAAAAATCATCCTGTGGCACTGCCATCTAAGTTACTGTGTGTATGTTTACAGTCCCTTTCTGTGTTTGTCACACTCTATAAGAGGTATAAGAATATAAATATAAGTCTGATCATTGCTGTACAATATAATCTTCCTCTGAACTGAGCTTGTTTGGCTGTGTTGTGCAGATTATATGGTCCCTTATGTCTCTCTTATCAACTTCTAAGTACCCCCACCCCTAAGAAGTGGTCAGACAAGCTGAGCTGGCTTTGCAGTCTATCTTGCTGGGGTCTGAAGGGGTGAAAGTAACCCCAAGCCCTGTCAGAAAGGCTAAGCACGTATCTAAACATGGAAAGGCCAGACTGGACTGCACATACTCCAACGGCACCGAGGGCCTGAACCTGTGTGAGAGAAAGAAGAAAAAATGTGTAGTATAAGGCTAATTTGTTCCAATTCGTATCAATGCAAAAATAGTTGGTCAAGACCAGGGGGCCATCAGTCTCAACCATATAGGACCGGAATGGTTGTGTTTTTTAATCTAATCAGAAGAAGTGCATCTGATTCCAACTACTTACATCAACTTGCCTTTTTTAAAGCAACTGATTAGTTGCAGGGGTTGCGCTCATGTTTGGATGAAATTAAAACCTACAGCCACACTGGCACTAATATGTCCTTGGCCAATACAGAACATTGTTCGGTTCATATGGTGTGGTGTTCCACCATGTCATTCCTAGGCCTTCCTGACTGTAATCAATCCATGTCATATAATTCCCAGTCACTGGGTGGACAAGACCTCTTGCGTTGTGGAGTGTCAAAGATGGACAGAATATTTAACTGTACTTACAACCTGCATTAAGCATAAGTTCAGTTTCATTTTTCTTTTGCCATTGAAAGTTTCCTGTCTGTTTAAGACAGGTGACCCCTGGGCAAGACTGTTAAATGACCCAAGCCTTTATTCAAGCCTGCACTCACGTTTTGAAAATGGCCCCCAGCGCTAACTTCCTCTCGCGCTCCACAAACTTGTCGATGAGGTAGGCACCCATGCGCGGCGCTCGTTTATACAACTGGAAGAAGCGATGGAAGTTTCCGAGTGCCCAGGCAGCACGGAGCGCGAGAGCATGAGACACACAATCGTCCTCGCGGAGCTCAGGGGTAAGGTACACCAATTCAGTGGTCAAGTCTAAGAGAAAAGACAAGACAACCCCTTATTAGTCCCACAGGTGGGAAATTTACCATACAGACAGCTCTCAGAGGGATTTGGACTCAGGTTTTACTGATCCTGTGTGAACCCAGTGGGGAAAAAAGGAAGAGTGTTGAAACATGGTGTGTGCCAGGTGTGTAGGACTAGGTAGGCAGGCAATAATAGATTTTAGGTTTATGTTCTAGCAAACAGAATTTGGTAAAACCATAAAATTATTGGAGTCTCATAATACATACTGACTATTCGAGGGGTGCTAAAAAAAAGCGAGACTGAGGCTGTATTAGCAAAAGCAATGGCAAGCAAGAGAGATAAAGTACCTCCAGAGTTTTTAGTGAAGATGTAGTACAGTAGTCTGTAAGCGGTGAATTCTCCCAGGTTGCTCGACGGGCAGTCCTTATAAAGTTCCTTCAGTTGTGTCTGACACTGGTTGAACTCCTCGTGGTCTCCCTGTCAATGCGGAGAAAGCAGAACATCAGGTTATACTCAATAAAGCAAAAAAACAAGGACACATTTATTCATCGGTCATTTATTAATGATGGGAAATGTACCTTCTCCAGTGCAATGCGTGCATGAGTCTCATAGACCTCAACTGTGAAGTCTGTTCGCACACCTTGAACCTGTGAAGAGGATTTTAACATTAGAACACAAAAACAAAACCAGAACAGATGGTGACAGAGTGGCGGTTGGAGCTAGTAGTAGGCTTTACTAACAGTGAGATCTTGTCGTATGGACTTCATCTGTTCGCAGGCATACAGGTAATCCTGATTAGTCTTCCAGTGAGTCTTCACAGCAGACATAGACTTTCGCAACACCTGAAACCAAAAAACAGAAGTGCACTAGTCATAAACAGCATAAAGAAGCCCAACATGTACTCCTTTAGATAAAATCACAATTTCCTTCATAACATCCACACAGTCATTCTGACTGCACAGAACTGCAAAACACTACATGAAGTGCAGGGATGATGTGGCCTCTACCACACCTAGCAACCACTAAAAATAAAATCTCACAAACACAGAACTCGAATGATACTAGCCTTGCGCCAGGGAAAAAGAAGAGGAAATGGCAAAAGGCAGGACAATTCAATCAGCTGGGGAATACGTGAAGGATTACTTAAAAATCAGGAGATTTTATTCCTCAAAAAAGGGAAGTTACCACTGTACTGCAAAAAGAGGAGAACAATCGTCAAATGTTAAGGAACTGTGCAAGACACTTACAGACACAGGTCTGACTGTGGAGGGGTCTGGAGCACAGGTGAGGCGCAGGTAGTTTTTGGTGATGTCCTGGCAGGTTCCCACGATGGGGCATTCCTCCCAGCTGAGGCCTTCCTGTGTACCGTTGGGGAGGTCAAACGCATTGATGTTCAGCACCAGCGGTTCTGTGCGTTTGGTGTGGAAACGTGCAGCTCTACTCTGTTTCTTTGCCTCGCGATTTGGGTCGTGGAAATCCAGACCCGCGTTACCACCTTTCCGCTTTTTACCAATACTAGGCTCATCCATATTCCTAGAACAAAAAAATTTGAAAAAAAAGGGCTCAGGCACACAACTCCTCACAGCCACACTGGCCATACATTTACCAATTTCACAATCAATATAAGAGACTACGTATATGTGCTAAATTCTTCTACACAATCAGGTTTAAATCAGTGCCAGTCATGATGTAATTGCCTTATGGCATAAGTACATCTGGTGCAATCTACACAATAGCCTAAGTTCATAGTTAAGTTTAAAAATCAGTTAACTAAGGCCTCTATGGTGTCAGAAAGATGTATTACTACTTTAAAAACAGCAAAGACTGTAAAAGCTACTGAAGTGACCTAAGGGTTTACATGTTAAAATCTATCTTGACAATAAAACCCTGGACTGCACAGTTAGACAGTGTTGTTTATGTTCATAACAAAGCATTAAGCACTGATGTCCCGAAATTTCATCTATGCGACTTCAAAATATATTTGAGAGCACTGGTGCGAGTGCATGTAATTGTTGTTGTGCGACCTGTTTTCATTTCTCTAAAAAATGTTAACAGTATGTGTGTTCTGTGTGCTGAATGCTGATACGGTGATCGTTCTGCCGTTGAGATTTTAGATTGGTTAATAATAGCTGTCAATCACTCAGTCAGGTGACGGTGCTAACTACAGCAGGGAAATGTAAACGTAAAGAGGTGAATAAGAGGGAACATGAAAAGAACAAGGACAGATTGACAGATTTCTTTTGCAAACCACCTAAAGTTACATATAATGGCGCTGGTGATAGTGATCATGTGGTGAATGTTGATTCACCAGCCGAAAAGAAGGCATACAGTTTTCGGAGAGAATGGTTGAAAGACTTCGAGTGGGTGGCACCACTATGAAAATGGCTCTATGCACTGCATTCACTGTAAAACCTGTGGGACGGACTTTGCAGGTAACAGTGCTCGCCACTGAATCTACGCACTTTAAGCGCGAGAGCTTGGTCAAACACGGTGGGAGTGCTAGTCAGTTTGAACCGTGCCCGAGTGTTTGACCACCAAAGCGCGGTTCGTTTGACTAGTGTGAGTGCTCCGAACCGTGCCAGGGCGCGGTTCGTTTAGCCGTCCCTGACCCGCTTGGAAGAGGTGTGCCAGAGCACGGTTCAGTTTTTGCAGCACTCCAAAACCATTTGGGACCAAACAGGGAGCGTTGTCGGGGCGGGGCGTGCATTTTAGGTGAACATACAAAACCAGTACGTTCACTTAAAAGATTGCGAACAACACAACACTACTTGCCACTGCAATTACCTCTTTTAACAGCAAGATAACAGACTCCAAAACTGCTGTTGTTTTTTTTATTTTTAACGGAGCATAAGCTCTCGCAGCACTCGCAACACCGGAGCCACTATCCTGAACATCGAGCTTCGGGGTTTAGGCTCCATCGAGCGTCGAGTAACAGCAGCCAGCCGTCAGTGTTTAAGAGAACTGCCGAAACCGTAATGTTTATTTTTAGGAAAAATTAATTTATAATTAAACCAAAGAAAAATACAGCCTTTCCAGACTTTGTCTGCCGAAACTTGTTCAGCTCAACGCCTCGTTCCCTATTTTTCCCTTCGGATCTGATCTCATTATTAACCTTCAGTGCCCTCAGTTGACGGAAATCCGTCATAGCAACGGAGAACTCTAATCCATGAGAGTGCCAAACACAAGAAATGCAGGGACAAGTGTGTGGCAAAATGTCAGAAGACATGGATATGTAAAGCTTCAGTGATTTGTTGTAGCTGGTTGTTGTTAGTGTTGATTGGTGTAGTTTTCAAATTAAAGAAA
>JBBPDC010000007.1:1429640-1440937 GCA_037974485.1 Hemigrammopetersius urotaenia | reverse complement strand
AAACAGTTGTGGAATTCTTAAGCACTGATGTACGTCGCTCTGGATAAGAGCGTCTGCTAAATGCTGTAAATGTAAATACACACCTTCACAAACACCATCACACACACCATCATACACTCACACCATCATACACACCTTCACACACACCTTCACACACAGCATCATACACACCTTCACACACACCATCATACACACCAACATACATCTACACACACACCATCATACACACCTTCACACACACACCATCATACACACCAACATACATCTACACACACACCATGATACATACCTTCACACACACCATCACACACACCATCATACACACCTTCACACAAACACCATCATACACATTCACACACACCATCATACATCTACACACACACCTTCATACACACCATCATACACAACTTCACACACACCATCACACACACCATCATACACACCTTCACACACATTTACATTTACGGCATTGATCAGACGCTTTTATACAAAGCGACTTCCATTCCCTACCTTCCCTGGAGCAACTTGGGGTTAAGGGTCTTGCTCAGGGACCCAGTGGTGGTGCTGAAGGTAGGATTTGAATCCTACCTCTAGGCCACCACCAACCTAACGCACACCTTCACACACACCTTCACACACAGCATCATACACACCTTCACACACACCATCATACACACCTTCACACACACCTTCACACGCACCATCACACACACCATCATACACACCATCATACATCTACACACCTTCACATCTACAGTAATCCCCCGTTTTTCACAGGGTTATGTTCCAATAGCTCCCGCGTATAGTGAAATTGCGCTTGGAGCGCAAGGGTTCAACCCTGGTGTGGAATTAGAAGAAAGTGCTTCCAGGTCGGCTACAGCCTGCCCAGTGTCCCCTTGTGTGAAAACATCCAGACAAAATATATTTATTGCCAAAAAGCAAAAAAAGGTGGATGATATTTGCAGTTTCTGCGTTGTTACGGTTAGGTTCTAAAAAAACCTGCATGTAAAAGGCCCATTTAAAAAAATTTAAAATGTTCAGTGGAATTTCCCATAACATTTTTCTTTAACCCTTCTCAGTTCACATAATGCAGATGGAGATTCCTGCTAGGGCATTTCTAAACAGGGTAGACTACTTTACAGCTCTAATTATAATAATAATAAACAATCACACCTGTGGAACAATCGCTTCAAATATTAATCCCAGTCTCTACATGTACAGCTGGGATATGGCCTGGAATTGTATGCACTTCCCACATCATAATTCCCCCTCTCTCCCTCTCTCTCTCCCTCTCTCTCTCTCAGGATATAGGTGTTGTCCAGCAAGGGGGAAGGAAATTCTGTCACTAAGAACAATGGGTCCGCAACTCTATCTATAGACCCCGATCAGGAGAGAAAGAGAGAAAAAGAGGGAGACAGAGAAAGCAAAAGTCAGGCTTATTCGAGGCACAGAGAAGGACGAAAGGAGAGAAAGGACAAAATGAAAAGGACCTGCTAAAAGAACTAAAACGTCCGTGAGGGTCAGAAAGGGCGGGATCTGACAGCGTGAGGCCTCGTCGAAAAACCATGGACTTTTCAAACCTTTTTTCTGTGGAAAAAGAAGACGTAAAGTGGACTGAAAGTTAATTCGGAGCTCGCTTGTTTTCCGCAAGAACAGCATCCTTTAAGGCGATTTTTTCAGATTCACACGGGTTGCAGTGGGTGAGTCACACTGAAAGCTGGTGAGAGGAACCAATTACTCTATACTGAAGAACCCAACAAACTATTGTTAGAGGCTTTATGCGTTTTCCACACCAAACTGCTCATTTGCTCTGTGTAAAGTAGTGAAATCAGCTTGGGCCTACAGAAGACATGGTTAACCCCTTTGAATGTCAGACCCATTAATTCTATTAATCTTAGGACTTATTAGTTAATATCTGCTGTTAGGCTAATGTACAGGCCCTTAGAGTTTATGGGATCGAGGCTAAGAACTGAAGGCTTAAAGCTATAAAGCTGAAGATCCTAAGAAATAAGAAGCTTCAAGAAATTAGAGCGAGGACATACGCCATTGTGAGTCAGTTGGGGTGTTTTCCCCTTCTGGCAGTGAGGATGCAGGTGGTCAGAGGCACAACTAGCATGGACAATCACATGTCCTGTTATTAAAAGGTATGTCCTGTTGTTAAAGGGTAGGGAATATAGAATGCACATTGTAATAGCATTACACATACCACCATTTAACAGACAGAATCTAAGTCATCATTTAAGTCATTATTAAAGAATAGTAATATAAGCTAAGATAAGCCTTTATTGGTGCCACAAGTGGGAAATTTGCATTGCTTCGGCATAAAGTGGACAAAAACAAAAAACAGCAAAAGCAATAGAATAAAAACTAAACAACAGTACGGTATAAAAAGTATACAGTACAACACAAATAGTACAAAAGTATAAATATAAATATGGACTAATGATCTAAGTTATTACATAAATGTTGTTCCATGTTTAGCCAAACTGCTCATTTTCTTTTTTGTCCCTAGACAGATTTTAAACAAAAACAAAACAAAAAAAACAAAAAAAAAAGTCATTAGTTCTTGTTCCCAGTCCTAGATAAATGAAGATTTACTAGCACAAGCCTAGCTTCTAGCTTTAGATTGGCGGCTAGTTCTGGTTACTAGCTCTAGGCTGATTTTTAGCCCAAGGTTGATTTCTAGCCTGAGACTAGTTACTAGCCCTGGGTTGGTTACTACCCCTAGGTCAATTCTTAGATTACCTACTAGACTTAGACAGGCTACTAGCTATGAGGATAACTCATAGAATTAAGTTGGATATTACCCCTAGGTTGATTCTTTACCCTAAGATTGGTTACTAAACCTGGATTGGTCAATAGTCCTAGGTTTGTTGCTAGCCCTAGGTTGGCTTCTGGCCTAGCTGTATGTTGCTACATACAGATCTGGCCCTTTTGAAAATTCTTATGGCCCACAAGACTGCCAGTAAATCAGCTATAATAAAATGATGGGTTTTGGATTATGATTGGCTGGAAGTCCCCCACTACGTTCGCCAAGATTGGTTATCTGCTGTGTTGTATAAAATTAGCCAATCCAAGCACAGAAGTTGCAATATTATTAACCAATTGCAACCGAAAGAGGCAGGATTTGTCAGAAAATATATCTACTCTAACGACTTTAATGTTCAAAGTTCTCGTTTAGAACCGGACAGCTTTAAAATTGCTATTTTTGACACAGTGCTCGACATCCTAGAATGCACGACATTCTGTGATCCCCGAACCCCCAGTAATTTTCATATTCGGCCCACTTGCTATTGAAGTTAGTTGCTATAGCCCTGCTCTAGATCAATTACTAGCTCTAGATTAATTACTAGCCCTAGGTTAGTTCCTAGCTTTAGGCTGGTCTAGCTCTAGTCTTAGCTCTAGATTGGTTATTTTCGCTAAATTAGTTCCTAACTCTTGACGGATTACTGGTCCTATTTTAGTACTTCCCTCTAGGCTAATTACGAGCCCTAGGTCAGTTCCTAGCTTTCGGCTGGTTACTAGCCCTAGTTCTAGCTCTAGAATGATCTAGGATTAGTACTTAGTTCTTTACCAGTACCAGATAAATGAAAAGTCCCAGGCTGAGTCCATTCTCAGAGGATTGGCTCACAGCTGAACAAAGCAGGAAAAACACTCGACCTTGCATGTCCTGATTACTCGAAAGGATATTTCAGGATTTCCCGTCATCTGTCAACTGATGTCATACGCTGCCAATAACCCTGTAAGCTGATTCGGCGGGTGGACAAAAGGGGTAAAAGATTAATCACTCAAGCAAACACTAGGAATTCCTAATTATGTTAAAGTCTCAAACAATGACTCATGGCTTCATGAACTTGTTCTCTCATCCTCTTTCCATTGACTTCTTTTTCATTCCCCCCATCCCTCCCCATTTCTACAAATGTCCTTGCCATTTCTGCTCCATATCCACCATCGTCAACCCTCCACTCCCCCCCACCTTTCTGATTGCTGCTCTTTATCCCTTTTCCTCAAGATGGAGGAGTCAGGGAGTCCCCGTTTCAGGAAGCTCCATTTCCCCGTGGGCCTGTGGATAAACTCTCCACGGAAGCACTTTGCCAAGCTGGGCGCACGCTGGCCAAGCGCAGTATCAGTCAAGTTAGTAACTCGGAAGCTCCTCTGGTTCAACTTGTTGACTAATCTGTTACAAACTTGTCCATGCTCCATCCTATGTTGGACAACTTCTACAAAACATCTGCAAGAATCCTATTCAATGTAACATGAAATTATAGCATAGACTTCAGGATAGATCGGGTCAGTGATGTAATAATAACAGAGGGGAGGGATATAGCATCCATCAACAGCTCACACACTGTAACATCCCCTTCCCTATTATAAGAAATTAGACATTTGTTATGGATATTGTATATGGACTTAGGAATATGGACAGGACAGAGCATAGAATATTGATATGGAGCATGGATAAGTCATTCCTTCTGCCTGTACTTATACGCCAAAAGACTGAAAGCAAGTGAAGGTGAAAATCTGGTCATACGTGAACACACCACAGCACACAGTGTGAACAGCACGAAATTCTTCCTCTGCATTTAACCCATTCACCAAGTGACGCAGCGGGCAACTACGGACACGGGGAGCAGTGTGTGGGGACGGTACCTTGCTCAGGGTACCTCAGAGGTGCCTAGTGGACTTGGGAATCGAATCCAGGACTTCCTGATCATGGGGCGAATGCCCTAACCACTAGGCAACCAACTGCCCCAGCAAGTCAATTTGCCAAACCCAACACTGCATTTTTGTTACCGAATTCTATTTTACTTAAATTTTTACCCCATACGCCATACGCCATTGTAATTGTAATACTGTATGAGAAAACTCCTTGTTAATATCCTTTTACAGTAATTCTGTACAAACAAACACATATATCTTAGCTTGCATGTTGGATTTCTAGAGTGAATCCTTCAGTAAAGAATTTGGAGCTGCTATGGACACACCCCTACTGGCTATACTACTGATCGTATTTACAGTCAGTGAACTATCTAGCACTTTCAGAAGCTCTGGAGTGATGTTCTCCTTCACACAACCAGACAAGCCCAATGTAATCTAGGACATAAGTGGCTGATACCTCTTTCTGATTATGTTGATGGCCTGACCAATGGGAGAGCTTGCTTAGCTAACTAAACCACAGAGACATTCTGATTGGATCATTTGTAGGGTGTTGATTTTGAATAGACTATAGTAAGTAAGTGAATTGCAGCAGTGTGCCATAACTTTCTGAGTTTAAATACAAACATACAATACAAATGTGCAAAAATACTTGCTTCCAAAGCTTTGGCCTGCAGTGTGGGGTTTTCTTCATATAGTAAGATTAAGTGTAATGTACCAGACTAGACAGTATTTGTTTCTTCACTCCAGGACCAGTGCTTCTTAAAACAGGAGGGGGGGTCTAGGAACCATTACACCATTAAAATCACTAGGCTACATTTTCCAAAACTTTAAGCACAAACCCCAAACATGCCAGCCTGTCCACCCACATCAGACTGCTGTTAGACAGTGTTTCCAAAACCTGCAAAAAAATACCCAATGTTACAAAATGAATGCATCCATCTGAATGCTATTGTCAAATAATAATTACACACGTAACTAATAAATAGTGTATTAATGGCTTTGGAAGCTATATGGTTTTGGAATCTCAGCTTCAGGTTTGAGTCTCATGTGTGGAAAGTTAATTTTAGGGTTCAGGCAATTAGGAAAAACCATAACACCACTGAAGAGGCCAAACCGACAATCAAGGTCTGGAGTGGAGAAACAAGAACAAGGAAACAGGTTTAGTCTACTGAGTGTGTGTGTATCTGGTTTATTGTGTTTCTTATTGCTTTTGTTTTGCTTTACTATTTAAATATAATTACATCGTTTATAGGTGTAATCCATGCTGGGGATGATGAGGATATGTCCACATCGCTTTTTGAAATGCTCTAAAAGTTTAAGAAGATTTCTCCTTGGGTTTGGCTGGGTGCTTAAGGGGAACGCCAACAAGTTTCCAAAAATTCTGAAACTGTTAAGAGGTTGTTGAGAGTGGGTTTGGTGTGAAATGCTCCACTCTAAAGAAACTGCAGGATTGTTCACCGTGGTGGTGAATGGAATCAGACTATAGGATAGAGTATTGTTCTGGCTAGGAATACACCCGAGACGTTCTCAGTCTTTTTTTTTTTTAGAAACAAATTAATGGTAGAGGTACAGGTAGGCAAAGGAGCCAAAGGCGTTGCACTGCTCAGTGTTATATAATGTTCTGTAATATGTGTGGTTTCTAAATGAGAAAGTTTAAGCTCTTGAATGTGTGATATGTCTTAATTCTGATTTCCAAACTGGGAAATAGGATATTGAAGGCAGCAATAGCAAACAGTATTTGTATGGGGACCAGTAAAATGCCACCTTACACCTAGGCAGTTTCCTGTGTTGGTCATGCCTATTGAACTGTTCCTGCCAGTTTTATAGACTATATTAAGATTCCCCTCGCAAGAGTTTCATTTTTTGGACCACCATCCATATTTATATATAAATATAAAAGACCAGTGTATGCACTGAGACACCTGGTTCCTATCACCACCATTGGAAAGGCTTAAAACATGTGGCAAATTTCTCACTGTTTCTCAAATTTCACATCAAATCACATTCAATAACTTATTTCACACCTCAGGATTAAAATGGTTTTAGACATTTTGAAAAATCAGATTTGTCCTTTAATCTGGTTCAGCCCTCGCGCCCATATTTCAAATTCAAAATAACGGACGAAATGGACCGGCTCATACAAACCGTTACGGCGGAGGACAATCCACCTTCTCGTTGTTTTTTTGTGTTTATTATTTTGCAGAAAATATAGCTTTACTCATAATAATGTGCTTAACGTAAACACGACTTAGTAAAGCTAACACCAGCTAAACCAGCGTGTAGAGGGAGCTAAACACGGGGGTAAGCTGATATTTTTATTTGAAGATGTTTTTTTCACTTTTTAACATGTTTGAAACAGTGTTGGAACTTAAAATTGTGAATTTCATAATTAGCTTGTGTCTGACTGGTTCTCACTGGAAGTCCAGTTGAGGAGAACCCAACCGAAGTGATGGTGTGTGAAATGTACAGTAATCTAAAGGAATCGAGTCCATAGATGCATCTTTTCATCATGAGAGTGGATCTCTGACCTAAATCAACTCGTTACTACAGACTCTTTAACAAGACTGTGCTCATGTATCTTAACCACAGAGCTGTGTGTACACTGCCTATAGATAAAATTGAATATCAAACAAACATGACTGCGGTTCATGTGTAACTGTGACAGGACTGTTATCGTGAACTTTTTTTCTCTAATAATGGTGCACGTTTACAAGATAATAGTCTGCTCTGTGACCTTTACTCTTTTCTTTCCAACACATAAAGGTGTTTTTTTCTTTCCATTTGTGAAACTAGTCTGATTCACCAGAATTTGATATGAAATTTAACCCGCAATAAAACATCTCCAACAAATGTGAGACAGATTTCAAATGAAGAACATTTGATTTTTTGAGTTCCACAGTTAATCTGTTTCTTGGTACTATTATAAAAATCTTAGACATTACTTATAATAGAAGCTATTGGGCAGCTAATAGTTTGACTGTATGAACTGCTTGATCTCGTAGTTTGATCTGACTGTATAACACCAATATGTGGGAAGAAAGTTGCTTTCATAAGAAATTTCTTATGAAAGCAACTTTTTTCCCACTGCGAACCTTGGACACAGTAGAAACACAGAAGAACACATAAAATCAGCAAGTCATGGTAAAAAAGCAGGTCTGGTTGATATACAAAAATATATATCTGGCATGACTTTTCAAAGTACAGTCAGCCCCCGAAATTCACGGGGGTTACATTCCGCAAATTTTTGATGTGGAAAATAAATGCCTGTAAATTTCTATTTTTATAGTCTAAACTCTAAATATGCCCCCAAATATGCTCCCAAAACACTCTTAGTTTAATTGTAAACTCAGCATAATACATTACCCTTTAAAAAATAAAAAGGAAAACTCAAGGCGCTCCATGTGGGAAACTGTTCTGATGTGGGAATGCTGGACTGCAGCTGCCAGAGATGTTTCACAGGGCAGCAGCCAATCAGGAGCAAGGAGAAATGAATAACGCTCTCGGATTGGCTACTTTTAAACCTCCTGCCTCTGACTACAGGGGTATTTCACCATCCCAAGACACATTTTCGTATACGGTTGCTTTGTGTTCTTTACTTCTTTTGTACTAAATCTAAATTTAGCTGAATTTACGTTACGCAAACAGTTATTAGTTAGGTTCTCAAAGAAATTCTGAACCGCAGCTTTGCGGGTAAAATTGTTGTCTGTGATAATTGACCATACACAGATACTGTATGTATTTTTTGTTTTCTCTTTGACAGATCGACCACTAGCTCAGATGCGGCATCTGTGCATGAAGCCCCGCCTCCGGCCCCTTCCTTCTCTCTCTCGTTTTCCAGCCCCTCTCTAGCTCCGCCCTCCCCCTCTCTTGCCCCTGCCTTCCTTCGCCCCCGCCCCGCCAATCAGCAGCAGTCTCGGGCCAAGCGTCTGTCCCTGTTCCTGAGAGGCCGATCCAACAGCGATCGCGATCGTGCGATCGGAGAGCGGGAGAGAGAACTGTGGGCACATTCAGCCACCCCTTCGTCTCATCACTTCCTACCCCCTGCGTCTTCCTCCGCCCCAGGCCTGGTTAAAATCTATGGCGATGCTCTTTCAAGTGGAGCAAACTATCGTAGCTTGCTGGCCAACATCCATTCCACTGCCCGACAACTTATCCAGCAGGTCATCACCCGCTACACTGAGAGGGAGAGGGAGAATGAGAGCGATGACATAGGTGAGCAGACATTCATGGGTGTTCAGAGTATGTGTTTCTCAAATCCGATCCACAGCTGCATCTTAGCTTGAGTACTTTTGCAGGATACTGCCTGTTTTAATTGCAAGCGCGCACCAGAACGCTACAACAAAATGACAGCAGTTCAGTAATTACCAAGATCCAAAATGAACAAATGCCATGGAAAAATTTTACACTGGCAGAGTACAACTACTTTATTATAATTAGAATTTAGAAAATATTACTGGTCCCGTCTAAATAAATTCAGTAAAACTGCAGAAAATACTCAATATGAAATACACTATTCTATATTCACAAATGCTGGGGTATTAATACTATAGACTTAGTAACCTGTACCCGCTAGAAACAACAGGCTGTGCCACGCAGTTATTCAAACAACTAAAAAACTGATCTTGCCAATAAACTGAACTTGAATCAGTGGTGACACAGCCGATTAGTTTTGTAAGATCTAATGGAGCAGACCTAAAGGGCTAAGTGATAAAAAATATTAATATATATGTTTTATGTACAAAACTTTATGCCTGTTGTGGCCTATAGCTTTATCAGTCTGTGCGATCATCAAAGGGTGTCTGATTGGATTGTCTAAATTTGAGAATGACCTACGTTGTGCAGCCCTGATGATGTCACTCCATGTTGAATGGCCTAATTTCCTTTGCACCTGCTCAGTACTCCAGAAGCATTCCCCGGAGGACTTCCTGTTGTGTGATGTCATTGGAAAGCCCATTCAGCAGGCAGATGGAGCTGTCCAATGGCAGACGGAGTGCCGGAGGGGTGTGGCTCCCTGGGAATGCCCCCTGCTGTTGGTGGACATGTGGAGGCCCAAGGATGGTTTTGAACGCCGCTTCGAAATCCAGCGCCGGGATGAGTATGAGAGGGAGGAGAGGGAAAAAGAAATAGAGAAAGAAAGAGATGGAGAGAATTGCCAAGGTAAGTTGAGCAATGGTTTAGGAAAAAAGCCCCACACTGTAAAGTGACACAATGAAAGTCTTCAACAAAACATGAGTTTCTGTGTGTAACATCTGTGCTGAATTTAGAAGGAGGCCCATCAATACTGTGTACAAACACCTATACAGTAAATGTTCCAAGAGCTCCTGCATATAGTGAAAAACTGTGTTGCCTAAATATGCCCCCAAATATGCTCTTTAATGCTTTAATGTTATTTTAAACTCAGTTTAATGCATCATCCTTAAAGAAAATGTAAAGGTAAGACATTCAAGTCAGAAGGTTGAAGGACAAAGGTATTGGGACACTAGGTAAACGGTTTTCAGAGAATAAAACCTGATCTACTCGGACAAGAAATACAAATGAGGGCTCGTTGGAAAGGTCTCCTGGAGATCTGAGTGCTTTCACCGCAGAGATATGCAACTCGTGAGGTTGTGGCACAAAAGTATTGGGACACCGCGGCGAGGTGAACGGGTCCCCTTGTGTGAAAAAATCCAGAAAAAACATATTTATCGGCACAAAAAAAAAAGAAAAGGCGGAGAATATTTGCAGTTTCCGCGTTATCATGTGATTTCTGCTTAAAAGTCTGTGTGACTGAATCCATGACTCCTAATCCGCATAAACCTAGGGGATTACTGTATACATGTTTATACACCTTCATATATAAACAGGAAGTCCAGGTCACTATTTTTGTATACAGTTTAGATTTAACCCCTTATAGTTTACATCCTAAACTTAGCTGGTATATCATTATGTTGAACCATAACTAGGCGGTGTATATTACACATTCACAAGTCCTACCAGTTATTAAACACACATACTCAGTGAAAACGTCCAGAACAAAGTAAAACAAAGTGTATAATCTCAAGCATATACTACATTATCAACAACAAAATAAACAGGTATTTGATATGATTTTGCCATGATTAAAAATATTTTTAAAATTGCAATTATTTGCATGGTTTTCTACGATTAATTGCAGGTAATCACATTCTTATACAAAAAAAATTAATTCAAAAGTAGTGCCTTGCACACTTTTATTTTTAAAGCAGTGCTGTGTGAACATTTTAAACACAGTTATTGTAATCAAATCAAAAATTAAACCAAAGCTATTTGCCATTGTAGACCATTCACATTTTATCTAGTTGCTTAAAAAAAAAACCTCAGAGTCCAAAGAAAACACGCTGCATGAATTACGGTACAGCCTATACAGCGGTAACATTGGTATATACATTCTAGCACTACAGTATAAATACGGGTTTACCTTTATATTTTCTAATGAGTTTAAAATGAAATAAAATGATTTTGGGATTAGATTTAGGGGTTACACTATAAAAATAGGCATTCTTTTACCACATCACTATAAACGGGTGCTCTTGGAACATAGTGAAAGTGAAAAGTGAAAGTGACCATTTGTCATACGTGAACACACCACAGCACACAGTGTGAACAGCACGAAATTCTTC
>JBBPDC010000007.1:1403195-1420214 GCA_037974485.1 Hemigrammopetersius urotaenia | reverse complement strand
TTTAAATCCACACTCAAAACCCATCTGTTCAAGCGTGCTTTCTCGCTCTGATTCTTATTTATTTATTTATTTATTTTCTTGTCTGTAATTATTATTATTATTATTATTATTATTATTATTATTATTATTATTATTTCTTTTTTATTTTAATTTTCTTTACGTTTTGTAGCACTTGTTTTATTGTACGGTGTCCTTGTGTGCCAGAAAGGCGCCTTCAAATAAATAAAATGTATTATTCTATAAATGTTCCTGCGGGTATTTTTGCATTCAAATTAGGGTTTTGATTTGTTTTTCTGAAGGCACACAAGCAGTTCTCTCAGAGTTTTCTTGGTCCTCCAGATCTCATCTTGACCAGAACTCCCATTTCTCACTGTGGAAACTACAAGCTGACAACGCTTTGCTATCTTCTTGTAGCCTCTCCGGCATCAGTGACTTTCATTTTCAGAGTCTTATGCAGCTGCTTAGAGGAACCCATGGTTGTTGAGTGTCCACAAGTGTGTGCACAAGGTTTGAAGAGTCAGAGTATCTGTAATTCTTTAAAATTGGCACCAGCTGACATTTACTAATGACAGCTGTTGCCATGCATTAGATCTAATGAGCTGATTAAGGTCTGAAACTTTGTAAAAAGAATCTGAGACTTTTGAATTCCTTGCACAGTGCCACAATAATGCATCAGTGAAAATATTGTGCATTTTTCCATTTCCTAGAGAGACTGTGTTAACATCTTTTCAATTACAAAATCACCAAAGTCTGTTATTTATCCAGGGGTGGCCAAATGTTTGCATAAGACTGTATCTATATGGCAGTCGTTTTTTTAGTTTAAAAAAAACATTTTTGTCAAAAAACATGGTTTTATAAACTTGTAAGTTAGAGGTGATTTTCACAAAGTCAAGGCATTTTTGTCTTGAAAATGTATGAAAACACTGCATGAGTGTGTGTGTGTGTGTGTGTGTGTGTGTGTGTGTTTGGGGTTAGACTCAGGGCGAGTGAAACACCCAGGCTCTCTCCAGAGACACATTCACTTTCTCCCGCTGCCAGGTCGATTACGTCATCAACGGGCCGCCATATAAAAGGGCCCTGTGATGTCATACTGTCAGAGAGAGGCTGCCCAGTGTTAGAGAGGTGACTGGGGTTACCCTCGAAAACCTCAACACACACACACACACACACACACACACACACACACACACACACACAAACACACACAGCTTAACCTCTAAATATCATTACTCTCTCCAGTCACTCAGTCCCAGTGTCTCTGTCTGGCCTGTCTCTCCCTTTACCTCTCTCCCTCTCGCTCTGCCTTTTCCTGCACTCCTTCCATCTCTCATCTTTTCTCTCTCACTCCACCCTAACCCTTACTCTCCATTTCCCTCTCCACCTTTCCCTCCTTTCCTCCCTCTTTTAATGCAGACCTCTCCAGTGTACAGTTTATTTTCTGACAACACACCCATCCCGAGCTCCACCAGTTTTATACCTCTCCTGTCTGTCCCTTCCTTATACTCTCCTTTCTTCTCTTGTTTTCTCTTCTCCTCTCTTCTCTTCTTTTCTCTTCTCTTCTCCCTCTTATTTTCTCCTCTCTTTTCTTTCTTTCTCTTATTTTCTTCCTCTGCTTTTTGCTTCTCAACTTTTTTCTCATATCTTCTCTTCATTCTCCTTTCTTCTCTTCTCTGCTTTTCTCTTCTCTCTTCTCCTCTCCATTCCTCATCTCTCCTCTCTTCCTCTCCCGTCCTCTCTCATCCTCTCCTCTCCTCTCCTCTCTCCTCAATTCCTCTCTCCTCCTCTCCTCTCCTCTCCTCTCCTCTCCTCTCTCCTTTCTCCTCTCCTCTCCTCTCCTCTCCTCTTCTCTCCCCTTTCTCCTCTCCTTTCCTCTCTCCTCTCTTTTCTCTTCCTATCTATCCTCTTCTCCTCTCCTCTCCTCTCTTCTCCTTTTCTCTCATCTCCTCTCTCCTCTCTCATGCCCCCTTCTCTCCTCTAATCTCATCTCCTCTCTTCTACTCCTCTCCTCTACTCCCCTCTCTCTCCTCTCCTCTCCCCCTCTCCTCTTTTCTCCTCTCCTCTTCTCTCTCCTCTCCTTTTTTCTCCTCTCCTCTTTCCTCCTCTCTTCTCCTTTCCTCTCTCTTCTCCTCTCTCCTCCTCCTCTCCACTCCTCTCGTCTTCTCCTCCTCTCCTCTCCTCTTCTCTCCTCTTCTCTCCTCTCCTCTCCTCTCTCTTCTCCTCCCCTTCTCTCCTCCTCTCCTCTCCTCTACTCTTCTCTTCTCTCGTCTTCTCCTCCTCTCTCCTCTCTCCTCCTCTCCGCTCCTCTCCTCTCTCCTCCTCTCCTCTGCTCAGGTCTGGTCAGTAGGGTCAGTGGTGCTGTGGGCTGGAGCTGTATTCCGACAGGCTTTGCTTTTTCTGTCGCACTTTTGTTCCGTCCTGCGTCATCGTGTTGACTGAGCGGACCCCACACTTGCCGGGCCCAACAGTGAGCCGAGTTAGCGCCTGTAATCTGATGGCCCTGTTTATTTTATGTAGGCTCTCTTTGAAGGTGCTGAGAAAGTCTTTGGGCTTTTTGTCCCGGACCGCTTTGGCTGGCCGTGCCGAGGCGCTCGCAGTGGTAATACCCAGGAAGAATAATATTTGCACTCGTATTCACTCCAAACAAGGTTTTTTCCATATTAGTGTCAGAAAGGGGAGCGCTTGGTCTCTCTCTCTCTCTCTCTCTCTCACTCTCTCTCTCTCTCTCTCTCTCTGTGTTTCTTCTCCTCCTGAAGCATGGTGAGTCTAGTCCTGACTGTGGCTGCAGCTCTGCGTCTGCTCCATAAACCTTATTACGCCTCCACAATCCACTAATAGGCACTTAAACCCTTTGGGACGCTGGACGCTTGAGGAGTCGCTGCACCGTTGCACTTGCGCTTCTTGCTTACTTCTGTCTCGGTGCATTACTCACAAATTCCCCTTTGTTTTTTCAAAACCTGCATTTGTAACAATACCACGCACACCGATTCCCTTACAGCTCCTGGAGGGCCTCAGTCCGGTGCAGTTTAGGTGTGAAAACGCACCTGAACGTGACCATTCAAATGCAACAGTTTTGCAATGTTAGAATTGATTATAATAGGACACAAAGGCATGCAGCGAACACATTTTTGGATCATACACAACAGGCCAGAAGTTTGGGCCCACGCTCTGGTTTTAACATGTAATGTAACGAAATACAGCGTGTGTTCAGAGAAACATCTGGAGACTGGGGAGGCCAAGACATCATTCTCTAAACATTTTGCTTTTCTCTGGACTGGAGATGCTTGGGATAATTGTCCTTTTGAAGAATTTTGTCCAATGAAATGTGTACCAGAAGGAACTGTGTGATGTTGACCTGAGCCTTTCTTGGTAAAAAAGTGATAAAAAGAGCAGTGTATCATTTATTTATTTATTTATTCATTTTATCCGAGGGTGGGCCCAGACCTCGGGCTGGTAGTGTGTGTGTATACACTGGAACTAGAATGAAGTCATGCACACCTGATTGATCTGAGCAGTTAATTGGAAGCTTTAAAAGGTGTGTTTGAGCAGGGAAATCAGCTGTGCAGCCCTAACAGACTGGAATTGACGCTAGTGAGAATAATCTTTTAATGCTTGCTTAATACTTGCCTTTGGCTCCTGCATGCAGTCGTGATGTCATTCACAATAACACACTCCCTTCAGTCTTCTGTTGCTTTCATACAGCCGGAGAGGAACGAGTGACATTTCATTATAAGAAATACAGTAAAAAGCTTGAATTAGGCACTTCGTTACACATTATCCTTTAGTCATTACCTGCATTAGTACGTAATTGGAAGTGCGTGATGTGAAGCTCTAGTTGTCTCGTCCATGAAATGGTTCCATTAAACTTGCATTTGGTTGTTAAAAGGTGTTGAAACGAACATGCCATGTTACCAGCCTGTATGTTTTTGGCTGCCTAAATGCCATGAAATGATCATTATTTTTGAAGTTGGGATGCAAAAAGATTTGTTACATCGCAGTTATCGCCAACCGAGATCCAGACTTGTCTATTTTGTTTTGCCTGAGTGTAAATAAACTTCGTTGTTGATCAGGTTTTCTGTTATCCTTGTTTTAATCCACATCTTATCAGCAAATGGCATGATTTCATATAATCAAAACAATTATAAAATCATAAAAAGCCATGCTATTTTAGGGACATTTGCTATAAGGTGCTAGTCTATTGATTTTGTCTATTGATCTCTCTCATGCCCACAACCAGCACTCCATTTTCAGTATCTTACAATATAGGACTCCCTCCTGTGTATTACTGACTTACTTTGTTAAGCCTCTTATGTGTATAATGACTACAACTATAACATGAAACAGCTTGAACTATTAGTGACTTACTAAAGTCCTATTAGTTTCAATGAACTACAGTCACCTTATGCTACCTAGAACCAATACGAATGAAATCATGCCACATATGCTGAGAAGATAATGTAATGAAGAGCTTTTTGTGTAATATTACAGCTAATAATGATCATTTAGAGGTTGTCTGGTATGTTATAATGCAGTCTGGTGTGTTATAATGCAGTCTAATGACACAAAAAAACTTAGGTTTTATGTATTAGCACATCAGGTCATGTTTGTCTTTTGTGTCCCCACAGCCTGACAGTTGCCTGTTCTTGACTCATCAGCCTCATCCAGACTCTTGCTTCTGCAGGTGAACCTCATGGTGCTGTTTTACTAGCTATCTCTTCTGTTTAACAGAGGTCTTTTGAAAAAAAAAAAAAGGTTCTTTGTGTGCATGTGCCTTGCGATGTCGTGGAAAACCCTCTGACATCACTCGCATTCTCATTTGACCAAATTACAGCATGTCATTTGTAAATCACAGTATGGGCGGGGCTTGACGGGGGGGCCAAAAGTCGTCTCCCTCTCCACATCAGTGACTACTGGAAAAAGAAAACATTAAGCAATCCTTTCATTCTTCCTTTCATCCTGACGGGGAGATGACACAGCTGTTTCTTCCTGACGATCTGTTGGACAATGTCTCATTACCCAGAAGCCCCCACTCCACCCTCCTTCTCGTCTCTCTCTCTCTCTCTCTTCCCCGGTGGGTCTCAGTCATACTGGAACGGTCGTTCCAGATCATCCTTCACTGTCAAACCCGTCTGCACCTCCTCCCAAGAAACGTTTTTCTAGCCTCTTTCTTC
The DNA here is from genome assembly GCA_037974485.1 of Hemigrammopetersius urotaenia. Lineage (NCBI taxonomy): Eukaryota > Metazoa > Chordata > Actinopteri > Characiformes > Alestidae > Hemigrammopetersius > Hemigrammopetersius urotaenia. Next base: position 1,415,046 of record JBBPDC010000007.1, on the reverse strand, counting down.
TACTCGTCATACCCTCATATTTGGGCCTAATGTGGGATCGGGGCTTTGTGTGTGTGAGGTCGCAGTGCGTGTGTGTCTTTGTCGGGGTGGGAAGAAGATGGCATGCTCTTGCTCAAGGCCTGTTGCTGTGCAAGCGGTGATGTAACACCGAGAAACTGGGGAAAACGACTCCGGCGGTCCCATAATCCGATCCGCTTTGCTTTCTGCTTTGCTCCAGTTTTCACTCGATTGTCTCAGCCTTCCTCTTAAGCCAGGGTTACATTTTGAGTTATACCCCGATTACAGCCATGACTCCCAAGCAGTCTGTGCTGGTTGAAATATTTCAGCTTGAACTATTCAGATCAGGTCTGGTAGGGTTCAGGCCATCAGATGGGTTTTTCATAGCTGCAGCCTCCCGTCTTGCCTGCTTTTCTTTTGCTCCCTTTTTAAAACCTTGAGCAGTTTTTAAGCTGGCAAACTTAAGTGTTGGCATCAAGGTGGGTTTGCAGGAATGTAAGTGGGTGAATTAGTAAAACAGCAGGGCTGGGCTGGGGGAATGCAGTCAGATTGGGACAGAAATTTATCAGACCTTTAGATTCAGACTAAATTTACCAAGACAACAGTCAGATTCCAAATTTTGTTAGGTTAAAGTCAGAATTACAGAATTTTACAGTATACAGAATACAGTATACAGAATTTTAAGTATACAATTTAAGTATTTAAGTATAACGTATACAGTCAAGTTTAGACAGAATTTTGGGGAGCTACTGTCAGCTCAGACAGAATTTTGTGACTACAGTCACGGTTCGGTCAGCGGCCGTTATTATGCCGCTGCTTTTCTGTTTTCACCCCGTTTTTCTGTTTGTGTGCAGGTTCTTTTATTTTGTTAGTCTGCCTTGTCTCACGTGTTTTTGGTTCAGCTGTCTTGTGTCTAGTGCTGATTATGTTCCGTATTTAAGCCTGGTTCTGTTTGTTGTTCCTTATCGGTCCATCACCTCATTTCACCCTGCCCTCGTTAATGCTGTGTGTTGTTTCTGTTCATGTTTATAGCGGCCACAGAGCCTGGTTTTGTTTTCTCCGTTTTTGACTCAAATAAAAGTAGCCACAGCATGGATTCTTGTGTTCCTGCCTGTTCCTGTTTCCCCAGAGGAATAGCATGCTCACGCCCCCGATCGTAACAACTACAGTCAGATGCGACCCAATTTTGTGAGCCCACAGTAAGATCAAACCTAACTTTGTTGGAATACAGTCAGATTTTTTAAACTTCATATATTGTAGAATTTCTTGCCTCTCCATTTATTTTTAGGCCAGTGTTAAGAGTGGAAAACAGCAGATTTTTTTTATCACTTGAATCTGGGCGTAACCCAAATCGACGCGCATCAAAAGGAAAAGGCTGCTGTACCTCCTACACTTTTTGCTGCTGATGTAACAGGAGACAAGAGAATGTGTTTCGTGTGAGTTTGGTGTGTTCAGTTTGGGTCAGCAGCAAGTTACAACTTGAGTATAGTGAGATTCCTAGCTGTTTAGTGTGTTAATTTGGTGGAACCTGATTGAAACAGAATCCAGTTAATGGTTCAGATCCCTGATAAAACGGAAAGCTGGTGAATAGGCACACTTGTTTCACCTTCCAAGTTACCTAGAGGGTGACCCCTCTTTTTGACCCACACAGTCAAAGGTGGTGTGGTCGCAGGCCTGAGGCTGGTGGGTGTTCTCTGAGAGACATTGGACAGAAGGTGCCGTGAGAGGTGTGGCGGCTGACCTGTGGTCAGTTTGGGGTGAGTCATTCCTGGCGCCTTGCTGACCACCAGGCCGATTGATCCGGCTCCATCAGAGCTGGACTGTTTTCTTTCTCTGCCTTGCTTTCGTCCCGCGCCGCCCATCCGGCCGACCCCTCCATCTGCCCTTTTTCGCGTGCCTTCATCCCTCCTTCCACCTCCATTCCCAACTGTCTGTCTGTTTCTCGGTTTCCTCTTGTCTTTCCTTCGGGGAATTTCCCTCTATCCATGACTGGGCCATTCCTTGCATTCCTGTCATACCTAGGAGAGGATGGAAGGGAGAGAGAGAGAGAGAGAGAGAGAGAGACTCTGAGTGGGCGATGTTAATAAGACACAGACATGGGTGTTTGTGTGGGAGATGAGGACAGTGGTGTACATGGACATTGACCTTGCCAGCGTGGGAGGGTAATTGGGTATGTAAACAGATGGCTAAAAATACATCTGTCTATATGAGGGTCGTATAACACATTCCAGCAAGTGATAGGGACAAAATGAATGTGCAAACAGTAAGGGGTTGGGGGTTGGGTGGGTATTTACCAGGGCAGGGTGAGGCAGGAGTTCAGCTGTTGCTATCTCCTTGGGCTATTCTTCACCTCAGACTACTTTTACCATTCAAATAGTTTTGATCTCCATTAATATACCGTCACTTGTCACTTTATCAGAAACCCCTCCCTAGTGGCTTCACCTTGCTTGGTCTGTGTGGTGTTATAGACTGTAGACCATCTGTTGATGTATTAGGCCTGCTTCAGTGGTCAATTTTTCTATTTTCCCATTTTTTAAATGACAAGCGTTCCTATTGCTAATTAAGTCAGAATTAGTTAACTCAGCTACCGAATGTTAAGTAGTAGCTAACTAGCTTGGCCACATTCGTGTCAAGTTCATTGGCAAAGCAAAGACATTTCTGTGTAACACAACTACACAGTATCTCACAAAGACAGCTTGCTGGCTAATTTCTTAAATTAATTTGATAATGCCAATTTCAGCCAATGTTTAAAAGCATGGTATGTATGCCATCAAGTAATCTGTTCATTTCACAAATATAAAATTCACAACTACAAACATATGTGCATTTATTAGATCGTGCTTGAGTGCTAACAGCTCCCCCTTGTGGAGAATGTTCACACTGCTAAACATAGCTTTATAATGTTTTGCAGATTCTGCTTGTCAGGTTTTCCCTGTTTATCAAGATGTGAAATAATTGCTAAACCGATTCATTGATAACAGACATTTTGTGATTATATGGTAGATTATGCCGTAAGGTATAACATATTGTGTTAACTTACCCTTACCCTTATTGGGTAACTGGTGCTTTAGCAAATGTCTGAGGTTAATCACTAACATGGCTAAATCTGTGTTTCTGTTTTATAGTATAATTTGTTTAGTCTCTTGTCGAGTGAGGTGGTGAATTACCTTTTGGTGGGCCAAATCAAAGGTTCTCATTGGCTAATGTTAGCCTGCAGGCCACAACCGACTGCGTCTGGATGAAAGCACCATTCTACACATAAAAGAGTCAAGACTCCTAAAACTAGATTTACCTCTTTCTGTAACGTGAATACATGCTAAATGCACCGTGTTCGGTCGGCTTCACTCACTTTCACCTCTGGTTGCCAGTGGCCCTTTTACAGGCCTGTAGATTTTTAAGCATGTTTATCGTCGGACTCGATGTTGCATTTTTCAATTTGGTGCATACCGCAATATAGCAAATAGTTGAATTGCCAAGGCATGAAGTGTGTATGTATAATTGTGTGTTTGTGTGTGTTGTGCCATAAAGGGCATCGTTCGGCAGATCACCGGGGTCACGCTGACAAATCCAGTCAGTGGGACAGGCATGTGACGTCAGAGCATTCCAGAGTCTTTTGTCTTTCCGGCCCCCTCGGACCACATCACTCATTCGTTTACACTGTCTCACTCTCCCTTTCTCTCTCTCACTCTCTCTCTCCTTTATCTTGTCCTTCTCCTCCTTCTCTTTATCTGGCTCGCCCCTCCCCTCTGTGCTTGTCTTCTTTTCAACCGTGAGATTCTTCCGAAGAATAACAGCCTGTGACGCAGACAGACGAACGGAGGTGTCCAGTAAGGGGAGGGTACTGCCCAGTATACAAGTGTGTGTGTGTGTGTGTGTGTGTGTGTGTGTGTGTGTGTGTGTTATCCTGGGGTCCGGTAACTAGAGGCTAATCAAGGGGTCACTCACACAGCACCTCTCCATGCACACGCAGCCGGGCCTGACGAAGACGCTGGGAGTGCACAAGTTGTGTCTCTTGGGAGCCTTCGCTTTACAAGAAAGAATGTGCTAAAAATAGTGCGCCCCCCTCTCTCTCTTTCTCTCCCGCTCTCTCACTTTTCATTCCTTTCCTTACTGTTTTAGACCTTGGTCTTGGCCCCAGCTGAGAGAGTTTGAAAGAGAGAGAGAGAGAGAGAGAGAGAGAGAGAGAGAGACAAAGATAAAGACATAGTGAGAGAGAAAGGGTGAGAGGAGAAGAAGAGAAGTAGAGTGGGAGACGCAATATGTCACAGTAATAAATGATAACACTTAATAAGCCACCAAAATAATGCTGTTATATACCATCTGCATTAGAAGAAAAACTCTCTAGTGAGAAAAAAAATTTTTTAACTGTAAAGTACATTAATGTAACATTTCAGGTATTTTGGATCGTTTAAATTGTTCCATTCATGAAGAAATGTTCGTGGAAGTGAGGTTTAAATGGATTCAATCTATGGTCAATATGTGAGTTAGTTTCTCCAGAACTTCAGTTAAATAGTAGATAGTATTATGATCAATCCTGAATCATTTATAGGAGACACTTACAAATTCATAGTAGGCACTGCATAATTCACAGTCAGTGCTGAATAATTTGTTGTAGAGATTTAAGGAGTCAACAGATTGGCATATGACACGCAAATCTAAATGCTTCGTCAACCCTGTAATTTAATGCCGTTGTGCCGATGAGGCTCCTCTGAGATGAGCGGAGTTTAGAGAAAGAGGCAGACAGGAAAAGAGACAATAATCAAATCTTCCTGCCCCATCATCTCTGCACTGCTGGCCCAGTGACCAGACCTGTTTACATACTTCCATCTTGTTTACATCCGGCTGTTTTTGTTGTCTGTTTAGTAGCCCCTGTTTATGTTCAGCCCCCCTGCGTCCGACACCTACTCTTCCTCTGTTGGACGGAAGGAAGGAGAGATGACGAGAGATTGACAGAGGCAGCATGTCGCAGAGGGAGAGAGAGAGAGAGAGAGAGAGAGAGAGAGGTAAACATGTTAGTAGTTAGTAGTTTGCTATTCCAGCAAAGCTATCTGGAATAAAGCCAAAAAGAAAAAATAATCGAAACACAGGGAGAGAGAGAGAGAGAGAGAGAGAGAGAGAGAGAGACAGAGAGAGAGAGAGACAGAGAGAGAGAGTGGAAGAGAGGTAAACGTGTCAGTAGTTGTTTCAAAGTTATTCCAGCGAAGCAATCTTGACTGAAACCAAAAGGAAATATTATTAAAAAGATGGAGAGAGAGAGAGAGAGAGAGAGAGAGAGAGAGAAAGTCAAAGAGGTAAATATATCAGTAGTTGTGTCACAGTTATTCCAACAGACGCTATCATGAATAAAACCAAACGGAAAAATGATTCGTGAGACGGGCAGAGAGTGAGAGAGAGGGACGGAGAAAGACGGTCAGACAGACGGCACGCAAGGTGACAGGCAAGGAAAGAATGTTTAGGCCGTCTGAGAAGAGGAGAAACACGGTTTGCGTTTTTTCGTGCAGGTCCCGCATGCGTCTTGTCGAGTTGACATGTCTGCATTCTGTTAACCGTCTTCTCATTTTACCAGTGCAGTCAAACTGCTACTTCAAAAACTCCTTTATTCCTTCTTTGTGTCTTTATTAGTCTCATTTTCCCCTCTGTGAAAAAGGCCATGTTGTAAATATTAGTGCTACTGCTGATGACTCCCACTCTCACCTGCTTTTTCATTGCGAAGTGAGGATGGCGGAGACCCCTGCAATGGCGGCCAAGTGCAGTGTGAGGGTACGTGACTGTTTTACAGTGTCCTGAATATCTTTATGTAAAAGGTGGGACACACTAGCAGGGTGTAGGATCATGTTTTCTGTAAAAGGGAGACCCACCAGAGACTGGTAGATCCATTCCTGAGCATCACATTTGGTAAAGAAAAGGCTGTTTTGCAAACTTTTCCACATAACTGCTGGATAATAAACCTGTAATACTCATTTTTAGGTTTTAGCCACCATGCTAGCAGCCCTGTTAGCGTGGTGTAGGAATCACCACAGCCAACCCCAGTAGCTTTATTTTCCCTCGCCGTCCAAACACTCACACACAAATACCTAACAGAAAGTGGTGAAGAGAGGGAGAGAGAGACATAGCGGACGAGGGGGAAAGAGAGAGAGAGTGAAAGAGAGGTGGAAAAGACTCGTCTGGCCTGTAAAAAGTTCCTTTTTGCGTGGGTTGCCTCCCCTCGCACACACACACTCCTCCCTCGCTCCCTGACGTTCTGTCTTCCATCTATTGCTCCACTATGGACATTCAGACATTTCCGCACTGCCCGCTGTCCAGAGACGGAGAAAGTGTTAGAGTAAATACCACTCCCGCTGACCTCTCTCCAGACTAAAGCACTTTTACTGAGCTCAGGGGAGCTTTACTGGCACGAACATGATGCATTTCAATCTATTTATCAGACATTGGTTTATTAGTCACACACACACATACAAGTAACACGAGTAGTGGAAGCTTATAGCCACTTATACCCCTTTTCCACTACACTGGTGCTGGTGCCAGGTGCCGGTTCTGGTGCTCGGCCGGTGCTGAACCAGCCGAGAACTGGCCCGCATTTACATTAGACAGGAGCTCAGCGGAGCCACATGATAATATGTGACAGGCCACACCCACTAAACAGAAACAAACATGGCTGAACTCAGTTCCTGCTTGCTGGTTATTTTCTAAACTTTGAGAATTTATTTCAGTATCCAAATGCAGCTTATCCTGCATCCGACACCTACTCTTCCTCTGTTGGACGGAAGGAAGGAGAGATGACAAGAGAGATTGATAGAGGCAGAGAGAGAGAGAGCAAGCAAGAGAGAGAGAGAAAGAGAGGTAAACATGTTAGTAGTTGTTTAACAGCTATTCCAGCAAAGCTATCTGGAATAAAGCCAAAAAGAAAAAATAATCGAAACAGAGAGAGAGAGAGAGAGAGAGAGAGTGAAAGAGAGGTAAATATATCAGTAGTTGTGTCACAGTTATTCCAACAGAAGCTATCATGAATAAAACTCACTTCCTGCTTGCTGGTTATTTTCTAAACTTTGAGAATTGCAGCTTACTCAGTGGGTTATTACCGTTAAAGAGATTGACATAGACAACGATTGCGACATAGTCAACGAAGACAAGGCGGTATGAGACCAGCAGAGTTTAGGTGCCGGTCCCTAAAACAAGCACCGAACCGGCACCTAAACTCTGCTGGTCTCGTACCGCCTTGTCTTCGTTGCCTATGTCGCAATCGTTGTCTATGTCGACAATTATTTTCTGTGGAAAAGTGCGGCACTGGTTCCAAAATTGGAAAAGGGGTATTAATGGCATCATTCTCTGTAGTACACACATGCTAATGTATGATACGAATGTCTGAAACAGTAACCTGTTCGTACTTTAGTCCATGTTTACAGATAACAGAGATCACTAAACACCTCCACTTACTGAACTTCTAAACTGCTAAGCTGGGCTAGAAACTTCTAATGCTTCTGATGGTGGTCTACTGGTTAGGGAGTTGCCCCTGAAATAAGAAGGCCATGGGTTCAAACCCCAGGACTGCTAGTAGCACCACTGAGGTACCCTGAGTAAGGTACCGTCCCCACACACTGTTCTCTGGGTGCAGTGTTCCTGGATGCCCCCGCTTCACTTGGTGAATGGGTTAAATACAGAGGGAGAAATTCACACTGTTTACACTGTGCTGTGTGACAGAAGTGTCGCTTTACTTTACATTAGCCTCTGAGCTCTACTCAAAAACTAGCGAATTAGCACTTACCAAACATGACTTGGACGACTGCATTTGGGGGAAAGTGTGTGAATTTAATATTTGGTTGAACCGTTGCCTTAACCTTTCTCGTCTGGGCAGCCAGGTTTTTCTCTGTCTGCCCGTCGCTATGGTCAGTTTGTGGTCACTTAGGCTGGACTCGGTCCTTTACTCACAGTGTCTTACTGTCCCAGTGAAAGTGTATCCAAGATTTGGGTTGCATCAGTTGGTGGCAAGAATGAATGTGAGTGTGTGTGCATGTGTGTGTGTGTGTGTGTGTTCTTGTGCGTCAAAGCAATATCAGAGAACGCTGCCTGCCAAGCTGTGGGGGCCGGAAGGCAGCGACTACGGGTGATTTATATGCGCTTATTACCGTTTAGGAGAATTTCCGTAACCAGATTGAGCGAGTGTGTGTAACAATAATGAGCCGTCGGGAGAGAACGTATCATCGACAGGAAGGTCAGACGGGGCATCACTACATGGTACTGTGTACTGTCTGGCATATTTCCAACACTGTGTGTGTGTGTGTGTTTGAGAGAGAGGGAAAGACAGAGACAGTAAAAAACTCTTTAAACTCTAAAGGCCTCACATGTGGGTTCCTTGCTCTCATTTTACAGAACAACAGATACTACAAAATTCATATTAGACACTGAATTATTCATTGTAGACACCTGATAAATCACAGGGGAGTCAGAATAATTCATAGCAGATGCTGAATAATTTATATTAAATACTGAATAATTCATAATGGACACCTAATAATTCATAATAGACACTGAATAATTCATAGTAGATCCAAAATAATTAATAATAGACCTGGAGTAATTCATTATACATAATAAAAACCCCTGTAAACTGGTTTTGCACAGCTGAAATGTGATTTCTGTAGAAGCTGAAGGTTAAACAAAATTAATAACTGAAAAACTGATGACTGGGGAGAAAAAATCCTTACTTTTTAATCAGAGCTCTTCTCTGACCTGGCAACAGTTATTATGAAAAAATGTGCAAAGCATATTAAAAGTTTCACTGTTTATAGCTGAAGTCGGATAAAGTGGAAGCAGTCAGATTTACTACAGCGACAACAACGCCAAAAACAACAACAACAACAACAACAACAACAATAATAATAGCAATAATAATAAAAAAATAAAAAATAAAGTCTTGTCGGTTGGTCTGACTCTCACTTTGTCTCTTTCCCTGAAATGTTTTCTCATTTAACTGAGTAATCAGTCTTGTGCGTGTGTGTGTGTGTGTGTGTGCATGTGTGACGTTGCCTCTGTTAGAAAATCAGCGTTTGAGACGTCACTTTATTGCTAAATGACTTTCCCCCCGCAGTGTGTCAGTCTTTCTTTCTAGCTTTCCCCCCTTTCTCTTTTTCCCAGAGTCATTTCCACTCACTCACACACACACACACACACACTCTGACGTCCGTAAAGGGGCTACATCATAAGAGGGGGGGGGGGGGAGGTGAAGTGGTATGTACAGGGGTTGTCATGGGAACTCCGTCCGGCCTGGTTGCACTTCTGAACTGCATGGAGCTTAACGGATGGAGAGGGGGGAGTCCAGTAGTGTCCTGTCATAAAAAAGTAAATATTAACACACGCCTGCACAAACAATTGTACACAACGCAATACTTCCGACTCCCACTCTCGTCGGCGTAAAATTCCCTGCAGGAAATGATGCGGGACGGGGTCAAGAAATTATGAATGCTTTTTGGGTGCTTGCGCTCCTCCAGGTACCGCTCCTTCTCGTCGTCATTGCAACCCATTCGCTGCCAGAGCGCATGACGGCTAGTGGCCCACCGTGTTTTGAAGTGTTAGAGAACAGAGTAACTTTAAACAGTTTTATTTACTGATGGCAAAGGATCTCTTTTTTATCACGGCCGCATGTTCCCTCATTATTTAGGCTGCAGGAACAGTGTCTCAGAACACTCAACAAACTTCACATATAGACACACAAACACACACACACACACGGTCAGGCCATTCAGAAACACTTTTATACTACCGGACCTACTCACTGCCTCCACAAATAATCTTCTGAATTGCTTCTGGCAGCCCACTTGAACATCTACCATAATCTGACCATTGTGTGCTCTTCTACAGTTTATGAAACATGGTTCCAACATCTGTTAATATTAATATCTGTTAATATCCACTCCACTAATCAATCAGATGATCAGGGCCCAATTACATTATATCACATTCATTTGGCTGATGCTTTTATCCAAAGTGATTTACAATACGAGGAAACATGCAAGTTTCAGGACAGTGTGAGAGTTCTAAGTGCTAAATCTTAGGAGTAGTGACAGGTAGACAGTGCGCCAGGAGAGCAGATGCTCCTGAACAGATGAGTCTTCAGGAGGTTTTTGAAGATAGAGAGGGGTTCTGCTGCTCTGGCAGCTCATTCCAAAAGCAGGGAACCAGAATGAGACCAGTCTGGACCAGGTTCACCTTGTGTGCAGGAATGGCAGAGTCAGACGATGTTCCTTGGAGGAGTGGAGGGATTGGATTAAAGCAGCTGAATGCAGACTCAGATGTCACTCTGTAGGCAAGAGTTTATGACTTGATTCGGGCATCCATGGATAGCCAGTAGAGGATGATCAGAAGTGGAGTGACATGCAACCTAGCTGAGCTGTTCTGAACCAGCTGTGAGGGTCTTATCATATAAGCTGGAAGACCCACTGGGGGGGCTTTCAGTAATCGAGGCAAGAGATAACCATGGCTTGTAGATTTAGCTGTAGGTAGTGATCATCCATGTGGATATGTGTGACAGACAAGTTGAGATGCGTGCTGTAAATAGCTGTGTATCATCAACCTAGCAGGAACCAGATAATCAAGCCCAAGGAAGTGGTGTAAATTGCAAACAAAAGGGTCCCCAGTACTGAGCCTTGGGGGTCTTTACTGGCCAGCTGATGGGATGGAGATGTCCAACCATGATAACTTGACTGAGTGCCCCGAGAGGTAAGATTTGAAACAAGAACACACTCTGAGATTCTGAGACTCTGAGTATGGAAATGTTGTGAATGTTGTGATCAACTGTATCGAAGGCAGCTGATAGATCCAGAATGATACGAACTGAGGACTGAGCTGCCGCTCTGGACAATTTTAAAGCTTCAGTCACTGATAGCAGAGCAGTTTCAGTGGAATGGCCCAGACTAGTTTGGATCAAGGAGGTCAATCCGAGAGAGGCCTGTTTGAAGACTGGCCTTTCAATGATTTTGAATAAGAATGGAAGCGAAGAGATCAGCCAATAATTCTCAACTTGACCGGGTTGAAGGGCTTTTTGAAGAGATACCTGTAGCATTTTGAAGCTTGTTGGAAATGTTCTGGAGGTTAATGAGGCATTAACAGCATTCATGATAGTGGGTTTGTTAAAGAGATGGCTTGGAAGCACGACAAGTAGTAGGACGGCTACAGTAGGATGGATCACTTTCCATGAGAGGGATAAAAGACAGCAGTGATGCACTTTCGATGTGAGTAGGTGTAATGGGTCATGAGTTGGCCCTGTGTGAATCAACGACCTTTTCGGTGAAAAAGGAGACAAAGTCCTCCACTGAGAGGTTTGTGTCTGGTGAAGGTGGAGGAAGAGAGGGCAATGTTTTGAAGGTAGAGAACAGGTTTCGAGTGACTGTGGTGCAGTGAAGTGTAAGTATTTATGAGGAGTTGTATGCCATTCTGAATGAGCACAAGCAAGGTGAGTTTCGGGGGCAGGGTTTCAGCCACGCTTCCTGGACAAACAACAAGTAGAACACAAGGAGCGATAATAGTTCAATTAAAAGTTAAACCAGCACTTGCTTTCAGCCCCAGTATCCACACTCCCTGTATGTCCTGATTATTTGGAGTGCAGTGTAAATATTTATAGTGATTGATTTTTGTAGGTAAGTTGCCTCTGTAATATATAGAGAGACATAGAAGACGATTCGAGTCAGTGACATCATGGTTAAGGATGCCAGAAAGGAAAAAAAGTGGAAAAACCCAAATGCAAAAGAACAAACACATAGCAAAACCCACAGCAGACCCATAAACAAACGTCAAACCGCTAACACAAAAAGACATGTTACTGTTTGTTGTGGTTTAACATACATTTTATATATATATTCAT
>JBBPDC010000007.1:1385898-1397921 GCA_037974485.1 Hemigrammopetersius urotaenia | reverse complement strand
TGTGTGTGTGTGTATGTGTGTGGGTGTGTGTGTGTGTGTGTGTGTGTGTGTGTGTGTGTGTGTGTGTGTGTGTGTGTAAATTAGACAACTATTTTAGAGCAAATGTAGGGCTGTTCACTTTATACACTCATTTAATACATTTAAAGTTCAAACAGAGAGGGGGTTGGGAAAGAAAGAGAAGGGAAAGGGAAAGAAAGGCGGGGGGGGAGAGAGAGAGAGAGAGAGAGAGAAAGAATGAGAGAGAGAGAGCAGGACAGAAAGAAGGGAAGAGGGGAATGTTAGAGAAGATGCAGAAAGAAAGAGAGACACTGGTCAGTACATACTGACATATCAAAAGAAACAAAGGGCCTTTTAACATTTTGCAGTGATAGTGCGAGAAGGGAAGAGATCGGGAGATGGGGAGATAGAGGGAGAGAGGGAGAGATGAGATGATAGGCTGCTCTGGCGGGATGTAGCAGAGGAAGAGAGATAGCGGTGGAGGGAGATAGAGGAGAGAAAGTGATAGAGACTGGTAGAGAGAGAGAAAAAAAATAAAAACAAGGGAATTTTATTTGTTTCTTTTTTTTCTAATGATGAAGGGAGACGGAGAGGGGCGGGAGCAGCGCGGAGAGGAGTGTGTGTGTGTATGTGTGTGTGTGTGTGTTTTTTATGAATGAAGCAGGGGTGACTCAGGCATGTGTCATACACAACGTCTTTATAAAGGAAGTTTTAAACAAGCCTAAACATTTCACTGCGCGAAAAATTAGACACACACACTCACACACACACACTCACATACACACACTCTCGCATCCCTCACTCACTCACTCACTCTCCATCTCTCCATCTCCCTCTCTCTCTCCACACACACACACACACACCTCTGTCCATCCTTCCTCGCGAGCGTCTCAGCCCGAAGTTCTTAAGAAAAAACTTTTTGGACGACTTTCTGTTCTTTTGGTTTGTTTGTTTGTTGTTTTAGGGGCCGTTAATCACGGTCTCCTTTACCTGTTTTCTTTCATTCATTCCGTCTCTCGCGCCGTGGAACTTCCCGCGTAATTCGAAGCGCTTCACGCGGACACTGGAGGGGAAAGCCACGCGCGTTCTGGGGCACGTGACCGCGCCACGCGAGAAATAACAGTAACTTATTCGCGTGTTTATTTATTTATTTACCCATTTTTTGAAGTTATTTTTGCAACCTTATTTATTTTTCATCCACGCATCTCGAGGATCTGGACAAAATATGAAACGTAAGTGACCTTGTTTATTGCATTATTTATGTTCGTGTGTGGGTTAGTGTGTGTGTGTGTGTGTGTGTGTGTGTGTGCGTGTGTATTTATTTATTTGATCACGTTTCCATGCAGTGACACTTGTTGCACTTGTTCTTTTCATCATCTTCAACTCTCTTCAGGCTTTTATCTTGTTATTTTCTATTTTAGGGCACTTTAATGCTCTGACTTCAGTATTACTGGAGCTTACTTTAGTTTTTAAGGATTTTAATTGACCTGTCAGGCTCCTGAATAGCTCTATAAACTATTAGACTGGAGTTCGGACGTGCGCGTGCGTCAGCTTGTATGTGTAAGTTTGTGTGTGTGTGTGTGTGTGTGTGTGTGTGAGTGTATGTGTGGGTGAGAGTGTGTGTCTGAGTATGTGTGTGTGTGTGTGTGTAGTAATAGGCATGCTAAACTGACAGGACTTCCAGCCCGAGGCTCTCGCGGTTAATTAATTAGAGGAGCATTTATCAAGTCGACAGCCGCGAGGATATCGCGTGTATGTTTGTGTGTGTGTGTGTGTGTGTGTGTGTGTGTGTGTGTGTGTGTGTGTGTTTTGCTCGTGGCACACATGCACGCGCGCACACGCTCAGAATTAAAAAAGCCCAGAAACTCGAGAGCGTTTGGCAGCGGCCGCTTCCTCCGGTGTGATGCAACGGACCCATCTCTCTCTCTCTCTCTCTCTCTCTCTCTCTCTCCCTCTCCTCCTCCTCTCCTAGTCAGGATTAGAGGAATGTGCCAAGGCCCTCAGCGTCACGCGCTCGCACCGTGTTGTAACACTGGCACACATTTCATTAAGGCCGTAATCCTCGCACACGTTAGTGTCAATAATAACAATTGAAAAAATATGACGTTTGTAATCTGTTCCTTCCGCAGTGCTGCTCGACTCCTCCTCCTCGCTGCTCCTCTCCGTCCTATTGGCTCAGCTGCCGCTGCTGACATCAGCGCTGCCGACCCACCCGCGGCGACACCCGCCCACCCACGTCGACCTGGACAAGCTGACCAATCAGACGAAGCACCTGCAGAAGCTGACCCACGAACTGATCGTAAGTAATCGACCCGCCAATTAATCGCCAGAGTGATTAATCGATTCACCGTCACGCACAGCTAATGTCTAAGTAGACTAGTTATGTTCTCTCTCTCTCACACACACACTCTCTCAGAACACACACACACACACACTCACATCCGCGCGCTCCTTTCAACTCATCTGGTGCGCATTAATCGCGGTAGGCGCAGTGATGGCAGATTGCGGTGGCTTTGAATCCGTGAGGGGCAGATAACGCTCGTTTCAGCGCTCTCCATTAGACTAAAACAACAGAACTCTGGATCCGGGCCCAGGACTGGCCACCGTCCCGGGACTCAGCCCAGAACTGCAGCAGCTGGAGCTCAGCCTGATACACTCTAATATCATAATGATATTGTAATCAACTCTGCTATCAGGCGGCGTTTACACGAGCTTTAATGGAGCTAATGAGCCTGAACCGGCTTGTTTTAAAGGGCTGTTCCTCTTACACCAGCGGGAACCCGACATTACATGTATTTATAAACAGTGAGAAGGGAAGATTTTGGATGACATATGATCTATAACAGTAACTACTAACAATTACTGATAAACAATATACATAATATTCTATATATGCTATAACACTATAACCTGGTAATGAATGGAGAAACGAATAGACCAGTAACCAAAACCAAAGGAATGCTAGAAGGTAGATGAATGGACCAATAGAAATGGTCCAGAATGACTTCATATAAATTCTTGTTGCACTTCCACTGAAAGGTAAACGGACGGTCTTGTTCTGTCAGAGGTTTATGTGTGTGTATTACTATAACACTACTGTAACTTTAACTTTTAAGGTTTTAAGGTCTACGTTGTATTGATTTGAGTGTTTATCAGTACTTGTAAAGTTACTGTTACAGTTCTGGAGCATATGTCACCCTGAATCTTCCCTTCTGTGTGAGACATCTCTGTCATCTCTGTTTCACTGAGACGGAGGACCTGGAGGTTTTGGTCGAGTTTTGCCAGGTTGCTAAGTGATTTGAAGTCCGTAGCTTTTCTGGTTGGGGGGAGTGGAGGGGGGAACTGAACCCATTTATTGTACATGCACCTCTGCTAGGCCTCACCTAACTCACGGAAACATAAGCACGCCCTCCCCTCGCGTTGCCATGGTTACTGCAAAGACCTGTTTACAAGCACGAGTGCGGCGCATGGCAGGGGAAGGTGAAAAGTCCAGCAGGGCCTTGCATTCCCAGCCAGCTGTATGAGGCGAGGCGGCGGCACAGGGGCTCCCAGCAGGTACCGAAGTGCCGGCCTCCTTCTGTACAGACTTCTCCGACCTTGTCCGAACATTTTGGTTGTGGTTACGGGGCCTGGTTGACATTCAAGGTGCCTCCGAATCTCAGAAGGTCTGACTTCATCCCCCTGATTGGATCAGCTGCTTCTCTTTCGTGGCTTTTAGAAGGCACTCAGGCGTGTCAGTGCGAGATGCGCTGTTTAGAGGGGCCCCGAATCTGATGGCTGCCCTCGGGCCTGTGTGCCATGAAGGTGAGACGGACCAGCCCCACTGCGCGCCGCGTGCATGTGCGCCAGATGTGAGGGCAGATCATTATCAAAGACGCCACCTGCGACAAAAACGGGGGCCTCCAGTGCAACCTTTGAAAAAGCAGTTTGTTAGCTTTGCGCTAACATTTATTTTGGTTCCTTTCGGCTTAGCCACTTTACAGGGGTCAAGGCCGGGAAAGAAAAATAGGTGGGAGTCGACGGAAAGTCCCCACAAGGAGACTGTAAAACAGCGTGCGTCGGGCTGCTGCGGTAACGTGCATTAGCCCGGCGCGGGTGTATTTACTCCACTCTGTGTTTGCGCGGCTCTGAGAGCGTGTTGTAAATACTTGTGGGCTGTGTAGGTGTGGGACAGCCTGTTTAGCTTTCGGTCGTCACAGCAAAGTATCCCGATAGAAATCAGGTGGATTTATCACATTCCAGCATTTGCATTCAGGAAGACGGATGGGTGGGGGGGTTGAGGCGGGACCGGGGGGGTTGAGGCGGGACCGGGGGGGTGGGGAGGGGGGTGGTAAGAGAGCGCAAGAGACGGTAAAGTGAGGTCAGGATCCAAGAGGGTGTGTGTGTCTGTGTGTGTGTCTTTGTGTTAATGAGGTCTGAGACAAGTACCTGGAGAGATAAGAGAACAGAGAAGACTCGTGAAACGTCTTGGAGATCAAGATGAAAATCAGAAGTTCCTGGGTTTCCAGATACTGGGTTACGGTCGTGTGCTGTTTAGGGCCCACATTGTAGAAAACAAGAAACAGTCCATATATGGAGAGTGAGCCTCACAGACAGCCTGTTGGGAACATGCCTTTGTGATGTCACAAAAACCAAACATGTTTACATACGTCCACCTGTTCCGCCTACAGCATTTTAGATCCATCCGCTTGCGTCAGTGCTTCAGCCAGGACCGCTTTGTAAATGAGGCACAGCCAATGAGAACAAAGCTAAATTAAATACATCAGTCAAGTAGCAGAAGCCTATTCAATTCTGAGGGATGAAGTGAGGCTGGGAAATGGGCAAAACACACACAAACTCATTATGATGGGCATAAAAAGGCTGAGGAGCAAGAAAACACATGAAGGAAAAAACACATGAACATCAGAGTGTTGTTATTTTCCCTCCGGCAAAGCCTCGATGACCCACACACTCTGCGTGACACCTGCCAGGCTAGTCAGCCTTTTAGCTCGCAATCAGCAATCAGCTCTGACGTCCGGCCATTAGTGGAGTTACTGTATTTCAGAGCAAACGAGGGTCAAGTCTTGTTTAAAAGCATGAACAAACAGGAGCTGAGAGGTTGGTGCTGTATTTTGACTCGGTCCACCTGCCCTCAGCCTCCTGTGTAAATGTTTGCGTCTCCCTCTAGTGGTGGGAACGGAAAGTGGCTGGAAGTCACAATGGCCTTTTTTTTATTATTATTTTTTTTTAGCCCTGACCCTGGAGTTTCCCTACGTCCCGGTGTTGTCCATTCCGCTCCAAGCGCCTTACTCATTGCATTCGCTGTTATTCTTCCTGTAGAAAACATCCTGTGGCTTCAGGTCACCAACTTTTTGGTGTTGATGTTCAGAGGCTGCGCCCGGCTGAACTCCGGGTGACTCCGGCGCTCTGTAATTCTGTGGTAATGTCAGAGGGAGCCTCCTGCTAACTGATTCAAGGCTGCCGGCGAACGTCCCTCCTCAGGGTTGCTAACTTTGGGAGCTTTAGCTCACTGGGAGCTGCTCTGGGATCAGGTCTGCAGGCCTGGGAAAGTCTGGGCAGCGCAGTGACGTTGCTGTTTGTGGGGCGGTAAATGTTCCCCTTGTGAACGTGTGTGTAGAACCATGCAGCTTTTTATCCGTTTATTGAACTCTCTCTCTTTTTTGTCCTTTCAGACCAACCAAGAGCTTGACTCTGTGATCGACCACAACAGGTTCAAGTCTCTTCCAGCCATCAGCCGCAAAGCCATCGACCTCAGCTCCCTGGAGGTGTGTGTCCACAGCGTCTGTCTGTCTCTCTCTTATGCGTGTGCTGTGTTAAGGAGTTAAACCCAGAACCCACAAGCCAACGCAGATCTAGAACTGTGTGAACAGCATTGCAGAACAGCCTGAAAGGGCATAACATTGCAGAACAGTGCAAATAGGGACAGCATTCTAAATCTAGAACACTAATTAGAGTCTGCATCCTAGAACTCGAACAGCGAGAATGGGGGCAGAATTCTAGATCTAGAACTGTGTGAACAATGATCTAGAAGAGTGTGAATGCAGGAAAATGTTTTATATCTGATTAGAGGCTAGTGTGAATGTGTGGAACAGTATGAACGGAGGCAGCATTAGAGATCTAGAACGGTGTGAATGGGGACAGCATTAGAGATCTAGAACGGTGTGAATGGGGACAGCATTAGAGATCTAGAACGGTGTGAATGGGGACAGCATTAGAGAACATCTTTAATGAAGGGAAGCAAATTAGGATGTTCTGAATGAGGGATGTCGTTCTGAGACAGAAAGGCGTGAATGGCAATCTAGAAGAAGGTGAATCAGGAGAACCTATAACATGAAGGTCCAGAACACCAGTTTAGGGCTGGAGTTTGTTTGTCGGTTACAAAAATATGAGTAAAAGTTGAATGTCATTTTGATGAGGTCTTTATGGTCTGAAGTGGAATGTCTCTCTCTCTCTCTCTCTCTAAACAGTTGAAGCCCACTCTCTCTCAGCTTCATGCCGACCTCAAGTCTTTTGAGCACCACTTCGACTGGCTGATCAATGTGACGCGGAGACACCAGCACAGCTCGTCGCGGAAGGTGGGAGAGATGATGTCTCACATGAGGAACCTGATCAATTCGCTACAGCGCCAGGTAACACGGCTCCACCATCTCTGTCCACCAAGTCCAGAACTTTAAACGCTCTCGTACCGCTCCTGAGAACCACAAAGAAACACAAAGAAACTCTGGTTTCAGTAACAGAAACATGTCAGAGGAATCCACTGGAGCTGCTTTTACTGTTTAAGACTTTATGGGTTTTCAGTCAAAGGTCCTGTAATGTTTATCTGGTTTTCTATGTGGATTATAGCTGCACATGCTGCACATTTAGTACACAATTTTTATCTTTTTTGTAAGACTTTTGCACACTGTATGAGGGTGAGGCGTGCTCTGTAGCTCTCCTGACAGCCTCTCCTCTTGCCTCTCTCCCCCCAGATGATGCGAGTGGAGGCCTCTCGGCTGCCCGTGCCCTCCCCCTCCCTCCCTCCCCACCCCTCGTCCCACTGGGAGATGGACCAGTCAACTCAGGAGCTCCTCCAGCGGTTCAGGCTCTTCTGCGACTGGGCGGCGCGAGCCTTCCTCAGCCTCAAGTCCAAGGCGCAGGCATGACGGCCCACCATCTCCACGACTACAGCCAATGGCATACACACTACAGCCCACCCTCTGTCCGGCCCCCCGTGAACTTCCCCATGAGGCTGCAGGCCATGAGTTGATTGGACGCACCCCTGCGTCCCCCAGCGGCCCGGATCCTCCTGATCCGCTTCATGCAAAGCCTCCTCCCGCCCTTCATTTTGTTTCTTTTTTGCATTCGATATTTATGTATTTATTTATTTATTGAGCAGGTATTTCATTATTTATTTGGTGTCGTTATTTATTTAATTCTTTGGAGAAAAAAAAGTCATTGTTTTCCAGGTTTATTGAGTCGTACTGTCTTCACGTTCCTCCCCACATCTGAGTGTCTTCCGGCCACCTCTCCCAGAGTCGATATTTTCACTGTCTCGCCTTTTCCACTTTTTTTTCTTCGCAAGGCACGTGTTCACGTTTTGTTACCTTGGTTACAATGTTTTGCCACTAGATGTAGCAATGTTTGCTGGGTGTGTGAGGTGTGTGTGTGCCCTAGTGCTGGATGAGGAAAAAAAAGTGTCCTGAAGCACTGACCTATACCTTAGCTGCCTTATTTCTCTCTCTCTCTTCGCCTCGCCTCCTTCGCACGGTGTTTTCGGGGTGTATGCTTTTGGATCCTGATGATTCAGAAGCTGTGCTTTGAGGGGACATTTTAATTCATTAAAAAATAACAACAAAAAGCCTTAAAATACTATGTATTGTGACATTGTGAGACTTTGGTAATGTACAGATGTACATACCCGTTCCCGAATGTATATTGTTCTGTATAGCGCAAATGTGTATTATATTATAGTTTTCTATGATATAAGGCCCCCATGCTCTGGCGATTCCATCTTCCTCACTGTGTCGCAATATCAGCATTACTCTGTTCTGTTTTTTAGTATTTTGATACACTATTTACTATTTATTACATTTTTCATGTTATTTATTTCCACTGAGCGGAAGCAAGACTTCCGTGTTTTTTTTTCTGTTTTTGTTTTATACTTTTATACCGCTTCTAATCAGGCATTATCATCTCTTTTGAAAATTATTACGATTGTTTGACTGTGTAGTTGCCCCACATGCTGTATGTCATATGGTTTTCTGACAGAAAGGTGAAAAGTGTGCCAGATACAATAAAGGAATTAATGTGCACAAACAACACAAGCTGCCTTTTCTTTATCCCTGAATTCTCCTGCTTTTTAAAACAATCTGCATAATGAAGTGTTGAAGGTGTACACAGAGTGGTTCTGAGTGAGCTTGGCGAGGGACGTCCTGCTCTTTAGAAACTCACTGAGAAAATGTTCACAATGGAGGTGAATGGAACCAGACGTCTGCCACTAAATTCTACTACAGAAAGTTATTCCATCAATTGTTGTGGTGGCGCCACCTGATGCCAACCAGAGTTTTGAGAAGAGTTTGGTCCTACAACTAAACCCATTCATGTTGGAGGGATACGTGCAAAGTTCCATTCACCACCTTGACCTCCACTTTAAAACAGAACACCGTTACTTCTTAGTTTTAGGCCTGTGGTCTCTTGGACAAAAACTACATTGCCCAGAAACACGCGCGCGAAACACAACAGACACACAGGAGTCTCGGGCTCGGCTTCGGGCGGCTCTTCTCGCGTCTGAACGCGCAGCACGGCTGTGAGTGGTCGGAACTGGGGGTCCTGACGACATTTTTTTGGGGAGATGCGAATTAGAAACAAAATTTTGCATCAATTCATCTGTGCTGAGGCCGCTGACCAATGGGAGGAGAGGACAGAGGAGCGGCCGGGGCCAATCAGAGCGCGGGTTGGTGCGGGGTGGGTTAGTTTGTGCTCCAGGTTGTTGTTAAGGTTGTGTGGAGCATCACTGCGGACCTCAGCCCCGATTTGGCGCAAAAAACTACCGATTAGAGCCAATTAATCGATCACCAGGCGCGGCGCGCGCCCCAGAGAAGCCCACGGAGAGACAGAGAGAGGGAGAGAGAAGGACAGAGGGAGAGAGTGGGAGGGAGGAGAGATGGAGAGGAGCAGGCCGGCTCCACACTGCAGCATTAAAACCCGCACATCTGCGGCAGAACCGGCCAGAGCGCCGCGCGCGCACTGAGGGGGGGTGAGTGCGCCTCTGCGCCCGAACCGGGCCGGCCCGGGAGTCCGGAGAGTTTATTTCCACCAGACACAGCGGGGACACACGGACACGGATCGGAGGAGGGAGGGAGGGAGGGGTGGGTGGGGGAGGGAGGGGGGTTTTTAAAGGGGAAGGTTGATCAATAATCAACAGACGCCCTCACCCCTCCGGACACTGCGGCAGGTGTGTTTACCCTCTCATTAGGAAGTGGTATTTAAATCACGTGTTTGGGGTCAGACCCAGGAAGAGTGCAATATATGTACACACACGCAGGCACACTCACACGTATTTAATGTTTCATACATCAGAGAGTTTCATACATGAGTGTTATACAGCATGTTGCCCTGCATGTATTGATCCACCACAAGTGAGTTTAGTTTTGGGTTGTGGGGCAGCTGGTGGCCTGCCGGTTAGGGGGTTGCCCCTGCAATCAGAATGTCTTAGATTTGAATCCCAGGACTGCCAGTGGCACCACTAAGGTACCGTCCCCACACACTGCTCCCAGAGTGCTGTGTTCCTGGCTGCCCACTGCTTCACTTGGTGAATGGGTTAAATGGGATAAATACAGAGGAAGAAGTTCAGACTGTGTGCGGTGATGTTCACGTATGACAGAATGGACACTTTAGTTTTGAAACTCCTAATTCAGATCATTGGATAGCCTTGACACGCTTGGAGGAGAGGGAGGGTGGGAGGGTCCTCTTGGCCTGAGAGAGAGAGAGTTGTCAAAGATTGTATACGGACAACCGATAACTGTATCAGACTTAATACCTGTCTCATTACACCCTTCTTAGACACATGGAGGTTATGAGGGGTTTATGAACCAGTTATTAAACGTTTGTTGTTATTAAACTGGCAGCTGAGGTGAAGAACATTCCCTTGTCCTTTATTCCAGGGTCTGGTCATCCAGCTGAGGAGAGGCACCACACGTCTGCGATGGCTCCCACATGTAGCCAAAACCATCAAGGTGAATAGGACCCCATTCGGACCCCCCCTCCCCCCCCCCACAAACCCACCCCTGCTGTTTGCACTACCCCCCTGCGTTTGTGGGGTGCGATGGCCAACACTGTGGCCACCCTGGTGGTCCAAACCGAACTTCTTCCTACACAGCCGCCCTCCTCCCTCTCTCCTTTCCCCTCCCTCCTCACCCCGGCTGAAGAGGGCGATGACGATGGAGAGAAGGGCGGGGAGGAGGAGAAACAGTCAGAAGCGGTGGTGCTTGCGGGTGTCGAAATGGTGACCTCGTCGACGTCCACGACAGTAACCCAGAACCCGGAGCACCCCTACCAGTGTATGGACTGCGGGAAGAGCTTCAAGTGGTCTTCGAGGCTGGCACATCATCAGCGAAGCCATAACAACGAGAGGCCGTACCGCTGTAACCTCTGCCCCAAGGCCTTCAAGGGCTCGTCCGCCCTGCTGTACCATCAGAGGTGAGACTCCAACGCTTCTCCTTACTGGCCATTTTATTGGAAACACCTCCCAGAAAAACCTACAAAGGCTGATTCAGTAGAAGGTGTAGATAAGTGTGAAGAACGCTCACATAATGGAATGGTTCTTCCAGGAACAAAAGGTTCTTTTGGGAACCATAATCGGTTCCAGAACCCTTTCAGTCACCTGTATTTTTATAAGAGCTTTGGTGAGCATTGTAGGTTCACCCCCCCAGCCCCCCGTTCTCGGCTCTGTCACTGACGGCGTAGTGGTCCTGCTGTGATGTGGAGGGGGTTAGATACGTCAGTATCACTGGTCCTCCACCAGCTCCTGGGGTCAGGAACTGACCAGTGTTGAAGGTCCAGAGGATTGCTCTGGACAACAAACTGTCCATCAGATGGACTGCAGTCTCTAACCAAACGTCATCAAGGCGAATCTTCCAGGCAGGGGTTTCTGATAAAGTGGCCACTGAGTGTATAACTGTCTTCATCTAAAAAGTGTTTTTGGTCCCCTCAGTGGATAAATACAGTGTCCATTGTCTCTCTAGGTCTCATTCAGGAGAGAAGCCGTACAAGTGTGATGACTGTGGTAAAGCGTTTAAGCGCTCCTCCCTCCTGCAGGTGAGTCTTACCTGAGAGCAGGGATGGAGCTGTAGAAGTGAACAGCACTTGTTAGTAGCTTGTTTACATTCCTTGGATACCAAAAAGAGCACCACCCAACAACGTCCTCCCATCTGTAAAAATGTAAATGAAGTGAAGATGCTGTTCTAGTGGATTAGTATTTACACAATAAAGGATACTTTACTTCAAAAAGAAATTGTTATAATAATAACACAATAATAATAGTAAAAGTAGCAATAACAAGACAGTAATAAGAATCGCATTTTCAAAAGAAAACGTGAAGTGTGATTGTGTGGTTGCTGTAAAAGCAGTGTTTGGAGACACAAACATTGGTTTTGTGGGCAAAAAAGTTTGTGAAAAATGAATCTGAACCGCCACTTTCTGATTCTCTTCATTTGGTTCCGAGGCAAACCGCAGAGGGGCGTCAACTGGCTCTTACCAAGCCATTTATGGTTTAGGACGATTTATGGTTTGTGGATGGGGAGCAGCATTCACAGGCTGATTATTTTTAATTAAACAAACACTATTAATATGTATTTGGCATCAAATTGTGTGGGTAGATAAGATAAACCTTTATTTGTCCCTCTAGTGGGAAATTTGAATTGTTATGGCAGAAAGAAGAAAGTTAAGAGCAGCAAAACAACAGATTAAAAGCTATACAGCGAAACATGATCAAATAAAAAGTGCACTTTACAACTAATAAATGTAGACATTTCTATGTGTTGTAAATA
>JBBPDC010000007.1:1351356-1367696 GCA_037974485.1 Hemigrammopetersius urotaenia | reverse complement strand
AACAGTTGTGGACTTCTTAAGCACTGATGTACGTCGCTCTGGATAAGAGCGTCAGCTAAATGCCGTAAACGTAAACGCAAACATAAACGTAAACATTAAATGATTACTTAGAGCTAATTGATACAATTATTTTGAAAGAATGGTGGAATGCTTCTTGGCCAACCAGTGCCATCAGAACTAAATGTAATGTATTTAGGTAACAAATGTTTTTTGAGACCACAATCATAGGTTTGTGAGGTCCTGCTAGTCGTACATAATTGCTTTTGTGCTGATGGTGCCCCCTTGTCGGGAAACTGAATTAATGTGGAGAAAGTTTTAAATAATGAATGTTAGGGATCCAGAGCGGTGCATCCAGTGTGATGGCTCTATCGTTGGGAGAACGCGATCCCCGATGTTGCCACAGAAATACATAAGAGCCCAACTGGAGGATCTTCCTTCTCCCACCATGTGGTGGATCTTCTTGTGACTCGTTGCAAGTAAATGCTAGAGATCACCAGTTAGCAGGAGGAGTCGCAAATGACTAAAATGGAGGGGAAAGCAAAACAAATGCTAACTTTCAGTATAATTATACATACTGAACATACAAAACTGGACATACATTTTAGAACTATTCTTGTGTATTTTCACTATTTTTATTTGAGCAACTTTGCTCGTGCCGGTGCTACCTGACAAAAGATTTTAGCAATGCAGCTAGGCTTGTCATGCTAAAAGCTAGTCGCAGTGTGTACTTAGAAAAGAGAGGGAATCTGAGTGAAGTGTGGTTTGACCTCGGAGGTTGGTGCACAGTAGCAGAGTGTGCTGAACAGGAGAAGGGCAGGAGAATTGCAGGCATGATGGTGTGACAGAGTGACTGAACAAATGAGCCGCTCTGAGTCCAGGAGCTCAGTGAGGGAGTGAATAAGTGAGTGAGTAAGAGTGAAGAGCCAGGCGGGGAGGGGACCGTGCGAGGTGCCGAAGTGTTGGACTGTGTAAATAGATGGAGCGGTGGCTATTTTTAAAAGGCCAGGCTCACATGGGCCTCACAATGCGCCATAGAGGTACTGGACTGGAGACATGCGAAGAATCAGAAGCTCCCCAAAAAAGAAAGAAACTGAAAGAAGTAACACTGGACGGAAAGAAAGAAGCAAATGAAAGCTTCACTAGTTAACGGGGGGAGAAATGCAGCAGTGGCAGTGTTGGCCTGAGAGAGGCCCAGAGGGTTAGTTTGGCTCCGATAATTGGGTTGTTGGATGTGGACCAGTAGCTGGAAAATTGGACTCGGCTTCACATATCTGACGTGAGCCACTAAATCCCTGAACCAGCAGGCTGATACCGTACCTGTGTGTCTGTAACATTCAGCATTGTTGCTGGGCTCCTGCATTTTTGATGCATACATGGATATTAATTGAGATTCTACAAAATGAATAAACTTTATGATGATTTCTTCTACTTATTATTATTATCATTATTATTATTATATAATATTGCTTTTTTCTTCCTAATTTATATTTTTCCTAATGTTCTGCACACTTTATTCATATCCAGCTCCACCCACTAGTTAGGAATCTGGCAGTCATGCAATACCACCAAGACTTGGAGAGTAAAGGCTTGTTCTCCAAGACACTTGAAGTTCAGCTTCAATGCGCTTGGAGGAGAGAGCTGAGCAGCAGTTCTTTTATATCAGCTAACAGCTCTGGCCAGCATCATACCGAGTGAGTGATGGGGAGAGTGGGAAGACCATCTTACCCACCCAGAGAGACAGACCCTCCTGGATCCCCTGGTGATAGGGGCTAGTCTATCTTGGATGTAGCTGAAAGCCCATAGCATTTACTAAAACCTTAGTAAATGACCCTCTCGTGAATACTGACCACTGACCACCATGAAAGTTTGTCAAACACTCTTTAACTGGTCAGTAAGCATGTTCAGATGGCTGCCGGCAGTCTGGGATAGGAGGTCTCCTTGGTATACACTACTGTTTTTCCCTCCGCTGTGTGTTTTTCCTTCTGCTGCATCCTAAACTGCCCACAGCGCTCATTAATGGGTTCATCAGTGGTCTAGTCTCCACAACCTCCACTACCTATTAGCTAGATCATCACAATGATGCTGAGGTAGGAGGGCCAATGCTAGCATGTGCTTCCTTCCACTAGCTTCTGGAGCACTAGCTGTTTTAGGGAGGCTATAGCTCCTAAATGTTCTTCAGCCCCCCTAAATAAATGAGCTTTATTGAGTTAGATATATTATTAATTAGGATTTATTTATTCTTCTCCAAAGTTACAAGAACCTTTAGGCGACTATCCCTCCATCCACCTCTCCCTGCCTTTAAAACTGCCAGAATATCCCTAAACGGCACCAAAGAAGCTTTTAAAAACCTTTTCTATAATGAGGACACATTTGAGGTCCATGTTTCAAATATTTATTAATAGTCAACAGTGTTAAAATATTTTACACAACACTGAAATTACAGGGAGTGCATGAAACATTCACTGAGAAACTCACACTGACGTAGCTCTGACCCACCCTGAGCAGTTTTTTTACAGCAAAATATCCTACAGGTTCAGGAGTGTGTGCTCCAGTGGCACAGTGCAATAAAAACAGGGATGATAAACATCTGTATGATCTGTCCTATAATAAGAAATAAAAAATAGCACAAATTCAAGCTTAGTTTCTGATTGTTTCACTTCTTGCAGATCTTACATTAGGCTTTAGTGCTGAAACACCTTTTATAGTTTTATAGAAGCACAGGGACTCAAGTTTTTCTATGTAAATGCTTGTAATAATTCTTAAATCCAGTTCTAGTGGCTAAAGTTCCTCAGACTGGCCAATATTTTCCTCTTCATAGCCATAAATGGAAGCTTAGCTTGCTAGGCAATTTTCAAAACAGTTCAAATTAGTTACATCATGCTCACAAAATGGATCCAATATTGCTTTTAAAAATCACTAGAATGTTTCGTACTTTACACAACATTAACAACAGTCCTATTTAAATGTCAGAAATTCAAATATTCGCAAATTCAAATACTCCTGAATTATTGAACCTATTTATATATTAGTTTGTTTGGTTGTTTAGGCCACTACATCAAATGAGTGTAGTTCTGCAAATTAAACTCTTACGAGTCAAGACTGCTTGTTTCTAAAAACCCTGCAATTCTACTCAACAGCTTTACAACTATTATACACAAAGTACAGTAACATTTCCTCACAAAACCTTAACGTATGAAAATACATTCTGATTCTAGGTGTACAACAGTTTTTGATATGATGATGTGTTTTAATTGTATAAAAAAATATCAAAAATGTGTTATTTTGTGTCATTATAACATGAATATCCCACACTCACACATTTTACATTGTAAAACACAGTGTTCTAAAGTTACAAAAAAATACTTGTTCTTACCCAGACCCCTCCACCCCCATTATCATACTGATATCACACAAGGCTGCAATATGCAGATTAGCCTGTAACTAATCAATTTCTGCGGGCATCCTGATTGGGTGGATTGACAATATTTCGACAGTCTTTAACCAAGGCCTACTTTGTAAATGATGCAGTTCTGGGATGCAGAAGAACAAAAATAGTGTTAATTTACATGTTAATGAGGTTTTGAACGTTCACTCAAGTGCGAGTTTCCTAAAACTAGAGAGAACACCACAACAGCGGCGGCGTATTTGTGAATGAAGTCAACGTTGTTTTTTTATTATTACCTAAGCGAAAGAGAAAGTATGAGTGTGCCATGGCATCAGGTCTGCTACTCTTCTGTTCACATTTTGTTATGCTACACATATCAAATTGTTTGTTGAAACAGATATGAATTCTTAATCTGTCTTCTCAGATCATCATATCTGTGTATTTAATATGTGAATGAGGTGCAGGTTCAGATGAGGTTTGTTTCACAAAGTAGGTTTTGATCTCAACCAACCAACATGTTGTGTTTTGGCTAATTCTGCAAGTGTAAGATTGCCACTAAATTGTGGACATGTCTAGAATGTTTACTTTGATGAAAACGCCAAGAAAACGAGATTCACTTCTTTTCTTTTGTTAAAAGCCTTTTTTAGTGCTTTTCACCCACTTGAAAAGATTACTGGAGCACCACCATGTGGCCACAATATAAAAGGCTGATTTTTAAGTTAAAATTAAAAGGCTGTGCGTTTTTCTCTGAGTATCTCTTTCCTTGCAGTACTAGCTTTTCATCCATACGGCAAAGCCTTGCTTTCTTTTTCCGACAGCATCCCCGTTTTTATCTCTCCCTTTTCCCCTCACTCTCTATAACCTCCTTTACTCCTCCTTCTCGTATCTTTCTGGCCTCTTTTTGTGCCTCCTCCTCCCTCTTTTTCTCCTCCATCTCTGTCTCCAGCAGCCAGGCTCCTCCCAGGTAGGACAGGATCTCCTCTGGCCCGGCCCGGAGCCACGGGAGAGGGTTCAGAAGCTGCCTGAGCAGAGTGAGAGCCAGTGAGCTTAAAGACTGGAACTGTGACGGGACGGCCGCTTTCTCCTTCTCCTCCTCACCATCCTTCCTGTCTTCTGTGTCGCCACTGATCAGTCCATTCTGTGCTCTCCTCTGCTCCTTCTCTTTCGTAAAGTTGAACCAGTCTCTGAACTT
This sequence comes from Hemigrammopetersius urotaenia, assembly GCA_037974485.1. Taxonomy (NCBI): domain Eukaryota; kingdom Metazoa; phylum Chordata; class Actinopteri; order Characiformes; family Alestidae; genus Hemigrammopetersius; species Hemigrammopetersius urotaenia. The sequence goes on along the minus strand of JBBPDC010000007.1, from coordinate 1,363,119 downwards.
GCAGAAGCCGGGGTCATCTGAGGTGCTCTCCTCCCAGGGGAAGCAGCCCGTCAGGAGGCAGTACACCAGGATTCCCAGAGCCCAGGTATCCAAACTCGGCTCCACGGACATCCACGTCTCCTCCTAGGGATGGGAAATTGAATGACGTGTTAATGCTATGCTGATAAATTTTGAGTGTATGGTGGCTATGGACAGTCCTGGTAGGCCACTGAGCAATTGCAACTGTGCTGTATCAAAGTCAAGTCAAAGTCAAAGTCAACTTGATTGTCAAATCTGCCATACGTACCAGACATACAGAGAATTGAAATTACGTTACTCTCAAACCCCAGGTGCATACATGTAACATTAAATACAAAAGGTGCAATTCTAACAATACGGACATGTAAAATTAAATACAAAATACAAAAAGGTGCAATTTTAAGAATACGGACATGTAACGTTAAATACAAAAAGGTGCAATTTAAAAAAAATATACAACCAAATACAATTACACATATAATCTATAAAAAAATATGGTGCAAAAAGAGCAAGATTGTGGTAAAGTGACCGTTAAAACAGACAAAATCTGACGAAATCTGACATCACTGACAACCACGGATAATCATTCTGGCTCCTTTTCTGTACACATCAGCCCGTTTCCTCTACTACAAGCAAGCTTTGAGTTTTCTGTTTGCTACTAAATACATGAGGTTTTGAATCTGTGATTAACTGTATGCTACAGTTGCAGTATTTAGAGAACGGCTTGAAAACTGCCCTGAATTGTTCATTAAGTGTAATGAAGTGCTTGTGCTCACAATTTTATTTGTAATGAAACCATGATTTGTATTCTTTGATCAAATATTTCATTTATGACAGAAAAAGAACTTCTGTAGTTTGTGTTACAAAACCTCAAAAGAACATCATATTGTGAAAAATATGGTGAAAATGTATTGGTGGTGTATTTTCCTCACCTCCTCGTCTACCACCTCCTCCTCATCCTCCTCCTCCCCATTGCTTCCTTTCCTCCCCTCCTTGGCCTGCTCCACCTCTGGGACGCAGAATGGTGAGTTGTACCAGACGGGGCGCACCTGGGTCCCCCGGGCACGTGCCAGGCCAAAATCGCCCAGCTTGACCCAGCGGCAGCTGCGGTCATAGAGGAACACGTTTTCAGGCTTTATGTCCCGGTGCACAAAGCCAAGGGAGTGCAGATGGGACACGGCACCACTTAACTGGGACATCACACACTGAGCCTTTTCTTCACTCACGCCCACCTACAGAGAGAAGGACCAAAGTAATGAGAAAAACGTCTGGGTGGGAATCACTGACCGTGAACAAGACTGACTTGTTTTTTTTTTGGTCTTCTTTTTTCTCTTTGACAGGGTTTCTTAAGGTGTGTAACATAGGCGGCGGTAACTTGGCTAAAAGCAGGTGTTGATTTAAGTTTAGCTTTACAGGTATGAAGAACAGGACTACTGAAGCACTGCTGTCGCTCTGGATAAATGCCGTAAACGTAAACGTCTTGTTCCAGTTGTTTAGGACAGGGGTTCTCAGGACATTTCACATTTTTGCACCACTCTATATGTTCATATGCGGTAACAGACTCCTAAGCACCATCAGTGTTAATAGTATCAATGTAAATGATTTATCTATAGTATTTAGGATATAGTATTTGTGTATATCGCATAGTGTATTTCATATTATTTTCTATTGGATTTATTCAGTCTTTATATTTGATATAGTTCTTGTCTCTGTGCCTCTGTGAGTCTGTGAGTCTGTGCAGTCGTACCATAAATAATTTCCACCAGGATCAATACCAGTTTTTCTGATTCTGTTTTTGATTCTGATGGGAGATTGGAAGGTAAAAATATGGACCAGCTGAGGCGCCATTTTGACAATCACTGCTTTGGGAAGCAAAACAGAGCCTCATGGAATCAGAAAACCACAACCTGGTTCGAGTCGTCTCTCAGCAAATATCAACCTCAAGTTTGGTGGAAACTGGGCATCATCCACCACCACCAGCAGCCAATACAAATACAAGGTGATGCTTTAACCTCCAGGCATTTGTGCTAAAACTCTTCATAATGACCAGGACATGCAGTGGGTCCTGTGTTTTGCAACTGTTTTATCTGAGGTTTTGACTCACTGTTCCTACAAAAAAATATTTATTCTAAATACACCTGAAAGCTGTTGTAGTACTTCCAGGTGTATTTCTGTGGTTCTCAGAACTGCGCTGGCTGCTCTAATGTTAGATCCCGTTGGGCCGTTGACAGGAGCAGTTGTCCCAGCAGTGGAGTAAGATTATATGTAAATGTACACATGAGAGCGAGTATGTGCCAAGTGGATCTTTGGCCTTGCGTTCCCATGAAGAAGCCTCACAACATTCCCATCCATCTTAACGCAATTCCCACACCGTGTGATACCCTCCTGAGACCCGGCCCATTCATTTATGTCCTTTATAGAGGACATTATGTTCACGTGTATCTTCCTTAAGTATTTGGAGATACTCGATCAAGCCCTATAGTGTTCTGTGGAGGAGATCCTGGGCTTCCCAATGATGGTCCTGTGAGGGGTTTGCATGCTGGGAACAAGGACCGCAATGGAAAGACATACATGAGGAGCACCAAATGCAAGATGTTCCTCTGCAGAATCAAAAATAAAACAGGCTTACAGGACTTTCACAGCTAAAATATCCAGAGCATGTTCTATGACTTATAATTCACTGTTGAACTAAAATACATGTTTTGTTGTCCTTGCAAGCAACAAGCAACAGAAGAGATTTTGTTTTGTTACTGTGTTGAGGACTTTTATTTTGACTTTCTGATCTGTTCATGTCACGTGTTTTGGTTTTTCACCTGCTTTGTGTTTCAGCACTGATGGTTGTCTGTATTTAAGTTCTATTTATTTTCCAGTCTGTATCTGTCCATCGCCTCACATCACCACATGTTCTCTATGTTTAGCCTCATTCACATTCACGTTCATGTTTAGTAGCGGCCATTGAGCCAGGTTTGTTTTCGGTTTTGTTTTTCTGTTTAATAAATACTAGTAGCATGGATTCTCATTTTCCTGCTTCGTCTGTGCTCCAAGGAAAATCACGGCGGTGGGTTAAACCCCTCCGCCGTGACAGATGGACAGATCAACATACTGAGGGAAGGAGCGATTCTGAAGAGGCCACACTCCTTCACGAACCAGCTGGAGCCGCCTATTCCACACCGGCTCCGAGACCAAAGCCCCCCATGCCCGCTCCCTGGCTTAAGATTTCAGCTCCAGGGTTGGAAGCAGTAGCTCCCCGGCTTAAGAAATCAGCTCCAGGGTTGGAAGCAGGAAGCAAAGGGGTTTCGGAAGCCTCGGCTCAGGCTGGAGTAGAGTCAGAGCAGCTACCAGCTGAAAGGTCCCCCACACCAAGACTCAAGACGCACATGCCGCCGGAGAGGGCGGCATTTCCCGTGCTGCCGGAGAAGGCGGCGTTTCCCATGCCATCAGCGAGGGCGGCGTTTCCCATGCCGCCAGAGAGAGCGGTGTTTCCCGTGCCGCCGGAGAAGGCAGCGTTTACTGTGCCGTCCGAGAGGGCGGCATTTCCCATGCCGCCGGAGAGAGCGGCGTTTCCCGTGCCGCCGGAGAAGGCGGCGTTTTCTGTGCCGTCCGAGAGGGCGGCGTTTCCCGTGCCACCGCAGAAGGCGGCGTTTCCTGTGCCATCCGAGAGGGCACCGTTTCCCATGCCGTCCGAGAGAGCGGCGTTTCCCGTGCCGCCGGAGAAGGCGGTGTTTCCCTACCACAGCTAGCAGCAGCAACATACGGCTGGAGGGGGCTAAAATCACAGCTAGCAGCAGCAGCATAGGGCTAGCAGGCTCGACCGAGCCGGGGGAGAGCCGGGGAGAGGCCAGCGTGGGGGCCTGCAGCCCGAGGGGAGACGGCGAGCGCGAGGAGCGCGAGGACAAGGCCCACGGAGGGGCCTGCCTGCCAGACAGCGCAGGGTGCGGTGCACACCCAGTCAAGGCCCACGGAGGGGCCTGCCTGCCAGAAAGCACGGGGCGCGGTGCCCGCCCAGCCGAGGCCCACGGAGGGGCCGTCATGCCGCACGACAGTGGTGAGCTCGCAGGGAGGCCTACCCGGTGGCGGGGCTACCGCCTTGGACCTTGTGGGGTCCCTCGGAGAGGAAGCCAGCCCGGACCAGGACAGTGGGGGTATGATGCGGGTGGGGAATAGGGGCGTTGTCCTTGCCCCCTCCTCCCCCACACCTCCCCCCATTTTTTGGTTTTTGTGTTGGGGTGGGGTTTTTTTTTTTGTTGGGCCGGTTTTTGGGCCTTGCCGGCGTTGGGGGGGGGTACTGTAACGGTTGGGGTCAGTGGCCACTAGGGGCCACTGTTGTGTCACTGCTTTTCTGTTTTGATCCTGTTTTGTTACTGTGTTGAGGACTTTTATTTTGACTTTCTCTTCTGTTCATATCACGTGTTTTGTTTTTTCACCTGCTTTGTGTTTCAGCATTGATGGTTGTCTGTATTTAAGATCTGTTTATTTTCCAGTCTGTATCTGTCCACCACCTCACATCGCCTCATTTTCACCTCGTTGATGCCTGTTTCCTAGTTTTTATGTTCATGTTTGTAGCGGCCCTTGAGCCAGGTTTTCTTTATTTTCCTGTTTTCACGTTTTTCACGTTTAAATAAAGATCCTGACTTAATGGATGCCTGCCTGTCCCATCCCTGTCTGCTCTGAGGTAAATCACGGGGGCCGGCCACCGTGACAGAGAGATACAGAATTGTATTGTTTTGATCAAACTGAATGTGTTCTTGAGTTAATATCACTACTTTTGGAAATTGTCCTGTTGTCCTCTACAGTGGACATGCTGGGAAATTAAAATAAAAAATATATTCCAAGAAATTTCAAGTGTATGGTGTTTTTTATAGAAATCACTCAAAAAGGAAACTGTGAGACACTTTTTGTCTTCGGTTCCTAGGAGGATACGCTTTTGTGGAACAGAGGAGGCTACCCCATGTTAACCTGGACTGTGATTTTCTTAAGGGACCAGGGTCCTTACATAACCAAAAGACTTTAATGTGAACAACAACACAAAACCCACTAGCTTTTAGAGCCCATAGGTATCAGATATCATAATCATAATATCAAAATGATTCAATGATTGTATGATAAAAAAATAAAAACAAAAATTCACGTTTATTTCGATTTTAGGCCTGATAACTTCAATTATAATGGATGGTGATAGGTTCTAGCATTCCAAAACAGCTGCATTTGATGCTACCTCAGAGACGATGACGTCATACAGGTCTCCGTAGAGTGCGGCTTGCTGGGCGAAGATGTAGTGGGAGGGTGTGGAGAAGAAGATGCCAAGGGCGCGTGTGAGAGAGGGGTGCGTGCAGAAGGACAGGGACAGGTTGTATTCACGCAGGAAAGCGTGAAGCGTGGTTGAGCAGCGGGGGAAGAACTTCAGGGCCATAGGGGTGCCTGGAGAAGAGGTCAAAAGTCACATATGCACTGGAATAAATGCATTGTAACCGTTACGGCCTCTGTGATAATGCTCGTTTCTGATAGTGGCTCTATGGGATTTCTGTTGTTATGTTGGTGCTAAGCTAATGCTGATGCACAGAAGTGTTTTTGGCTGTTTCTAGATGAAATGTATCTTATAAAAGATATTAATATTTAAGACATAAACAATGGGGCCCTGAGGGTTGCAGCAACGTGAAGGTGACAAGTAGAGGTTGGGCATTACAGGACTATAATTACAGTAACCCCTCAGTTTTACGTGGATCAGCATTAATGGATTCAGTCTAACGTGAATTTTCTGAGAACCGAACTGAGACTAACACTGAAAAGTTGTCAACGGCCATAAAAAGAAGAAGAAGAAGAAGAAGCCCGCATGGCTGCTCCGTGTCTTATCTCAGTTTATTTAGTATTAGTAAGCTGTGCTCTGTCTAAACATGTGGGAGAGAGAGTTATTTCAACATTTATTTTGTGTACGAGTCTTTGTTTTTGCTCATCGCGCGCTGCTAATGCTAACCGCTTATGCTAACGTTTTTTTAAGCAAGAAAGTTTTCTGATTCTGATACTTACCTTTACATTTTCTTTAAGGCTAATGCATCAAACTGAATTTAACACAAATTAAAGTGTTCTGGGAGCATATTTGGGGGCACATTTAGGGTTTACACTATAATAATTTTTTAGACATTTTGTTTTATAACCACAACAACACAGTTTTTCATTATACCCAGGTGCTCTTGAAACATAAATCCAGTGAAAAGTAAGGGATTACTGTATTTATAAAAATACTGTATAAAGTAAGTTTTGGTGTAAGTTAAAATCCTCAGTGTATTTTAACCGTAATGGTTTGTGCAACACTAACCTTTCCTCTTGTGCACGGCCAGCATGACCTTGCCGTACGAGCCCTCCCCCAGTTTCTTCAGCACTTTGAAGTGCTCTGAGGTCACCATTGATGTCATGGACTGGGCCGTGAGATAGCACAGCTCGTCCAGCTCCTGCACAGGGTCCTGATAACAAGACACATTCTGTACTGAGTTTCCCCGCTGGGTCAAGATTTCCTTTGGTCACAAAATGCCATTGTTTAGCCAACACCAGGTCTTCTCCTGCTCACACTGGCTTACACCCATTCAATGGATGCAGATAGCAGGCATATATTTTCGCAGCGTTGGCTCAACAACACTGCTTACATTGGACCTTGTTTTACTATGCGCCTTCAAAAGTTTCCAATATCATTGTATTTTATGGCATTTATTGGACAACAGAGACAACCAGACTAGCTGTATATATTTGACATAGTTCTTTTTTATTTTTGAATAATATAAAAACACCAATAATATGAATTCTTTCCTAGCGACTTTCGCAAAGAAAATTAATAAAACAATCTAAAGCCATTTGCATTTTAAAACATTCAAACAAACGTTTTGTCACAACATTAAAAAGTTTGAGTGATATCATTAACATGTAAGACTAAGTTTCATTGTTATGATAGATCGTCTGTAGAAATAATCAAGCTAGCATGGTTTGATTATTTCTAATCGTATATTCAAGCTAGCATAGTTTAAAGTAACCGTGTAGTTAAGTTCACATGGTTTATAATAATCGTAAAATAAAGTTAGCATGGTTTAATCATGCAGTCAAGCTAGCCTGGTTTACAGTAATCGTATAGCTAAGCTAGCATGGCATCAAGTAAAGTAAGCACTACGAAAACAAACGCCTTCATTTTACCCCTTAAAATGACCTTATTTTCCCATCCAGAAAATGATAGAAAATTGAGGGAAATGGTGCACAGTTTAAGGCTGATTTAGGGGTAAGCCTAATGATTTTTTTTTTTTTATTTGCCCCTTAAATAACAAAACCATCGCCTTAAATAGAAGATTCGGGGGGTTTCACACTCGTTCCTTAAATCTAAATTGAAGGTAAAATGTAGGGGTCAGTTTCACAAATTAATGCCCACTCAATTCAAAGGGGTTTGCTGTATTTTCAGGGGTAGATTAAAGTAGGGTTAAGCACATTTCGTCGTGAAGGCAGGCTAAAATTTTTTCCAGCCGGACTAGTTTCAGTTAGTGAACATTCTCCAGCTCTCTAATACACCATTTTAAACTCCAAAGCTTCATGTAGCGACTTGTAAATGTATCAGACAGACTCTGAAGCTTGATGAAGATAGCTACAATGGCTGCTAAGGAATCCTTTTTGCAGGAGTGTGGGTGTCCGAAAATGCTGACAGCTTCATTCGTGGAAAACACAGCTCTTATGTAACAGTCAGGACACAGGATTTCCCATCTGTCAGCACTACGGCTAGCCTTTGCATTCGCACCATTCATGATATGGAACATGAAGCGGACAATACTATCGCTAACCCCTACAGCTGCTGGAACGAGGCGCGTCTTCAGGTCTTTACATAATGTAAAGCTAGCGGTTCACGTCCAAACCCGACTATATTTATCAGTGACCTTCCACGAGTGAAGCTCTTTCATCTGTACGTGCATCTCACATAGCTTAGGCCAATTACCCTTCGTTTAGGGATGCCTGCCATGCCAGCAGAGCCCTTAACAACTTGTACCGGCACTATTCGGCCACGCTGTTCCCTGAGGAACATGCACAAGTGGCATACCATCTAATTGCACGGCTTTAGTTGGTATTCCATTATTAATGGGACGGAGCGCGTGGAGTGGAGGAGCGATGTGTAGCGCAGGAGTGTGTTTTGGGTTGCCAGGTGCCGTGGGGTAGGCCCTTTCTCGGCATGATGATAGAGCTCTCTGTGCTGGGCTTTGATGCAGGGCCAAGTGCAGACGTGCATACAGGGGACTCACAACAACCGCTTCAGGCTCAGCTCGACCCGGACAGGTCAAGTATCACAAAAGGTCAATGTCTTTACGTCCGAAATATACTGACACATTCATTACCCCGGCAAACTAAATATGTCGTGTTCACACACTCTGTCCTTGTTTAGAGGGCAAGGACCCTTCAAACATTAATAACAAATAGTGGTGGTGAATGGAACCCGGCGTCTGCCTCTAAAATCTCCCTCACAGAAAGTTATTCCATGGAAGGGTTACGTTTGTGCCGCCCGACCCCTGAGTTGTTGTTCTACCAGACTTTTGATAAGCTTTCATGGTGGAAGGATACATGTACGGCAAAATAGTCCCCAAGAAAAATGATTTAGTTTAGATTTGCGACTGATATGCTGTCACTAATATTCCATATATACACTAAAAAGACGCGTGTGGAGTCACTGGTGTAAAAAACGGCTCAGTGTGTTTTGGACAGGTCCTGGCGCCTGGTTCCAAACGCCCACTGAATTTGGGAGGAATTTGGAAAAATCTGAGCAATTCCCTTTTCAGAAGTGCAAATGTTTTTATGTGTAAATGTCCTGGAATCCATCGTTTACCTCAGGGTAGATCTCCTTGTTGAATCACATAGTAATCTGAGTATTTTTAATTAGCAGTTCGAGGCCAATTTCCATAGCTGGAACATGATCTTTCATAGATGTTACAGCTTGTTTAGTTTTTTGGCTCTAATGTGGTCCTTAGTGAAATACAGCTTAGGTTCGGATGGCGTGACTGACTCTAGGCCTGTGAAGAACATGGTGTTCAGCACATTTAAGGTTGCTGTCCTGCCGAGAGATCAAGCACGTTTGACTGTGTTTGGCTTCATATGGTTGGATCTGATGTTTCTTATTCTTTACAGTGGCTGTGGTGGTCTTTGTGTTGGACTGCACTCTTGGAAACTGTTCTCTTTTGATTTACTCTGATCTTCACCTCTAAATTAAGGCCTAGACCTTTTGTTGTGAAGGACCTGATGTCCTGCACGCCTGGACCCCTTAATCACTGCACAGTGGTGAATGGAAACAAGGTTGTGACCTCCCCAACACAAATAGAGCCATTTCTTTTCCTACTGACCCCCAGTGAAGCTGCACATGCCTCTGAGTGTTTATGTGGAATGTTGATAATGGCTAAATCAGTTTTCAGGGACTGTTTTGCCTCATGTTGCTCTGCATGTATCCCTTTGGTTTCAGGACAAAACGTTTCTCAAATCTCTGTAAAAATGGCGTCTCAGGCGTCAACCACAACCATTTGACGGAAGAACTTTCTGTGAGGAGATTTTAGAGCCGGATGTCTGGTTCCATTCACCTCCACTGTGAAAAGGTCTGATAGGCGAAGACACACAGCCAGAGCGACATAAACCTGTCCAATTAGGCCTGCGCTGTCTTTTCTCACATGCTTTGGTATCTGTCATAGCGTTGCTTGCGTTACTTGCCAGCTGTAATTTAATTCGGAGCGAGCGGCTCCACCGCAGCCAGGGTGAGGCAAGCGCAGCGGTTTTGAGGTCACGTGTCGGTATGGCAAGCATCGCAGTAGCTTAATTTATTAATACTTCTTTTGCCGTCCACTCTGCACGGCCAGTCAGACGTCGGATCCGCTGCGCTGGGCGCTGTGCGGTGTGGCCTTGTTTTACGAGGTCTGGGATCCAGCGAGAACGTTAGAGGATTTAAAGGGGGCGAAGCTGATAAAGGAATAAAGCCTGTATATCAGGCTGGCTGACAGTGGAATATACCCACTGATATATCATTTAAACAGCTGCAGCATAAAGGTTATTACTGCTGCTGCTGTTACAAAAGACAGCAGGGGGTCTGAAGAGCCCCCTAAATCACAGTAGATTCTATTACTTTTACTGCAAGTGCTTCATTCTGCAAGATTAACCCCAGACTTATAAAACACAAAGCTCTAACAGAATTCATATGGAGAATGAAGTGTGTCTGGAATAAAATTCTAATAAAATTAATATCAGGTTTGTACTTCTAATATGTTTTTATTTAGAGAGAATGTATATCTAGAATGTAGTTCTGATTAAATAAATAGCCAGAAATGAAAATCTGAGGTTCTTATAAATGTATAGAGTAAAGTTCTAGCAAAATGCATAGCCAGAACTCATATTTATATTGAAGTTCTAATAGAATGAATATCTATAATGAAGTTCTAATAACATTAAATATGCAGAATAAAGAAATCTAGAAAATCTAGGGGGAAAAAACCAAATCAATCCAATAAAGTTAATATCTAGATTGGATTTGTAATAAAACTGATATCTTGAATAAACTGATGTCCAGTAAAAAGTTCTACTAAATTATTATCCGGAATGAATTTCTAATAGATTGCGTACGTACAATAAGCTCAAATTCATATTTATGTTGAAGTTCTAATAGAATTCATGTGTTAAATGCAGTTCGAATAAAAATAACATCTAAAATGAAGATCTTATACACTTAATAACCAAGTTCTAAAAGAATTAAGAATGAAGCTGTGAAAATGAGAATATCTGTGTGAAAGTGTGTTGAAATGAATGTGCAGGATTAACAGTGCGATGCAGAAAGTCTAATTTTTAAAGAGGTGGCAGTACAAGCGAATGAGCCGAAGTTCTAGACATCAGAACGGGTTCTGCTGTTCTTCTGCATGCGTCCCGGTGGAGAATAAGGTGTATTTCATTACACAGGTCAACAGCTGATACGTTTCTGTGGGTTCTGTAGTGTTTTTCATGCTGATTTTTTGTGTGTAGTTTTTCCTGCAGGTACAGTGTTTGTGATGAAGCTAGTTCTATGCTGCATGATAGTTGGTATAATGATCATATAATAATCATATGCTGAGTGTTTTTGAAGAAACAGTGGGAGCTGACGGACACTGATCATTATATCTATGCCACAGTGTGGCCTGTCTGACTCCACACTGAAAATACTGAAACAGTTCTTGATTGGTGCTGCAGTTTATTAAAAACCGCATGCAAGTCTATTGCAGATCTAATATTACTCATCAATTTAACTCATCAATTTAAAAAAAAAAACACTGAAAGCAGATCTGAAATCAGCATGAAAAACTGGTTTAGAAACTGGTGTTGTGGTTTCTGATGATCAGAGGAGGAGGGAAGGAGAGGTTCACTCACACTCATGGCTGGATGTCCTGGAGAGTCTCTGGAGAAAGTTCTCACGCTGCTCCGTCCATTCAGGCCACGCCGGTCTGACCCACTGCCCTTTCCTCGGTCTGCCGGAGTTCTGAGTTCTGCCACCAGGGAAGAATCTGAGCCGTCAGTCTGTGTTTTGGAGGCACTGCCTGTTCTACCATGCTGCTGTGAGTGAGTGTGTGTGTGTGTGTGTTTATATGTGTGTGATTGGTTCTCTAACAAGCCCTACCCACCTTCACAATTCAGTCTGGCTGCCTCTCACTATCTGCTACTCTCTCTCTCTCTCTCTCTCTCTCTCTCCCCCTCTCTCTCTCTCTCTCTCTCTCTCTCTCTCCCTCCCTG
>JBBPDC010000007.1:1316768-1328516 GCA_037974485.1 Hemigrammopetersius urotaenia | reverse complement strand
TATATATACACAGTAATCCCCCAGTTGTACGTGGATCAGGAGTTGCGGATTCAGTAACACACTGCATTTTTTTAAGAACCGAACTTATAGTTTTACACGGAAATCCCCACAATACCACGGAAACGGCAGAAATCCTCCTTGTTTTGCTTTTTTGTGGCTATAAATATATTTTTTCTGGATGTTCTCACACAGGGGGACCTCGCCGCGGTGTCCCAAAACTTTTGTCCCGGACGAAAACAGGTTTACCCTAAGAGTAATGCATTAAACTGAGTTTAAAATGACATTAAAGTGTTCTGGGGCAGATTTGGGGGCATATGTAGGGTTTACACTATAAAAATAGGCATTTTTAGGCATTTTACCAAAACACAACTATACGCGGGTGCTCTTGGATTTTTATGCATATATGAGATATGACATAAAATGCATAATATAAAGCAAACATTTGGTATAATTTGACGGGTTATACAAAGTCCAGCAGTGGACGCACTGATGATATCGTCTCCTTGGTTAATGTGTACGTGTGTATGTGTGTGTATAATTTGCAGAAGTGAGGAAATCAGAGCCAGCAGGTGGACACTCGACCCCGTGCTCATGTATATATAGCCCTTTAATAGGGACAGTTAGACTGCATGGCTCTCTATACAGGAGGTTGTTGGTGCAGGCTTAGTGCACCCAGTGGTGTTCATAGCTTTACTCTTAACCAAGCAGAGGGAAGAGAGAAGGAGCACATGACTAAAAGCTACTTAGTAGTAGCAGGTGGTAGTAAATACTTTAATGAAAAATAGTTGAGCTGTTCTCCCCACTCTTCCAAACTTTCCTGCCTCGCTTTTCAAATTTATTTTGACTGACGTGTTGGCCAGCTTCTCGTCTGAATTCTCCATTACATCTCAACTGTTGCACTGTTAAGGGGGTGAGTTTAGCAGAAGAGCCAATCAAAATGCAGAAAACAATAAATTCTAATTTTAACGGACGACAGAACTGCAGCTCTTTTAGCAGACAGTTTAAAAGCTGAGCCTGCTGAGGTTGGTAGTTTAATTATTCGACAATGGCAACAAAGATGCGTTTGGGAAAGCAACAAACTTATAATTAAGTATTATGATCTCTGTAGTTAAAGTCACACTCTATCCCTTGGTTTTACCCAGCGCAGTTTCTTTTAGCGTTTAAAGAATGAAAAGTAGTCCTCGATGAACTTGTAGTGCTTCTTACAACTGACTGACTGAGATTAGGCTTTAACAATATGGCAACTCTAACAGCTCTGCGCTTTCACAGTTAGCGACAGCCACTATGGCCTAGCTGTAACTTGCAGCCAGTTTTTGGGCTAAAAATGTAGATGGGAGATGCAATTTTCCTAAAAAAATGTATCTACTAATACTGTGTTCAAGGCCTCAGTCATTCTTAGAAATGAACTAATAATTGTTTCTGGAAACCCCTGCAAATTTGTGGCACATACAGATAATCCACTTTTTTTTTGCTTTTTTGTGGAAGTACATAGTTTTAATGCATTTTAGTGCTAAATTATTAAGAAAAATATAATTTACAAATTTTGTAACAAAATGTGAACATAAATTCAGCTAAATTTTCATATAAAATATAACTATACATTTTTAGTACCTGTCAAAAAACACAAAGCAACCATATACTGGCTGTTGCCCTGCTGCCCCAGAATTCAGCATATTTTTGTATTAATGGAAATGAAATGAACTTATTACTGTATTTACCTGCTTATACCAGCGAAAACTCACTGCATGAATTACAGTCCAGTCTATAGGGGGGGTAACATCGCTATTTACAGTCTATCCCTGCAGGAGTTCAGTGCAAACTGTACAGTACAGATACGGGTTTATCTTTATATTTTCTTTCAGGGTAATGTATTAAGCTGAGTTTGATGATATTAAAGTGTTTTGGAAGCACATTTGGGGGCATATTTAGGCTTTAAAAAATATTTTTTGCTGGTGCTCTTGGAACGTAAATCCCGCGATTTTCAGGGTGTTTATGGTATATCATGTATTATGCATTGTTTCACAAAGTAGCATTAGCAAGCTACAGCTTTGGCTGTTCACATCGGCCCTCTGATTGGCTGTCTCTCATCTCTGTCACTTGTCATTTGCATGAAGTTAGCTTGTCTTTTTGTCGCTGAGTTGCAGAGATGTCGGTCGGTGTAGTTTGCCTACTACTGGAAGTAAATTCTTCTGGACGCCTTGTCAGCTGCTGGTGTGAGCACAGTGTTGCTAAACTCCTCATACACAGATGCAGTGCTGACGTACTGTCAAATAACTGTGGCTGAAACGGGGTATCGGGCGTGTCTCTGATCCCTTGTACAGACTGTGCAATTTTAGCAAATGTATAAGATTATTACAAATCACACTGTGCAACATGGATCTAATAAACCTGGTTGCGACATGTATGTAGATGTACGAAGGCACATAAGAAGGTAAGTAGACTGTATAATGATTCCTATGAAATCGTGAACTACATTTAGTACAGAAGAACAAACCGTCTTCGGTCTTTCTCTATTTTTAACCCATTTAACCTATTCACCAAGTGAAGCAGGGGGCTGCCACCAGCAAGAGGTGCCCAGGGAGCAGTGTGTGGGGATGGTGTCTTGCTCAAGGGAACCTCAGTGGTGCCACTAGCAGTCCAGGGATTCAAACCCACAACCTTCTGATTGCAGGGGCAAATCCCTACCAGTGTCCCAGTCAGTGCGTACCGGTGTTCCTTCGTTTCACCTCCATGCTGTTTGGATTTTGTTGTGTTGATAAGTGGGTTCATGCGACACACACTGTGAGATCATCGTCTTAATTGTCTGACATTGTCAGAAAATAATCACAGACTGTGTTTGTTCACAAAACTGGGACGTCTTTGAACTTCTCTCACAGAACAACAGAGAACCACGACTAAAGAAATCAACTGCCATTTTTCATCTGTCAGAACAAAATCCTACAGTGTATACCGGGCTAAGAATGTTCTATCCATTATAGAGGGGGGTGGTGGGAGGGGAAGGCTTGGCTACTGTAATTTTGCTCCACCCACTAGTGCACTGTGATGTCATTAAATAAAATCAGTAGAGGCTAACGACTGCAGGAAAACAAGGATTTAGTCTTATTTGGAATTGTGTGATTGGGATTGGGCCCTGCGGTGAGACCCTGCCTCGTGGCTCCGGGGACCCATGACTGTAGTGTTTTACCGAAAATGAATGACTGGGATTGGAGTTGTGGGTGGGGATTGTGCTGAACAAAGTAAGTAGATAGAAACTAGTAGAAAATGATAAATAGATAGTTACAACCAATTTGCACTGTGGAAAAACGAGCATTCCTTTTTAAAAGCGTCAGTACTAGCCGGGGACGGTGCTGCGAGGGCCGCCGCTGCGAGGAATGAGGGGAGATTAATCTCAGGTGATGTTTTAATATAGACAGTCCTGCTCTAGTCTGTCACATCCTGACATCTCACAAGTCCTCGTTAGATCCGGCAAATCCCGTTTCAAACGGCTCGTCTGCACCGCGAGAGGCTTTCCTCCCCGTCCACATTTTCCTTCGCCGTTCTTGTTGGATTAAGAAAAGCGAGAGCGAAAGAATCAACACGCAGACTCTGTCTCGATGATTTTATATATAAAATTCGTGCAATACAGTGTTTATCAGTTTAGCACACATTTAGATAAACCATGTTCTCTTTTTTTTTCATCTGGATATACCTATTCTCCACTACATGTTACTAGCCCACATGAATGCAGTCTGTGTGCAGTTTTTGCATTTTCTCGGTTTACAAAAAAAAAAAAAAAAAACAACAACAAAAAACCCCAGTTGCAGTAGAGTGTGTGCGTGCGTGCGTGTGTGTGTCGATGGCTCCGTAGCGTCCCGTGCTGACCCCTTGTGGACCAGGGGGGGTCAGATCTCTTATTGGAAGAAGCTGAAGGGTCAGAGGATCGAATGGGATCAGGTGCAGCACAGTGAAAGTTTTTTTTTTATTCTTCTTTTTCCTGTGGGAGCCTCACCATGGAAATGCTGGCATGGTCATGTGACACAAGGGGGGAAACTACAAATGACACAGGGCATGCCCCCAAACACATGAGTCTAACCCAATCAGGGCTTAAGGAAGACAGTGTCCTAATACATATATATATATATTTCTATAGTCATACAAATAGCCCTCCCACCATTCCAGCCCCTGACTTTCAGTAAAGTCCCGCCCTGGCCCTGCCTGCTACTGACATGAAAGAAAGTATCTCTCTCTTTCTTTCTCTCTCTATGTATATATATATGTATGTTCAAATATAGGTCTGCATAATTAGAATATATATTGGTATTTTAAAAGATTATTATTATTCTCCCACCCTGCTACATACTCAAGTTTTGTTTTTGTTTTTTTTTCTCCTCCGTCCTTTGGAAAGCACAGTTTTGGACAGAATACATTATTTTATGGTTCCTATAAGAACGCTATTCTTTTCTTCTCTTTTTTTTGTACAAATATATTATTTCTCCCTCTTTGTCTTAGTGAGGGATCCTGGTAATGCCCCCAAAAAAAGAAAGACTATCCATAAGACTACTGCTATGTCTACTGCTACTGATGATCATAAGAAAAATAATACCATGGCAGTCGTATAAAAAAATTCTTTTCAACACTTAGTTTTCAAGTCCATCAATTACTATATACTTCTGTCGACAGAACTGGAAGACGATATACAGAATAAACACTAAATTGTATGTTATCAAAGGGTAGAAAAGAAAAAAATAAATAAAATAGATGCTCCCCATAAAGCTAATAATAATAATAATAATAATAATAATAATAATAATAATAATAATAATAATAATAATATTCTCATTCTTACACATATAACAGACACTCATGCTTTTGCAGTGGCCAGTGTCACCAAACAGGAATCACAGTTGATGTCTTTGAAACTCAAAAACCTAAAATAAAAGAGTTATTTAGCTTTATCATAATAACAACAACAACCCACTTAGGAATGTAATACCACTCCCTTTCATTCAAATCAAAGAAAAATAAAGAGTAAAGTTCACAGTATCCAATGATTATTGTTTAATTACGTTTAAAAAAAAAAAGATGCTACAAAATGTCAGTATTAAAAGAAAAACCAAAGAATGTTGTTGTTATTATGAGCTGGTTTCAATCTTTTTTTTTTCAGGAAGTGAACTTCTTTCGAGCCAAGTGGAAAGAAGAAACGGATCATCACTCCCTCTCTCTTTTTTCCCGCCGTTCGTCCCTCTGCTCTCTGTTCAGTTTTCCATTTTCCGTTTTCTCCTTGTCTCTTGTCTCCCTCACACTGGCGTGGTTTTCCTGTTCAGCGTGTTGGAGTTGCTCTCGGCCTTGCCCAGCCTGTCCAGCGTCCCCATGCCCCGCTCCCTCTCCACGGTGGAGGCGGAGAAGGGCGGCGGCGGCTGGGACGGCGGGGCTGAATTTCCGACAGTGGACGAATTCTGGCTGGCGGATGCCGGGTTATGGGACTTCAGCGACGGCAGCGTTCCGCTCATCATCATTCCACCCCCTCCTCCGCCTTCTTTAGGAAAGCAGTTGTGGAGCTGGTAGAGTG
The DNA here is from genome assembly GCA_037974485.1 of Hemigrammopetersius urotaenia. Classification (NCBI taxonomy): domain Eukaryota; kingdom Metazoa; phylum Chordata; class Actinopteri; order Characiformes; family Alestidae; genus Hemigrammopetersius; species Hemigrammopetersius urotaenia. The sequence goes on along the minus strand of JBBPDC010000007.1, from coordinate 1,322,968 downwards.
TGGCCCGGTCCACCGTTCCGTAGAGAGGTGGGGGGCCACTAACCCCACCAAGGCCTGCCAGCTTGGGGTCCCGGGACAGCGTGTAGAGTGAAATGTCGCCCCCTGGCAGAACCGAGCGGGAGTGTGGGTTGGGAAGTGTCGAAACCGAGACCGGGCCCTGGCTCAGGAGAGCCGATGGCGGCAGGCCGAAGTTTTTCCCCCCCGGTGGACCGCCCACACCCACCGGGGAGGGGTCACGGGAGCGCGAGGGATCGGTGGACCTGGAGCTGGAGCGTGACCGGCGGCGGAAGCGGTAGCTTGGCAGTCGCAGCATGGCGTGGGTGGTGCTCTTGAAGATGTCGGTGCGGGAGCGGCAGCGGAGCTCTTTGTTCTTCTCGATGTAGATGTTCACAGCCAGCACTCCAACCATCTCGGCCAGGATGAAGGACAGGCCGCCGAAGTAGAAGGACCAGCCGTATGAGTACTGCCACTTTTTGTCCTCGTCCTTCTTCGGAGAGATGTCACCCAGCGCCGCCGAGATGTACACGATAACCCCGATAATGTTGCTCAAACCTAAAGACCAAGAGAATAAAATTAGGGTCTTTAGGGTCCTTCATGAAAATATCGGATTTTTAGCACAGTGCTATCCTGGGGACCTCATGCTTTCTTTTGGCTACATAAGCCTTCGTGGGAAAATTCAAGAAGCAAACATGTCTTGGCTGTTTTTTGGGGGTAAGGGTAAAACTGTAAATTGCAAATAAGACTTTAGTCCAAACCATCAGTTTAAAGTTGATAAATCCAAGCTTTTTAATAACCGTGACAAATGTCATCTTTCTATTGTGAAATGTCGTCCAGTTACATACTTCGAGATCAATTCATCCAGGTCACTTTTCTGATGTCTTTCAGTACTACACTGATGTAACTGTTAAAGGAGATTATAGCTGAGTGAAAGATGAGCAGGTTTAACAGAAAGTCTTAAAATTTGGCCTTATTGTTTTGCTAGTGCATTGTGTTTGTCTGTATTAAAAAGTGCGATACGTATAAGCCTTATTTCAGGATGGTTTGACTAAAACTGGCAAAAACAAACTGAAAAATAGAAGAAGTGAATTTTAAAATGATCTGAGACATGTGCATGTTTTAGGTGGTAGTTTTATTTCATGTTTTATTTATAAAACAAGCAATGATCATTACAGACCTGCAGCCACAAACAGAATGCCAGCCCCCAGTATTATATTCCTCTTGCTCTTGTAGAAGCGGCTGGCAGCAATACAAACTCCACCCATCAACAACAGGATGGCACTGAGGATGGGGAAAATGTTCGAGGCCCTCACCACCCCTGTAGAATAGAAAGGAGAGAAAGAGAGAGAGAAAACAAGAGATGTGATTAGTGTCTGTGCTCTCACCTTTGCTGGGTTCTTTTGTTAACTACTGTGAAGTTTTTTATAAGAAACTGCAAATATGGTCCATAAGTTCAGAAGGTTTTTTTTGCTGTGTACTCTAGGACTGTCTTGGCCGCTCAGGTAAAACTGATTGACCAAATAATTCACAGGTCATTTTATAAAGCCGTGTTCAGCAGTTTAAATACTCTCCACAAGGGGGCACTAACAGCACTTTTATGAGCATCACTGAACCCACACCAGCAGGATCTCAGGATTACATGTAGTTGCATGTCTGTTCTGTCACAAATATAGTGTAAAATACAAATGTGCACGAGTTATTGGACCACGCTTCAGGATTTCTTTGGTATAATAATATGGAACTGTAACAGGTTCATGAAATAACTGGTTAACAGAAGCAGTTTCTCAAATACTGGTATTAAAATTACTTAAAAGGCATCAGATTAAATATTATTATTGATACCAATTTAAAAACATTTAAGAACATTGTTTGAAAGCAGTGTTTCACAACCCTGGTCCCAAAAGCCCATTAGACATTGTGTTTCCGCTGCTTTATCACGCTCAGTTCAGCTCAGCGAGGGGCTGTTCATGCTGATTATCTGGACGAGGTGTGCTGGGAGCAGGGAAAACCCTAAAATGTGCAGGGCAGCAGGACTGGGAAACCCTGAATTACAGTATTACTGTTCAGGTACACCAAGGTAATTTTTACTGTTTGGATTTTAATAAGGAATAACTCAATTCATTTTCAAAATAATGTATTTTAATAGCATACTTTTAGTAGATTGCTAACATATGGGCCTCCTGTAATCTCCTGCCTTACATCCTCTGGTTTTATAGGTACATTATCATTGGAGTCCAAAGATTTCTGACAACTCATGCTTTCTATGTTTTAATATATACAGCTGTGCAATGAGGAACAAGTCAAATCTGTCTTCAGCCACAGCAGCTAGTGGTGTGGACCACAATGTTAACCTAGCCACAGCAATGCTAAACCAGAGGAAACTCCAGCAAAACGATATAACCATTACATCACAACCACCAGTATCATCTGGAGTATTTAACACGATTAAATATTAGTGAATATTTGTTGCAGATTTGTTGTATTTTGACTGACTTTCATGTTGAATGGGATTCTGTAAAGCCTGTCTAATAGAGCAACAGATTTATTGGGGTGCATGGAGAGTCCAGATAAAGCGTTGAAAAGTTTGCGATGGTGCGATTAGTTCTGAATCAGTGCTTTCAAACATGAAATGAATTCTTCATCATTTGAAGGGTGAAGTGAGATCGAGGGCCTGTAAGGTCAGCCCAGGCCACGGGAAAGGTAGAACCACTTCTTATGTCACGGAATACAAAAAACATTCATTACACTGACGCATCTGGATAATTAAATCATGCCTTTGCAACGTGTTTGTGTGTGAGTGTGTGTGAGCGTGTGAGTGTGTTTTTTGTTGTTGTTTTAAAAAAAGCCTCCGGAGAGGAGCTGCTTTTCCTCACAGTCCAGAATCCCATCTGGGACCAGCTTTGCTGGGACAGTAAAGGGAAATGCCATCTAAATACCAACCAAATGCCAAGTAGTGTGTGTGTGTGTGTGTGTGTGTGTATGTGTGTGTGTGTGTGTGTGTGTGCGTGTATATATATATATATGTGTGTGTACGCATACACACAGTCCACAGCTGTACCCGGCAGTGCCACATAGCTTCCCTGAAGCATTTCAACTCGCAGCACTCATCCGGACTCTCAGCGGCCCACGCCGACCAAAAATAGACCGCAGCTTTTCACATGGCTCAAGTCTTTTCAACATGCCACCTAAGCTGGGCACACATTGCCCGCTTTTCAGACCCATTTTATCCTTGATTTCAATATGTACACGAAGCTCATATTGTAATATGGTCGGTAAATACAGCCAATAGCAAACGCCAGAGCTAGGAGGAAAAAGCAGGCATCTAAAAAGAGGTGTGTGTGTGTGTTTGTGTGTGTGTGTGTGTGTGTGTGTGTGTACACAAACTGTCATAACCATCTCTGTGTGGGCAGGATGGCTCTCTTTCTATTTTCTTTTATACATTCATGCACACATTATATATATGTGTATATAAATATGTATATATTTGTAGTAATTCATTCCAAGTGCACCAGCTTATAGTGAAAAATGCCTATTTATATAGTGTAAACCCTAAATATGCGCCCAAATATGCTCCCAGAACACTTTAATGTCATTTTAAACTCAGTTTAATTCATTACCCTTAAAGAAAATGTAAAGTAACTAAATCATTAGAATCAGGAAACTATTGCTTTTAAAAACGTCAGCATTAGCGGTTAGCATTAGCAGAGACTTGTACACAAAAGAAAGGTTGAAATAACTCTCTCTACCCACATGTTTAGACAGGGCACAGCTTACTAATACTAAATAAACTGACATTACTGTTGAAAATATGAAGACAAGACATGGAGCAGTTATGCTACATGCTGCAGCAGCTTCTTCTTCTTTTTATGGCGTTTGACAACTTTTGAGTGTATTACTGCCACGGCTGGATTGGTGGCGGTAATACAGTTCGGTCAGAAAATGCATCTTTTGGTCAGCATGTATCTTCTTGATCGGAAATTCCAATCAATATGAAACTTGCTGCTTGAATAAAAGTAACTAAGTCAAAATTTGCCAGGGGTCTGAATAATTCTGGGGGAGGGGGAGGGGCCAGCTTGCGGCCATGGTAGGCCTTCCTTCACATAAAGGAACTAAACAAATCTAAGCACAGAGCAGCTGCCATGCTTCACTCGTTTGCAAGCCATGGTTTCTCTACAGGAAACAGTATCTCTCACACGCAGAATTGACCATCAGTGGAGCAAATTTTTTAGGGGAGGGAGACGAAATTCTGTAAACGGGTAAAGCATGAGAAAGGATAGGTAACCTTTCCCCTTATGACGACATACAGGGCCAAAATCCAGATCAGGCATCTGAGCTGTCGTTCTCTCAACGACGGAGCAGGATGACAGAGACACTCTTTACACCTATCGCCATTTCTAGCCACTGCAGGACCACAGGCAGGCTAGGGGATCATAAAGTGAAATTTTCAAATGACTTATTTCGGTCAGAAAATGCAACCAGGAAGTATCTTCTTGATTGGAAATAAAAGTAAAAGTAAGTCAAAATTTGCCAGGGGTCTGAATAATTCTGGGCTTGACTGTATATATATATATATATATATATATATATAGAACGTATACCCAGGTCCCACACCGGGGTCAGCGGGTGCGGGGCCGACACTCCTGCCATAAAGGAACCTTGCTATAATGGTTCTGCTCCCCCCCCTGCTCTGGACTCTGAGGGGAGCTTGTTTTTCTATAATAAACTAGATAAAACCTGAACGCCCTGCAGGGGCAAATAGCTTCGGTTTTATATTTAACTTGATTACATGAATGTTTGACAATATCTGAACTGTAACTGTGTTAAAGGGAACACTGCTGTTAAAAGCAGTTTGGTCATAGGGCAGTACTTTAAAAATGAAAGTGTGCAAAACACTACTTTGGAATGATTAAATTTTGCGATTAATCACAATTACAATGTTTTAATAAGTCCCCAGCATTACCATACATACATATACATACATAAGGAGCAGAATATAGAAGGTGTGAATGGAGGGTGAGGACAATCCCACTCTCTGAGATCTGTGCTGCTGATTCCTGTGTTTGTGGTCTGAGATCGGTGTAAGTGAGAAGCTTGTATTGTCGGTGCCTGATGTCCGTCAGTGTTTTATTTTCATTGAAATCATCCGGAACATACACACAGAACACACTGAGACCTTACTGACAGAACGAGTGAAGCAAAGTCGCTTACGCAGGACATACTCCGCTCCATCGTGGTCGAAATCGGCGTCCTCTGGGAAGTGGTTGATCTGGGAACACACACCTCTCTTCACCCCTGCACAGAAACACACAGGGGCTCAGGGTCAAAGCTCAGCACAGACCAAGGTTCAACTTCACAGCAACCAGACGTATTAAACACAGGGTGAACATCATATCATGTGAAACTGTTGGTGAAAATAGGTGTAAATCTCTATTTAGCCTTAGAAGGGGTTTAACAGTTACAGCTACTTCCACTTGGGGGTGGGGTGGGGGGTTAATGAGCTGATTAGTTGGACCAGGTGTGTTAGAGCAGGGGGCTCAGACGAGTAAACTCAGCTGTTCTGGTAGTTCTATAAAATCGTCCCAGAGCAATAAAGTCGTGGAGCTGAGCCTCACTGGCCTGCTCAGTGTCAGGAGTCCCTTCAGACAGTGATGGAGGTGGTAATTAAATGACGAGCTGATTCAGGCACTTTGGGGCGAGGGGATCGAAATCAGGAGCAGGTTAAGTCTCTCTAGCATTGATGTTGACACGTCACTTATATTTTTGATGACATCCTGCGTTTTCATAGTATCATTACGCAACATGCAGTCAATGTGAAATGAAAAGGTTTAAATGTAAAGACTTCTGAACACTTCATTTGGAGGCCAAATTTTGCTTCGTTTTATTTGAAATTAGCACTGGAGCTAATCCCAGAAACAAAAAAAAGGTCTAATGTCACCCAAATCTTGTTCAAAAGATGCTGGCAGCCTTCTTACACAACAGGACTGATCTACACCACCAGTCAAAAGTTTGGACGCACCTTCTCGTTCAGTGTTTTTTCTTTGTTTTTATTATTTTCTACATTGTAGATTAATACTGAAAACGGACGAAATGATGAAGAAACACATGGAATTATGCAGTAAACAAAACAAGAGTTAAAGAAACCAGACTCTGTTCTGTAATAAGGGAATGATGGACTGTTGTTTTTTACTGAGTTCAGTGGTTCT